>NW_019091374.1:2034662-2046309 GCF_001949145.1 Acanthaster planci
CAGTCGCCGGTGGACTGGTCTGAGCAGCAGTCGGTGGACTCGTCGGGGCAGCAGTAGACTGATCAGTTGTTGCATCTACAGGTTGCCTTGGTTGGGTGGTTTCAGACACATCCGGTTGCGGCTGAATGTTTGCTTTGAAATCAATAGCAAACGTGATAAGAATTAAAAACTCTCTACAAGTAACAACTTCTGAAGGAATATAAATACTCTTACACAAACTTACACTCGTAATACCAGCGTAAAGTCAGTGTAGGCAGACCAATTGTAAATTCCATAGGAGTTGAAAACTCTTATACTCAATTTTCGAAATCATACCTTCGTTAATGACGATTGACATGACCTGGAGGCCACCGCAACACCCTGGCTGACTAGTTGAGTTCTCAATCAGACTCTTGATGTCCTCGACAAACTCTTGCAAGACCAAATTCAAGTCTGAAGGGTTTTGATTATCATGAACGATGGCTTCTCTAAAACGACTGAATACATTTGCTATTGTGCTTCCGTTGCTGCAGCGAGAAAAGGACAAATTTCTGTATTAAGTATTTGGCGAAAGAGACTAGTTAGGACGTGATCGAGATTATATTAAATGAATGATCACTGACCCAGGTTTTCAAGAGTTCTGAAATAAAACGTTAATAGGCCTATATCTTTTGGCCAAGATCTTTGTATATCAATTAGGCCTACTCTTAGTTGTGCATGCTGAAATAACTCTGGAAAAATCTATGATGTGATGCTGGCGTCACCAATAATACAATTTTCTGATTACCGTGGAGGGCAACATTCGATTAAAGGAAACCTAAAAAAAACTAAAATGGTGTCATAATATAATCATTTGGGATGCATCATTAAGTTTTCCACATTCATTATTTTCTCCAAGTGTGTCCAATGCAGGTCAAAGTGTACATGCTTTAAGACAGGAAAATCTTATGACGACATTTGAGTTGACGGTGCAGACTACTCTATAGAGGTGAAACCGTTGGGCATAAACGACGGCAGCAACTAAATATTCCAATAGCTTGACAAGACAGTCCTTTATCATGATTTGGCAGATCTTCTTAACGAACCCGTCAAGCTGCATTGCAAAGGTAAGGCCCAAAATGGCGTCCACATTGAGCTGAAGTTACCCGTTAAGATGGTCATTCGGCTGGTGAACACAATAGTTAACACATTGCGTGCGAAGACCAACTGGAGGTTCACCCAATTTTACATGTGAATGAAATTTGACGGCTTTGAATCGGCTACTTCAAAGTCAGTGTACAACAACGTCACAGAAACCTGCCGTTCGTGAGTGGTGCTTGCATATCGATAGATTTCTTGTTTTTTCAGAATCATGCAGCATTTCGCACTGTAGGCTATTCTGTCAGAATGGGGACAATGAGGTTCACATAAGCGGGATGGCTTTTTCTTTGTTGCTGGAAAACCTACAGTACTCTTTCAAGCTTGAGAAATTGGCACCGACAGTTACCGAGGAGGAAATAAAGTTCAAACGACCCGAACCACACTTCTGGGCAAATGGAAATTTTAAATCCGTAACATGTAAACACATAATACAGAAGGCGTGCAAACAGTTTGGAATATATTGGGGAAAATAAAAAAAAATCGGGACACGAACACTGCATGAATTTGCCAGGTGTATTGTAACAGCTTAACGTGACTATTCTTCATAATACACCTTCACCCACTTTTACATATTTCTGGATCGTCATTATGCTGTGCTGTAACAATTGTTGAAGATATTGTTGGTATTCACGTAGTGGAAAAACAACACGAATCAGCACCTGGATAGACTTATCAACTCATCCACCTAGTTGACATTATAGTTTACACTATATAAATGCAAATGTTCCGATTGTCATATTAAACAACATTGCTCATCACAAGGCCAGGTACTAGACGTGCGAAGAATACACAAGAGGAAGAAATGACGTCATCACAACGCCATCATGCTTTTTGCTATTGTTTTTAAGTATCTGTTATTTTGTCATGACACCATATTGCTGCAACTCCAAGGCCAGATTGAAAAGTAGTACGTTTCATTGATTGGCGATAGGGTGTTTAACACGGGTTGATGATCTTATAGTCGTATGACCCTGCATGGGGGTTTTACTTATGCCCTGTACATTATATCTTAAGAACTAACAACACTCGTGCATCTCGATTTTACACAAATCATAGGTTTTAGCATCAAAACTCTGTGACGTCATCAATTGATATTGCCAAATTATTTTCTGATTGACTCTGAAACAAACACGAAGCTCTAGTTACTAACAATTCTCTATGCAACCACAAATGATGGCAGAAAATAACTATTTGTTGAATGAATGATACTTGGTAGAAACCTTACAAACAATCCAAACATACCTTGTCCTCTGTCTGCAGTAATAAAATAATCTAACAATTATTATCGCCAATACAATTTAATTATAAACAGGTGAGAACAATGCATATTCTACTGTATTATCCATTCCGTTTTTACATTGTACATAATTACCATGACGGATAGGCTACCTGTTGAAGAACATTGACAAACATACGGCTGGTATTGCAAGAGGTGTATCACACACTAACATTCTGCAGCAGCTGCGCGCCGTTTATTACCGACACGAATAACAAACTTTTCCTTCAACTCACCGGAAGCCGTGAACCTCTGAGCCATCGTACACTCTGCTTGTATCGCTGGTCATGTGTATATTGTCAATCTGGAGGAAGATGATATCATAAATAAAAGAAGGAAATTCAGCTCTGTGACGAGCGTGAACCTTTGCAACTCTAATCATGCATTTGATGACCAAGAACAGGGTCAAGCGACAAGTAACGACGACCAACGTTACTTGTCAGTAAAATTTAGTATCTTTCGGCTTCCAGTTCTAGTTGTGTCCAATGTGTGAACTGGGGAATACCTTTTGCAACAAGACTTACCGTCATCAATACCATCGATTCAAGCTCCTTGTACTCTGCCGAATTGGGGTCGTTGTACTCTTCTTTGAATTTCTTGTCAATGGCCATCGAAAAATCCACTTCAACAGGGCCTACCAAAAATAGGATGGGAATGTTAGCAGCTAGCTAAGTAAAAGAAAAAATATTTCCTTAGCAGAAAGGCTTAAGAACTATTGCCCTTCAAAGAGGTCACTGCTGACAAATCGAGTGGATCTAAATTCCTGCAGCTAAACTTAACGTTGAAAGTTGAATCTCTAAAACATTTTAAAATTCTTTTGATTGCTGAAGAGTGCCTATTTAATTAAATCATCACGGGACAATTTACAACAGCATGAAAATGTCAGAATTTAAACCAATATAATCAGTCCATCTAGTAGATTATTAAAAAGGTTTGACAGTTATTGTTAATCATTCCCAAAACCAAAGCAACATCAGCAAATTCAAATTCTAAAACTTGTTCAATGCATATTTGGTATTTTAATACTAATATAACTGCACTTCAAGACAATAATAATATGCAAATGTTCATTTCCAATATTTCCCGTTTTAACGTGCAAATTTTCATGTGGAATTTGCATGCGGTATTAGCTAGACGAAAACTCTTGCTAAGCAATGATGCTTACCAGACACGGGTGTTTCTCTAGTCGCACCAGGAACAGAAGTAGATCCAACTGCATTGAAAATCATTGAAAAGCTTTTCCTACCAAAGGTTTTGACAAAAAGACCTACAGGCTGTTACTCCTTCCAAGTAACAGCCTATATATTGCCTCAGGTTCGAACCCCCCCCCCTTGCAAAACGTGGAGTGTAAAGATTTTTCACGAAAAAACAAAAAGCGCAATGGAATCTTTTTTCCACACGCTTAACACGCCTTGGCAAATTCTGCATTTGTGACAGACAACGTCTATCTTCGTTCTCACTCTTGACTTGAGTGGGTCCTATTTTCATCTGTACATACAAAGAGGCTTAGCTTGTCAATGGAGGTTGAGGCCTTGAGCAGCCTTCAAGCGGTTGTGTGTCACGGCCGGGCGTGATAGAAAAATTAGATATTGCTCAGCGACATTGTCTTGGACTAAAAAAATAGACGATAGGGTAGGAAATGCCGAATGAATCAGCAACGAATTACCACCAAGAGACAGCAATCGTCCAACTCTCTAAAGATTGAAGCTGTATTTTAACTTAGTCAAACGTATTTTAGCCCAAAACGGTACCACTCTTGAGGAAAATGCTGTCCTCAATTAGACAATAGTTTAATCTTTGCATTTTTGACACAAAACACGTATTTTGTGTTAATCTTAACATTTGATGACTATTTCTTTGCAGTCACTATATCCCTTTAATGAAATAAAAATAGTAAGCTTACCCGTGGAAGGTTTAAAGGTGGAAGTTCCATTTTGCTGACCTAAAAAAAAAATTCAAAAGTAGAAAACAATGAACGCATAGAAACGGACTGTCGCATCAAAAAATGGTCAAATGCCATATATTACCTCGTCACTCTGTCATATCAGAAATCGAGCCTCATTTTCTACACAACCCATCAATAATTACATTTTGTAGACTACTGACTGGTCAGTCTATAGCTGTAAAAGTTAGACACTTACCCAGTACCTGTCTATATTTTATGCTCCAAATGCAAAATCGATTGACATCAAAATATGGAAGCTGAGGCCTTGATTTTTACAGAAGATTTTGTACAATTGTATCAACTATGGTTGTCAGTTAATTTGAACTGTTTCTTCTTTACATGCGTTTTCTGTAATCGAGTCAAGCTCCAGTGTTTTAGTGTCGCCAACTCTCCAACCAAGTTACGAGCTACTCTAACGAGCTGTGATAAAAGTATTTCTTTGTAATGTTTATCTCAATTTCTCGTGAACGGCCTTGTAACTCGACTGGTGACTAGACTTGTGAAAGGACTTGACTTGTACTTAACGACAAAACAGTCAAGCTCTAAGTCTGAGTTATAAGCTTAATACCTGTGAAGTACAGAGCGAGAAAGATCCCCATTCCGACCGCCAGAAGAAGGGCGCAGACAATCAAGAACAGTATCGTGCCGTAAATGAGTTGTCTCCTCCTGACTGAATCGCGTTGCATCTTTTCCCGACGACGTGCTTCGGCTCCTCCAAAGTCCGGCAGGACGCCCCGCGGGGCAGGCACCCCCTCCCGGTCGTACTGGTAGAAGGGATCCATGTTTGCCTCATGTCGTAAAGCTTCATTGCGGATACCCTGGTGGCATTTACATGAAATAAATTTTCCATAACACAAAATGTTCGTCCAGGGCCAAGGAATCCGAAAGACGATAGGCCATCAAACGGCCAAGGAAAAAATGAAAAACCTATATAGCGAAATGTGACGTTCTACAATTCACGAAAAGTATCTTTAAGACACTACCTTTATCAACGGTTTGAGAATGCCTTTAGAGGAAGTATGGAACCAAGATATATTGATTCCGTCCACTCGTTTTTGCTACATAGTCGCAAAAGGCGATCTGACTATTTGTTCCACAGAGAAAAGATAATAATTATACAGAAACATTGTCATGTAAAATAGGATTCATCCTGCATGATTCAAAAGACAATAAAGCGCATGTATGACATACAACCAAATTCAAGTATTTGACTTTAATGAAATTACGAAATAATTTGCTTGACGTGTAGCAAAGAAGTAGCTTAGCCTATGCAGTTTGAAAATAGGAGAAACTTTCCTGCAATAATCCCTAAAACGACTTTTCTTTAAAATCCATGTGTCCGCTATCCCATCGTAAAAGCGGCGACAATCTGTAATAGAAGCAGCGAAAACAATATTCGGGGTATGTTTTGTCTTCGAAAATCGTATTAATATCGAAGGTGGTTTCAGTGGTTTATGTAATAAATCATGGTGATTTGAGCGCGTGAGGTATTCTCTGAATTTCTCGAGAAGGCATTCCGAATTCGCCAAGACTATAGATTTCAGTACAGTTCGTCCCTTACAGATAGCGCACTCTACCGTTAGCGCAAACTCAGTCTTGGCCCCAAGACTATGATCATCATTGCCGGTTACAGCTGTACACGAAGCTCATATATGTGACCATCGTGATCAAACCTCGGTTCAGTTAGGGGGTATGGCCTTGTTCACTCTTCGACCCGCCTGATTCTACTGCACGGATACTTCTTGCAAATGTTATACGTCATGAACACCTAAAATCTCTGCCCAGATAGACTACACTGAGTTAACATGCTTTTTATTATACAAAAAAATTAATGCAAATATTGGCCAAATATCCAGCCATCCGGTGAAAATTTGCCAAAAAGAGGGGCTTTGACTCCATATTCCACCTTTTCTGAAGTAGCATTATTTTTGGAAAACGTATTTAAGGCATTTCGACTATAAGAGTTGCGCTAAAATCAAGGTAAGCTTGCTTAACTTTTCTATCCATCTTAAAAAGGAAGTGATCGCAAATTAATTCACCATTTTCGACGACAAAAAACTGCACAGGCTTCATTTGATATAATTTTTTTATATTAAAAGTTTTTACTCACGCAAAGGCGAGAACATTTGACTTTCTCTCCCAGCGACTCCAGAAACTAACTAAACGCTTTTTGTCGGGGAAAGCTTCAGGGAGCCTGGGCCCTATTTAATGAGCCGCCATAACACGCATGTGCACACAAACTATTTGGGTCAGGTGAACATAATAAATTTGATGTGACACCATAACAGTAGGTTTTATTATCAGTCATCTTGTGCTTAATCAACCGTTTACAAGACATACAAGACCAGCCATGTGATGGGCTCTTGACTAACAGAAATTTTAAAAATTGTAATGTTATTTTCTCTATCAATGTTTGTTTGAGATTGTATTGCTACACGTTTTTGGCAAAAATAATCTCACAGCATTTAAAATCATTGCCAATCATTGTCGGTTGACAAGAAATAATATGAAAATATTAAAAGCAGCAGTGAGTTTGGTGTCCCCCATCCAACTGGCCACCACTGCTAATAAATGAGTGTTTTACATCAAAATGCCGATTTCAGGAACATGGAAGTATCGTATTCTGTGATGGGTTCCGTGCTAAGAAGTGAGGCGACAGTCATTAACACGTTGAAGTGAGTATTGTTCCCTAAACTAATTTCAAAGTGAACTTCAAGTCTACAAGTTTTTACATTAAATTAAATGAAGTTCCAAAATTAATCTTTTCTAACAGCCGGGGAAAACGACCCAAACAAAGGAGAAAAAGTACCCCCTGTTATTTGAATCATGGACACCCTCAATACTGAACCACGACATTACCCACACTGATCAGTATGCAACTGGACTCCCCCACCCCTTTTTTGCCAATATCTCACACAATAATGCTGAAGCTGTTATGTGCCTGTTATGATTATTACTAGCTGGCTTCGAGGAGTTCGGCATTTTGCCAAAAAAAAAAAAAAAAGAAACGCTTCTTATAAGCGATGGCTTGTCAAACTGGGTGTTGTGTCTTTTGATTCGTATAGTTGTGTTAAAGTGTTTCTCACCATTTTCAAACTGTTCAGGATAACGAAACCTTTCTTGAGGCATAATATTTTATTGGATATATTTTATTTTATATGGGGCCCATTGAGATCTCAGAAACAGAATAGATTTTATTATTTCGGCATGGAATGCTTTACAAGTACGATGGCTGTACACGTGTTCTGCTGTGGCGAGGGAAGACAGGGAAAACAATTAAAGGTAAAGTAGGTTATATAGATCTACACGTACTGTCCTGAACTAAAACTCACTACTTTTTCTAGTTTATTGTAATTTTCAGCAGTTCTTCTCGCCACTGCATCTCCTCATTTTAACCTTTGACAGTGCGTTTTCCACAATGACAGGCAAAAACATAAGGTGTAGATAGATCCTTGGCTCTTACGTGGGTCCAGATGTACACAGTATTGAAATAACTGACGTACTAAGTGCAAAGTGTGATGTAATCGTTCGCGTTTAAGGGGGGGGGAATGTTTGGTACAATTTTACATTTGACCTAAAAAGAGAAAGGTCATTAATTTGCATAAGTATAATAATAATATGATATTGATATGAATAGGAATGACGTGTAGGGTGAAAAATTATAGTACAGAATGACCTTTGGTAAGGGATAGGCATAGGATAAGGTCAGAAAGTCTGATACAGGTTAAGCCTGGTGTATGGGATAAAATAGGAGTATTAAGGCATAGCAAGAAAATACTGCAAAATACTGAATGAGAAGATTTTGAACGCAGGGGGCGCTTGTCGCACAACACCCTTCCGTCCATCCCCCTCTGCGGTCACGGTAAACTTTTTCAGCAAAAAGCACTGGTTACTTGATGACAATGCGTACTATAGATTACCGCATTGTAATGTCACTGTGAACCAGAAAATGCAGTATCCGGTTCGTGGGTGTGACTTCACTTCAGTTTAAACAACGCACACTACACACAGAGTTACATGGGACCATGGAACCGGTAGTTAATACGCAACTTCAGTATTTGCCCAACGTATTTACCTCTGTACATTGTACCTCTGGTAAAACACCGTTTGCCGTGTTAAGAGTTTAAAATTGATAAGTTTGGGATCGGGTCAACTTCTCTCACACCCAAAGCGAGCTTAATTTTTACGAATGGCTGAGCATCCTGCAAACCCGTTGGAGTGTGGGAGCCGGAGCTACTTTGGGGGCTTTGCGCAAAACGATTGCAGGCCACTGAGGTCATGATGACAATGAAACCGACAGTGCATTCCAGCAAACATGTTCCCATAATCACAAACCTGAACCTGACACACATCCCACACAGCGCTCTGGTTCTTTGTCGTCTGTTGCTGTTTTCTTTTCTGGTTAGGTGTGAAGCAAATGCCAGCCTCTGCAACACTGATTTCTGTTCGTCAGCACGTCTGTTGGGAGCTCCTTTGCTATGTATGTTCATGGCGTTGTCAAAGTTTGCGCGCGCGAGATTTGCGCTTGGCAATACCATTGCAACAGGCTCCGTCTGATGACGCGCACTCCGATCGCAAAATAAGGCGTCGCCTTTGTTGATGGATTTTCAGGAAACTGAGGAACTATAAGGAAATGTTTTCTTATAAATATGGAAAGAACAAATCTACTAAGTCAACAGTGGGACAGACTGAGTGAATAGCCAGCTAGATTAAAAG
Source organism: Acanthaster planci (assembly GCF_001949145.1). The sequence goes on from NW_019091374.1 coordinate 2,043,719, forward strand.
TAATATACATTTATTCATTCCTGAATTAGGAAATCGGCCGATTCTTAGTTAAGTACGAAAACTCAGTGAATATAAGAAACGGACAGGATGCTTGCTCTGTCAGCCGAAGGGTGCCGGATAGCCGGTATGGCCTCCAGTCGTACGTCACTGCTTGGGTCCTGTCGGTCTGCTAATAGGGCATGGCTGGCTGACTTAATTAGGAGGTACCAAGGCTTGATAAGCAAGGCTTGATTATCAAGTAAGATAAGCATGATAAAGTGTTGTAGCCGCGCTCAACAGTGGATGATGTTAGTTGAACCCTTGATGCCTTATTCAAGTGGACAAGTGAAGCGCCCAGGGTGTAGAGATGAACAGCCAACACAATGCCCACGTAGCTGACTGGTACACGGAAAAGGAGGACACGTTGAACGGCGTGCGTCATGCATAATTATGCTCAGGACGCATAAAATATGTACTGTACATGTACACTTTCTGAGAATAACATGCAGATGACGCACGTCGTTATACTTGTCCTCAATTTCCGTCTAAGCTTGACTGCAGCAGCTTGGCTTTCAGAGATGTCAGCGATCCACCGGCCCAGGGTGGTATGGCTGACAAGAGGTCTTGGCAAGGGAGGATCTATCCAATTTATGATGAACAAGTACACACCATTTGCTCACTCAACTTGGATTTGACGTCAAGGTACCCTACCGGTTAGTATTTATAGCAGCGGAAGTGATGAAAATCCACACTAATATGAAAAATGGCATATTTTACAGAAAATCATCATTTTGTTGTTGAACGATCCATGCAATGAATTTTAATAGCATTACTTTTTGTGTATGTCTGTGCTCTATGTCAATGTACGAAGAGTGTAATTTTTGTTTTGTTTATTTTTTGGTTTGTCTTTTTTAAGTGCACGTTTTAAACATTCAAAATTGACAACGCGTTTCTGGACAAGTGATGAGGGTGCCTTGTCTTGATGTAAATCCAGGAAGACATGGTTCAGTTTGCATGTTTTTATATTCAAATTAGGAACTCTAAATTTGCTATTTAAAAGAGAAATGCTATTTATGAGAAACGTTTGCTCCCCTCCTTATTGCCAAATGCATTTTCACAACAGTGACTTACCGAAGGAAATAAAATCTCCGAAAGCAGGTTTTAAAGAAATGTAAAAAGCGGTGCAACATTGAGGTTCAGTGTTTTGGATGACATCATAGCTCTGCTCCTGAATATGCAAATGGTATTAGAGTAAAACCTTAAATGCTCCAAAATATGGGTTAAAATAGCAAAGCAAAAATAACATTGAAACCCCAAGTGCAATTTCAAGGGTTTTATAAAATTTAGTGAATTATTTCTATTTTTGATCCTTTTAAGAATTGATACAAAGCAATATGGGTTTGAATTGCTGTGCACCATCAGGACGGTACAATTTCGAATGGTTCGAAATAACTCTAATTATTACATATTTATTCGGCGGATTCAAAATAAATGCGTGAACTCAACGCATTAATGGTGATCTTTAATTTGGCGATGGATTTTTTTCAAGAAACTTATTTTCTGTGAAACATTGTTTGATGTAAACAGTGCAAAAGTCTGTGGTTTCTTTTACTAAGTTTTGCTATTTATGAGGTCAGTCTTTGAAAAAAATTGCGCCACAAATGTCGTCTGCTCGCACAAGAACAGTCGTTGAAAATGGAGTGCGCATGTGTGCTTGTAATAAACATTGCCTCTGACGCGTATGGACATTCGTGATGTCCAGCCATGTTATTTTTACAGTATAATGTTCAAGTTTTTGTTGGGTGGGCTTAGCCTAATAGGAATAACATTGCTTTTTAAATCAATACAGAGACAAGCGCGGGACTATTTACCTGAAGTGTATGTTGCATTCATGAAATATTATTTTCATAACATGATACCCCAAGTTGAGGGTTGTTTGTCGTGTATCCATTTGTGCACATGTTTAAACCATACAAATTTACTCTATGTTCGCATTTTAGTGTTTATTTCTAAAGTTGAGCAACTATTAATTGCCACCTGGGCCCAACCTACGGCTTCACGTAAAAGTGTGGACTTGCAGTGCTTCTTATTCTGCCCTTATTAATCCTTAAAGCAACTGGCGGCCATCTTAATGTGCCGAATACAAAGGAAAAACAAAGGCTCTCCCGCCCCTATTAACCAAAATTGTTTGTGGCAACAATGGTTGCAATGGCGCCGCCAACCAACGATTACCAACGGGCCTGTTTGAGTAAGATTTGAAACTTTGTATGGGGGAGGCTTCACTGCGAGAGGTTTGCGAGTGACAATTATGGAATCGATGTCCCCCACAAGTGTGCTGGTTCTTGGAAGAACCGGCGCGTGGGAACTCAGAATTTTGACCAGGATGTTCTGGTGGTCCTAAACTCGCCTGAGGCAACCAGCTCATACTGGTTGAAATATCGAGTTCTCCACTCATCGGTTCCTCTCAGAACCACCACACCCCGAACAGAGATCTATTCCACATGGAGCACTCGCAAACATCTCTTAATGGGCCTGCTTATTTCATACAGATCTGGATCTTGGTCAGTGTCACAATGCGAGAAGTTTATAAATCATGTTTATATTACATTAAA
>NW_019091374.1:2047276-2070288 GCF_001949145.1 Acanthaster planci
AAAATCGGACCCCTGGTGTGACAGTCAGTCATCTGTCGGTGGTTCACTGACACCATTACAGCAACGTTTTACCGCCGCACAGATAAATCTCTTTTACAAGTGCGTATATGATTGCTTTATGTGGGTATGTGATGGTTTTAGCTTGAGGTACGTACGTGCGTACAACTGTGTAAGTTTCACGTATGCACGTGACAGTTTTCACGTATGTATGTGAAACTATTAAAAACATATCCATTGGATTGACCAAACCGGCGTTAGGATCATTGGTCTAGATTCAGGGCCTGTTTGTTTCACACGGATCTCAATCTTGATCGGTGATCCCAAAGCTAGTTCGCTCTATCCATTATAGGCGGGGCTGCGGTGTCAGTAAACCAACGATCGCAATCACTGATCGCATTCCAGATCCGTTTGAAAAGCAGGCCCTTAGTGAGACAGCCACCAGTTGCTTTAGTAGCTACAACAGCATGGAGTACAGAATTTTTTCATGTGTACGGCTCAGCTCAACCTTTCGGTTGTGTTTGTGGGGGTAGGGTGGGGTACGATTGGGGTAGAAATTAGGTACTAAGGGTGTGACTTGGGACGGGACGGATCGGAATTGTAGGATGGGATTGTATATATGGCGAGGTAGGGATTTATTTAAGGTAATGAGGATTTGGCAAGGTAGGGAACGTGGATGGGGTATAGATTTGATGGGGCACATGGGCCGGGGATTACATGGCGTGGGGCATGGCGGGTAATTTTTAGGCGCGTCATTGGTTGGGATTTGGTGACATGAGGTGACAATTAAGCAGAGTTCAATAAAGATTTGCAAGGTGGGTGGGAGTACGTTGTTGTGCAGGGGTTGTAATTGGGTGGTGATGGTGGTTGACTAAGGATTGTGCTCTTGCTAATATTTCTAAATTTGTATGTTCTACGTTCATGATTTTGATCAAATTGTTAGACGATAAATTTAACATAGCCATATTTTTTTAGGATCATAAGCTGATCACAAAAATATTTTAAAAAACCACACGTTTCACGTGTTATATTAAATGAGCACGAACTCATTTCCATATATAAAAGTATCAGAAAGCTTTTACAGCTTCACTGTTCGATTTTTTTAACTTTCACAGAATAAATTCAGCTTCTTCTCTTATTGCCTGAATTGAAATGGGAACAGAAATTGAAACGCGTGCTGAGCGCAGACGATTTTATTTTCGCAGCTTTGATTTTACAAAGGCTTTCCGCAAAAAGAGCCTTTTTGCAACAAGTGACGAGACCGTTATCTTAAATGAACAAGGACGAATGGTACAGCTTGTCTGTTGAAAGTAAAAAATATGTCAAAAACATGGGCTGTTGCAAAGTCCTTTTTAGCCGATTTCAGAAACAACAACATCTCTTAATGAATCACATTAAATCGAGGCTGGACAGAGTTTGTCAGCAGCGGGTAGATTTCAAACCTGCCCTGTAAGGAAGTGGAGTGCATAAAGGATTTTGAACCACGTGGACAAAACCCGTGTCTTCAGAAGCAACTCAGGAACGCGAATTTCGTAAAACGCTTGGACCATATGCTAATTCCCACATTACAGGGGGAACAAAAGCAAAATAGGTGACATACCAAGCACACAAAGGCCACGGAGGTTTTATTTGGCAGCTTGTCAATAGTTAGGAATGCCAACGGAAGGTGGCATTTGCTCCATTGTTTTCACATAATACCCTTTTCTTCGGCTGTGTAAAACTCAAGGGCAAGTAAGAGCAAAATTAAATCGATATTTGGCAGTCAGTGAGTGTGCAAACTGGGCACGAGTCACATGCACAACGCATGGGATAAAGCCAGTTGCGTATTTAGGTCTTAAATTCAGGAGGGGAGCAATAAACAGTTTCCTTTTAAGTGCGACTGCGCTTTTTTCCATCGTAAAGCAAGCCTCGTACCAAACGATAAGTGGTTGTACTGTTACTTAAATAATCCCGCTTTTAATTCCCTAAAATGGTAACATAATTATGAGGAAGGCTTGCCCTACACGTCCCCAACGCCAGCTAACTCTTCAAAAGGGCTGCTGGAAAAAAGAAAGGTGGAACTTTTCAAGTAAACAGGGACACCAAAATTCTTTTATCAACCCAAATAATCCCAAACTTTGATAAATATAATTTGATACACATCCTGGTGCGGCAGTGGTTGAAAGTTGAATCATAGTTATGAAGGAGTCATGGTATTAAGATCAGACAAGGAATACCTTTAGGTAGAGAGCACAACATATTTAACACATCGACACGTCGGGAATATAAAGGAAAAATTCATATGATCGGAGCGTACCTAATAAATACGACCGTATTTAGTCTGAACGTGTGGTTTCTGTGCAAAGACTAACTGGATACTAAAGACTTTTTACTTTTGGTTTTGTTATTGAAATGTTAAGTTTTCACTCAAGTGAGTAATTTCTGTGGATTTCAGCTAATGTAGCTTTTAGCATAAACTATCATAAAACACACACAAAAGGAAATCGCTTTTTTCTCATTAACTTCAAAGTATACCCAGCAAGAAATGAGACCGAGGGGTACCCCCGTAACATGTCCAATCCCTATACACATTCCAGACTATTGTTACTTAACACGTCCCCCAAGATGTCTGAAAGGAATTCCCCAGATTCCTGCGAGACAATGACCAACACAAAGCAGGGGGGTTCTCTCTGCCTCATACCTTTCTGCGTATGCTTCAATGGGTCGGAAGAAATTGAGCTATTCTTAATCTTAAAAAAAAAAGAAATAAAAACTAAAACATAATAGAACAATTAAAAAACAGATTATTTTGATGTTTTAAATTATTGCCGGAGATCTGGGTGACAGTGAGTTGCTATAAGATACGCGATTGAGCCGTGTTTTTCGTTAAAGTCATGCAGGCCTAGTTCCAATGTTTTCTTGAGCATCTTAACCGAGTGGAAGAGAAAATGATAATGTTTAAAAAGCATTTTTTCTACATATTTTGTCATTTCAAGTAGAATGGAAAGTGTTAACGAAGATGATGGGATACTCTTTTCTCGAGGTTTTGCATGCATGTATTAACTCACTCATTTTGGCTATCATTAAGCTTTGCATAGCATCAGTACTCTGTGACACTCTACAATTTGTGCAGGATCGGCTCAAGTTTATTGTGAAGTAAATGAGCCCCATAGGCCTATCTGTAATCTTTGAGACATTTGCAGATTCCTAAATCGATATCACTAGTTACTACCGAAATCACGATGATTGCAGGTTTTAGTTTCCCGCTCTGTTTGAAACTCAACGTCTCAATATACATTCAATTCATTACAGAGTAGCAATCTTAACTTCTTACGACGAGCCAGTTACTAAACCGGGTATCAGTTCTATAGAGAGACACTACAACCGTCCGCAAACAAATCAGAAATTTCTTTTCATAATGTCCTGTTCCTTCTCGTTAAAAGAAAACAAAAACACAAACCAGCAATGAAAAGAATGGGGCCAAATGATGACGTCAGGGCTAAGAAAAAATGCAGTTGGAGCATCAACTGATCCAATAATGTGTACTTGCCAATATTAGAATATATTTCAAATAAACAAACCGCACGCAAACTACTAACAAAGGACCAATGTCAGAACTTTTTGTCTGACCTCCTTCTTACTGTTATAAATTTACCTTTGTTAACTTCTGTATTATTTTACTCGTGTATACTAATGAAATAAACCTCAAACCTGAGACATATAGCTGGGCTACACATAATACTGGGGTGACACTGACCTGTTCAGGAAAAAAAATACGGACTAGCTCCAGCCATACAATTACAATTCAGTATTACTTAACTTGTGCATAGTATGGAAATAAAACTGACACCTGTAACCTGAAACATATAGCTGGGCTACACGTATATACTAGGGTGAAACTGACCTGTTCAGAAAGAAAAACATTAGGCTGCGGACTAACTCCAGCCACAAAATTACAATGCAGTCCGCCCTTGGACCTTTTGTTCCACACAAAGCAAGCTGCGCCCTGTGCAAAGAGGGGAATACCCCAAACCCATCTATTAACATATCAATGACACCACCGAAATTGCTGGAGTAAAAGAATACGTACGAAAGTAACGAGGCCTAGAAGGATGAAAGCAAAACAACTTTCTCAAAGTTCTTTCTTGCCGAGGCGATTTAGTGTCTTATCGCCACGGCGAGATATTAACTCTCTGCGGTGAGTTATTATTCTGTTTATTACGTGAGAATGACGGAGCCCCATGACGCAACAAAATATGCCCTTTATCACCCTAATGGACACAAACCGATAAGGTCTTTCCATGTAGGCCCATACAGCCAATCAATAACCAACGTCAGTCCAGTGGATCAATATATTAAATAATCAAAGCGGGGCTGTTACGTTTTCCCCGACTTCTGGAGAATCTTTAACACTCTCTCTATTAAAAGTCATTCTTAAATTGGCAAGATGGTTCCTTGTTATGTGGTTTATCAAATGAATATTAATTGAATTTCATTCGAAATGCATGCGAGTCGATTTCAGCACAAGTATAAAACATAGTGCAGATTAACTGGGGATGCTGGGCATTGCAGGCATTATCGAGAATTGTGAATCCCTTCATTTCACTTAAAAATGAAGACCTTCCAGATATTTTCGACGATTATGATGCAACTAGAGTCAATCACAATTCTTTTCGTTTTGACTACTCGATGGAATTACCCGTTGCATTGAAGTGTTTTAACTTTGGTTATAGATTTGTCTGATGACTTTAGTTAGAAATCCATTAGAGAACCAGTCGTCCGCTGATTATAAAAGCCTTTTCATCACCTGATAAAGCACTTTAAAGGATGAGTTTTACAGGTGGCATCTTGGGCCGCGCCGTTCGTTCCTTGCGTCACATAATGACCGCCAAACACCCATAATGCAACCTCCTGCACACGAAAATGCCCGTTTGTTTGGCTACAGACTCGCACTTTATCCTTGAAACCTAACTTACCCCATGTTGTCGCTGAAGTGCATCAGATCTCACTAAATTAACGTTACTCCTGTCGGTAGAGACACTACCCATGTTGCTTCTCAAAGTGAGGCTAACAGCCTCGTGCTGTCTTTTCCCTCAAAAGAGCAGCATTGGCTGTATTAATCTCTCTGTGGAAGGAGTCTCCGGTTTCACAAATCGGAGCAGAGACGCTTAGCAATGATTCTGCGAGCCGTTAAATGTTCATGCGTCACTATCACTCCAATAGAGAAGAATCGGCAATGCGTGACGCACCGACACAGTCTAACCGGGTCAGTTTCAACTACAGAGGCTGAAATTATACAGGTGGGGTAATGCGACAGGCCAACAATACAATTTCTGACAAAAGCTCTTTTTTGCATGCAAGTCTTCGTATAATTGCGACATCACTCTGCTTCAATGAAAGTGATGCAATTGAACTTCTAAACAGCTTGTTTTATCAATACTCAGCTTTGTCCTTTCGACATTTGTTTCCCTAATTAAAAGGGCATTTTGCTGCTTCTGGAGTGTCTAGATTAATGCTACATTGATTTGTACACACACACAAATCTTGCATTTTCAAAAGATTTGCCGGCATAAATTCTGTATAGTTAGCAAGCAGTCTTTTTCTCAGAACTGTTTTCAGAGGGTTTATTACAGGAATGTTACCGTCGAAATAGGGGGCACCCTTAGTTCCATGCCAGTAGATGCAATCACATGATCACATCTTGTTTGCTCTATGCACGCATATTATTTTTCCAGGACTTGTGAAATACGCCCTCTGTTGGCCATAATAATCACCAGCCAGTTTTAAAAACAGTAAGGCACGACGGCACAAGACGACGGATGACGACAAGACGTGACGGCACGACATCAGGACGCGATAGCACGATGGTAAGACGTGACAACCTAACCAACACAGTATAAAAACCATACAATGAAAGGCGACTCGACAGCGTGACAGCACGCCGTGACGACGGCAAGACGCGCCGGCACAACACGATGGCATTAAGAGATAATATGGCACGACAGCACTACACGACGCCACGACGGCACGACGCAACGCATTAACCACAGTATAAAAGTAATGAGAAAGGAGGCAACACTACGTTCGGATAGAGCAGTTATAGCGACGCTTCGTGGCGGCGGCATGCGATTTTATTGCCTATAGAACACCATAAACCTTGACTCGAATCAGGATCTTTTGAGACGTCTGCGTTTATGCTTTGGATATGGAGGCTGCGCGTGGTCACGTGCTTCCCGTCCTCTTGTGTCCACTTATTACTGTGAGTTCAGAAATCCCGACTTGACGAATCTATCAGCCGTTTGTACACAGAGAATCAGCTCATTTACCAAAACGAGTAGCAGCCAATCAAATCGCTGGACTTGTTCTTACATCGTTCATATCTGTATTATAATGAACGAGTCTGCAAGTCTGACTAATTTGATTGGTGGAATTCCGTATATACCATGCAAGATCACGTCGTTCATATGCAATTATGAATAGCTTCATATGACCGAAGGGTTCTGATTGGCTTATCCGTCAAGTCGAATTTACTGACTGGTGGTACACGTTGTACACTCTTTGACGTTGACGCCAGATATCGCGGAAAAGCTATCAAATGAGGGCGCCGTGTAAGAAGTTATGCGAGCGGCCGAGCGGGACGACCGTGTACTGTACGTTATGCGAAGGGATGGCTGACTGGGAAAGAGCAACGTAAGTCCGACTTGATTCAAGTCCAGCAAATGGCCCTCACATGGGCTCTCAGTGGGATGTAAGTACAATGCCCGTACTCCCTAACAAAATATTGTGAAGGGCGTCAGCCTCTGCCGTATGTAACAGCGGAAACTGCAATACTGGTTCTAACCAAGTTCCAACAAAGGGCTCAACAGTGCATTACTTTTGGTTCCAACAACAATACTTTTAGCAAACAGCACCCCTATTGACACTATTCCATCACGCTGAAGCAGGTTACATCCGATGAAATTTGCATCAGTTATGATCAATTCTCCTGACATGTACATGTACATAAAAAGAGAATTGCTTTCTCATGTAAGTGTAAGAGCGCCTGTTAGTATTTGCAATGTGAGGCATGAAAAGGTTTTTGGTGGAGAGTGAAGCGGAAAGTGCTGTAAAAGCTGAGCTGCGTGGTTTGTGTCCAGCTTTCACACTCCCTGAAACGCGCTGTTCATAAAAAAAATTTAAAAAGAAAAGAAAAGAAATGAAAGACATCCAGGGGATTTATTTAATCTAACCATTTCCTAGATTATAAAGTACACGCATATTAGAAAAACTGATCATTTAACGGTACTTTTTCGAATGCAAGTTATATACGAGAGATATGATGCCCCGAAGTTAGTTGGTACAATACTACCTGCTCGATCGCCCGTGGAGGGTTGGATAAGAATTTTTTTTCAGAGTAAATTTTCTCCCATAACAAAGCGGTTGCATTTGTTTCTCTCTTTGGTCACCTATCCCGGGGTAAGAAAAGTTGGAAAGTTGTTACATTTGGCAATCAAGGGAAGCATTATGTTTCGACATTTGCTAGACAGACGTACGTTTATGATTAGACATTTGGCTAAAAGAAATTGTTATTCGAAACGGCATAAAAAAGTTATGTACAGGTACTTTATTCGAAGGTCCTACTTACCACCCTGACTGGCCGTTCACGCCTTTATGATTCATGTGCGGCAGAAATGATAGCAAGTGCTGCATATAGTCTGTGCAGATGCCCGAGCAAACAGGTCGACGTGTGGTAGCTGTTGTAGCTCGAATGAAATCAGCCTTCTGCTACTGCGTCACTTTACAATTTAACTCAACGACGCGCAAGAATACGCGGTACACAGCTGACACCCAAGAATGCCCGCTATTCAAGTCAACGCCAATGAATGCCTGGTATTCAATTTAAACAAAAGAAGGACATTCTTAAATTTTGGAGAAACGCGCAGTGACAAAAAAATCAGAGGGCGCTATAAATATTTGCGCGCAAGCGATACCAAGGAGCGCCGCCGCGCACAGTACAAGCACTACTGTGTACACGTACAGAAAGGTGGAGCGTGACTAAGAACAGAAGAAAAATTTGCAGGAACCGGTGTCAGATAAGAGTAAAGAATACGAAAACCTGACCTGGTTACAGAAGCATTCGTTCTATTTTCAATGTGCTCACCAGCCCTTTGTTTCATGGAGATTCTAGAAAAGAATTCCCATTTTTGCTGCTCTATCCTGCTGTGAATCCTGCACACGAACATGCTTATAATGCACACGCTTCGCCGTGATCTCCTCAAATTAGTACTTCTAAAATCCATGCATAACAATGATTTATTTTGTAAAACTCCAGCTTTAACACTGAGTTTTTCTTGAAATGCGTGTGTAAAGGCATCACCTTCAGACTGTAAACATTTAAAAGAAATCCTTCCCTTCAACATAAATCAAGAACACTAACTGGATATATTTTTATTAGTATTCTGATCACGGTGTGACGAAGCCCTTTCATATTTCTTTGACCGTTTTGACCGTCCATTGAGTTTGGTACGAGTAAAGTAAAACAAAAATCTTCATATTCGATCAAAACTTAAAGCACGTGGAGATGCAGCACGCACAACCGACCGACGCCAAAGAAACCGATCAACCAAACTGGCACGGCACGGTCAAAAATCTGTTGAAACCAACGTGAAATCTGTTGGCCCAATGCGCGTTTGGAAAGGGTCGCCCATATAGATTTTCCGAATTAATTCAGTTATTAATTTGCAGGCAAGTTCAAGTTATGGAAGATTTGTAATGGTTTAAAAATAATTTGGTTGTGGTCCTACCTGATATTGTTGACTCAAATTTATTGTATTCACTGAAGTCCAGATAATGGTAGGTCATAGTGAATGTGACTCGAGGGTTCTTAAAGATTAGTGACGAACAAACGTTTAAAGCATTACTGTAGTTTGTTTTGTTTTAATGGTGCCTTCAGCTACTCGGGCTATTTGCGAAAGACTCACCTTATCCAGTGATTGGTACTTTATAACAACATTATTAGCTGGTTAAATCACAAGATAAGCATGTCATTTGTGAACGCGGACGTTTAACAATAGTGCGCCTCCTAGAGTTTGCAACGCGTTAGTCAATCCAATGTGCGAAATCTGTCGACCCAGTGCGCTTTCGGAAAGGGTCGACAGATTCTGCACGTTGTGATTGGCCAACGCGTCGCAAACTCTTGGAGGCGCATTATTGTGAATCGCCCGTATTGTAAACAGAACGGACGTCTCAACTTGTTCAATGATACTCAAGGTAAAACTAAAATGATCATCAACGATATCAAAAAATAAATTGTAAAATAAAAAACACTCCTGAATCCCAAGTAAGAACGATGTCAAACCGTTCAGGTAGATTTCCTTTACTCCTGTGTAATAACAGCTAAAATGAACCAATCAAATCAACAATTCAAATGTGAAACAACTGGCTGACAGCCACATAGCTACAAAAGGCATTTTGAAGTCCTCTTTATTTCCAAAAACAACTTGTATAGTTACAAAAATATTGCGTAGTGTCACACCCCTAGAGTTGTCCTTCCCTTAGGGACAGACCTTTGGTAGCTTAGACACAAATATATACACACTTGCTACTGGAAATTTATTTTGAGTGCACAATATTTACATTCATTTATAAAAGAACACAAAATAAGGATAATTTCTTATTTTGACATTTTTGATTACAATACAAATGAGGTGATGAGCGCCTCTATGTCCCGCCACCATGATGCTTCTGTTTCTTCAAGTTGCGTTGTAGTCGGCTTCTGTGGCCTGTGGCTGACTCGGCAAGTTTCTGCGTCCTGCCGCCGCGGTCCAATCCTTTTGTCACCACCGGTCAACCGACTCCCTATTCCTCTTAACGTAAAACCCTGAAAATTACAACCATATTCCCATGTTTCTGGTTTTTCTGGCCAAGTTACATTTAACGCAAATATTCATTAATAAACTTGAAGTGTTATGAACTGTGTCAACTTCCAAGATAACGATAAATTGTTTCAGTGCTGCAACAAGCTCAACTCAAATTACTTAGACCAATTAGGATTTTATGCAATATCTCGGCGAATCTCATTTTCACTGCCTCAATATCTGGTTTCCAAAGGAACAAATGTCTAAAATAAATATCCAATATATCATATTTATACATAGCTAACTTACAGGAACTGGGCGTTTCCTGGCTTTCCGCTTCTCAGAACAGTCTGAACGTACATGTAATTTATTCTACTTCCATAATTAGAAGTCACTCAAGACTAACTCATTGACTCACGACTACAAGTAATTCAGGCTGGCTGCTGCCCTCTCCTCGGAATCCAGGAACGAACTGATCACATCAACCCATATCTTTTCTGTTTAAACCCGAAGGAAAAATTCCAGCACTGCCACGCCTCATTCCAAAGAACTCAGAATGTTTTGCGTGCTGCCCTTCATAAATATTCATTATTCAAATCAATGAATGAGTGGCTACATCTCCCAATAACAACTCAACTGGCACTCAGCCATGATTCTAGTAAGCTTGACTGACTTCAGGAATGTTTGGGGGTGGCGGCTCAGGAAAATAAAATCTTGGTTTCACCACTAAATACCACGTTTATCTTTTCAACTCTTAGGGCCAAGATTATACGATATTATTAATTTAAGAGTAATTCCGATTTAATATCACTATGTGACACATAGGAAATAAGAACTTTAATTAAATTTATCGAATTACTAAGACCGTTGCTCCCTGTTTCAAACTTTGATTTTTTAACGACCTAGAACTCAGTTCCATTTTGGGCGAGGCCCTTCCCAGACACAGACCTGGAACAACGACAAGAAATTACCCTGGCCACATGAACTAGGAGTATGCAAATCAAGAGCGGAAAAATGGCTGAAACAGATGGACCCCAAAATATAGGCAAAAACATCCGCATGGCGCGCAAAAATGACAATTTATTCCGAAATAGAGGTATCTCTATTTCTCGATTGCATGGAACTAGAGAAATAATGGTACAGCCCAAAGTTTAGAACCAGGTCAAATGGTATAAAGAGCAGTCCTGTACATCAACGTTCTGTCCAACTAAAATAAAACATGAGGCATAAAAGGCACAAAAAAATAAATCATACAATTTTACTTTTTGTCACAATACTAATAGATATTTTGATCAACAGATGGGCATGATTATACAGTGATAATATAATCAGATTTTTTCCTAAATCTGACAATATATCGTCTTACCCATCATCAATTTTCACAACAAAGCAGGGAGTGCAAAGGAAATAGTAGACCATCTTAGTTTTTCTTCATTATTTCATTAAACGGAATATCAACTCAACGCTGATTATCAACGATGCTCATTTCACACCACTAGACTAGTGAAGAAACTACTCATCTACGGCTAGAACTGAATACGTTAAAACCTTCAGTTAAGCAGATTCAAAATTATATACCTTCAAGATGGTGTATAATATGCTAATAGACTGAGCGAAATGGAGCCCATCTTAGTACGCAAAACTGCCCGCCAGAAGATTACATTACAAGGAGAAACTCTCTTTTGATTATTCCCTAAATTTGTTGTTGTTGTGTTTTTTCTTTTCATTCTTTGTCTTCGTCATCGTCGTCGGGTTTATCTTTGTCATCTTGGCAGTCGCTCTCGTCACGCCCATTGTAGCAGTCTCTTTCCTGGTCGCAAACTAGACTGGTCTCGACGCACTGGAAGAATCCACAGTCAAATTCGTGCGGCGAACAAGTCACATTTGCTGAAAGGCAAAAAGAACCAGGCCAGTACAATGAGCGTGCACACTTCCAATCGAGGACAAGGTGAAGAAGAGGTAAAATTCAACTCCATCTCATTTCAAATTAACGCAATTCACTTGGAATACAAACGTCATGTTAGAAATCGTGTACATTCTTGAAAGACGACTGATTAAAGTGTAACACTGGAAACGGTGAGGAAAATCTGGTTCAACTTGTGCTCAGTAATACAGTAGAATCCACAAAAATCGCTTTGCGAAATGATCATACAATTCCCACGAGTTGGATATGATGGCTCGTATGCTTGTTGATCAAGACATGTTTAAAACAGAAATGGCTTTGAATGGCTCCTGCTGCTTTTACTGCCCTTGATGCACTGTATAAGGGCAAACACCAAAGTCATGCCAACAGAATATCTCACTCGCACACGAGCTGGTGACAAGATACCTGACCACGAAACACTTTTTGCCATTCAGATTCCTTGGTCGGTAAGTTAAGCCTGGTTTCCACAACGAGGTAAAGAGACGCAGGGAGCATCGCCGATCGGTTTCAGAGGATACACAACCATTTGGAAACACTTGACTGTGACCAACGCAAACGTCCACGCAGACAATTGGGCAAATTGGGTCAGGTTCAACTTTGCCAACATTACTGTCTGCGTTGAGTCTCGGACACATACCCTGGCATGACGGACGTACAACGATTTACCGGTCCCTCTCCCTTAGTACTGCTCATTTTGCCCATTTTCTCCTAATACATAACGTATGCAGCCCAAATCGTCCACGAAGTAGCCGACCATAAACAAAGTTCAAATACAACAATTTGGCTTTAGCAGGCGTCACTGTCACCTAAAAAGGACATTAATGTTCCGAGTTTTGGACGCTATTTTGTTTACTTTTTGGTGGATTGACGTCACACAGTGTCACTTGTGTGACTAACGTCTTTCAAGCCGTCAGCGTTCGTTACGACCACATGGAAACATTTGGACTCTACTGTTGATCTTTGATACTTAAAGGGGACTTACCTGATAGCTGTACACTGTGTGCAATCAAAGAAAAACCACTGGTGGAGACATTGCCGTCAGATGTAAAATTAAGCGACATTGCCTTGCCCACGGACAGCACGTCTGGTGGCTCCACTCCGCTCCATTCTACCAACAAGTCCTCGTCCTGGGAAGGGTCGATACCATCCCAGGCCCTGAAAAAGTCCGCCTCTTCCTGGGTGTTGAAAGTGTCGAAGGTGAGGAGAATTTTCCAGTCCTCTTCTGTCCAGATAGTCCAGGTCGCCATGATGTTATTTGGGTAGTTTGCCGGGTAAAGAGGCGAGAATATCCGATCCTTGCCGTTGGCAGGGACAAACACATTACGGTGTCCATCTGTGATTAAAGATTTGGGGGTTCAGGTGAGAATAAAATAATCCAACTGGGGAGTCCGTGTTTTTTCTTTTTTAAAAAAAAATCCCAAAATCTATGCTGAAAGAATCCGCTTAGCAGTGAAGGGAGTCAGCGTCTTCCATCTTGCCATGTATGTTATACATACAATGAATAGGTGAATCAAGTTAATACGAATTTTGAGAATGCAAACAGGTAGTTGATTTAAATAATATAGCACGCCCAAAGAATGCAGAGTTACAGGTGAAGCGGCATCCACATCGAAACTGAAATGAAAGTAAATGTTCCAACGACTCTCCTCTGTAATACTGCCGGCCTTTTGTAAAGGCGGCCACCGTTTACACGGTCCACTAATTGGATTACCAAACCCTTACTCCACCGAAATCGATGCCAAGATTAACAGTAATTCTTACCACAGTTCAGTTCATCGGCACCATCCAGGCAGTCGGGAACTAAGTCACAAGCCCAGAAACCATCGATACAGACGGACTTGCCACAGTCAAATTCATCAACTTGGCAATTTAGAACATCTGCAATAACAAAAAACCTTCGATTTGAGAACTTGAAATTTCCCAGTAGTGCAATTCCTATTCATTTGTAAGTCTTGGGCCACTTCAGTAGAAAAGGTCTCACTAGCAATATGATTAACCCTAACCATTCTGAATCCAACATGTTTTTCATAATTTCAATGGTCCCGAGGGGGTGCAGAGTTAACCATCTCCAGACAAATTTTACTGCAGAAAGTTGAAAAAATACTTGCTGCAGTTTTCTTACACAAGGCCTATTATTTATAAATCCCTAGGATAGTTTTTTATATTTTTCTTTTAATATTCCTTTTGGTGGAAACGCATCACGTGACCGTGTTTTAACATTTGATACTGCCTTTTGCAATGTGATAATGCCCGCGCTTGCACCTGGATATGAGACAGTTTAATAGATTCCGATTGGTCAAGAGTTCGTGAGCAGGCGGCGTGTGGAACTCGCCACGCGCGCCCCAAGTCCACATAAGGAGATTCTTCTGGATTACTTGCACAAGCAATACCATCAAATGGACGGGGATTGTTCGGGGAAATGAAAGTATTATTCTTGAACAAAATTAAAGGAAATTTATTGTTGATTTCCTTTGACTCTCTGTCTAAAATGGAATTTATGAATGGGAATAAATACATACTTGCGACTCGGGCATTTAATAGTTGCGTCCATTCTGGTGAGCCAGTCTTATATGCACGTTTGATTGAGACCAGCCAAGAACACATTTATTCCCTTGTTTAATTAAATTTCTATAAATCTTTCTCAGGAGTATTTCTAAATTAGACAAAGGGCTTCCCTGAAGTTAGGCTTACTGGATAATCATTCTTGCAAAGCAGCGCAAAACATTTTTGGATAGTTCCACAGAATAGCTTCATAAAAAGAGTCACAAAATATTTCTTTAATTATACCTGACGATGCAACACTGGTCACATGTATCACAAAGCCATCCTGACTGCTGAAGGGGCTCGTGGAAAATGTGATCCACACCACGGTTCCATTTGAAAGCAAAACCGGCGGGGTCTTGGAACCACTCCACGAAAAGAAACGGGTCGATGCGAGTGTCGAGTCGGCACCATCCCCAACACTGACCACATCGTAACTGTACTCTGTGCTGAAATTTGCGAACTCCGCTCGCAATTTTCTGTTTTCTGATGTGTGGACTACCCAAACAGCAAAGGCATTGTTGGGGTAACCGTTTGGAAAGTTAGGGGAGGTAATTTCCTTCGTTTCGTTCGAATCAACGAAAATGTTCTCTGGGACTGAAGTAAAAAACATATAAAGAGATTTCTACATCAAATATGATTTCATCAATTTAAAATTAGAATAGTAACTGAGCTTTAATTACAAAGTTGGGATGGCAGAAAGGCATTGTTGTCTTTTAAAGTGTAGCTGCAATGAATTTTTCTGCATCTTTGTACTTTTCTTCAATGCAGGAAAACTCATCCACACTCCTATTTGGTTAAATGCACTGAAAAATGCACACATTTAAACAATCAAAATTATCCATTATTTCTTGGACAATTCGGGGCGCTGTTGCTGTGAGGTCATCTAAGGAAAACATGGCTCAGGGCATAGGTATTTGTGTTGTATTGTAAAAGTATTTGTGAACCCACAATTTACTAACTGAAAACTTTTTGAAAGAAGGGTTGAATGTTTCTTATTGCTATGCACATCAACAACAACGATTCAGCTAAGAAGAGAAAACTTAGTGCAGGAAAACCTACAAAAACGCAAGACTTTTTTGCATACAAACCAATGTAACATTCAGGCTTCTTCCTGAGATGACATCACAGTTTTCCTCATGAATATGGAAATACTCAGCATAAAACCCCAAAAGGCGTTAAATTACCCTGTCAAATAGTGAAACCATCAAGTTCAAAATAAATTTTACCGAGGCACAAAGGTGCATTTTACAGGTCTGTAGTCAAAATCATTGATTGCAGCTACCCTTTAAAACATAAACCGTGCATAAAAGTACTAAAACGGTATGTCGGTACTTCGAGTTTGTCATTTTCAAAGGGCTCTCACAATCAGACTTATATGCATGTTTGCCAATTATATAACTGCACAAAATCAGGAAAAAGAAACGTATCTTTGCTACCCAAGAAAGGGCCATGTACGTTTCTCCATACTACATTATAATATGAAATGGACCAATTAATTATCGGTTACCTGTTTCGCAAAGTGTTCCAGCAAAATCCTCTGGACATTCACAGAAGAAATTAAAGCCCGTCAATGCATGGCAGGTCCCGTTGTTTTGACAGGGGCCACCAATGCAACCTATGCGAAACAAATTTTTTGAAGTGAATAGACCACGTTGAAAATAGGGTAAGATGACCGCCTGTTGGCTGAACACCGGCTGTTTACTTACACTTTTTCAGGCTTTTCAACCACGAATTTCTTCAAAGAGTAGGCTGAAGGCCGGGGGCAATCCAGAAAATTAGTCTTGCAGGCAAGGTGGGGAGTCTTCAGTTTTGTCTGAATATTCTGAATATCTGAATATTGTCTCAAGTATAATGTCTGAAAACCCAGTCCACTTTTTTTTAGGCTTCACTGGGATTTGAAAGGGGGTTTTCTCTTCCGTCTCGGAAGCGGAGTCTACGGTGCATGTAACCCCACTGATCACTTTTAAACCACACGCCTTAATATTGTTTACCCACCGCAATTTACTTCATCGGTGCCGTCAAGGCAATGGGTCACTCCGTCACAAAATGACCGACGTGGTTCTATGCAGACTGAGTGTCCACAGTCATGAGTCATCGGGGGACAGGTCAGCTCACCTGCGAAGAGGAAAATGTCAAAGAAGAAAGTGAGCTCAATACTTCATTCAGCAGTATGAGAAAAAAGGTATGGCCTAGGTTTTTGTGTCAGAAAAGATTAGAAGGGCCGAAGACGAAGCCAATGAAAAGCAGTTGGAAAAAGTAGGGCATTGAATGTTGCTTACTGGTATCCGGCACACTGGTAACCGTGATGGACCACCCACGTTGAATGAAGCCTCCGTCGGTTTCAAACTTCAACCACATTTCATTGCTGCTTGACAATAAGGTAGGTGGTACATAGGCACCAGACCAACTGAGAAACATGCCTGTGTAGTTTTCACTGACGACCCCGTCTCCTACACGGAACAAATCAACCTCTGCTTCGGTGCTGAAAGCCGAGAACGTGATGGAGATCTTCTTGTCAGGGTCCGTCCGAAGGAACCACGTGAAGTCAATGTTGTTGGGGTAGTACCCCGGAAACAAAGGTGAAGTTATCACCTCGGATTCCCCAGTCACGTACACGTCGAACTGTCCATCTGCAAAAGCAGACAAACAAGATGTGTTTACGAACACGTGGCAGCTCTTGTAACAGCTCAATATTTACACCGAACTTCCTCTATATACATCGGATTTCAAATCTTCCTATATTAATGCTGGTTTGCTATTGTTTTAAAAGTTTATCCTTCATTAGATGCAAGACTTCGACCCCATTAAATGTTGTCTTCAGGACAGTTTTTTGGGCATTTCTTAAAATTTGCTTGGAAAAGAATTTATATTTTTGGACAAGTTGGGGAAGTATGCAACATGACGTGAAAACAGCTTCAATTTTAATACACGGAAGTTTGGTTTAGTAAAAAGGAACAACTTTTGAGCTTATACCGCAATTCGACTCGTCTCTCCCGTCCACGCAGTCCCGTTGAACGTTACAAGGAGTACCGCACACAGAATGTCCGCAGTCAGTTGTACCCGGAGGGCAGACTAGTGATTCTGCATCAGTAACCAAGGCAACGTGGGTGTGGTCAGTATTTGGCTGCGGATCCTCAAGCACAAGATTTAGATTTCTCCTAGCCGTTGGATATTGCTCATCGTGGTACCCAACCACAAAATAATTATGTATACCGCACAGACAAAGTGTAAATGTATTCCAGTTTGTCAGGGTACCAGACACAAATGATTCATTTTAACTAAAAATGTTCATTTTGGGCCTAAGTCGACTGAAACAACCTTTGAATTCTTGATGCCATCAGACTGGGACATAAAGCAATATTTCGGTCCAGTTCATCACATCAGCGAGCACCCAGAAATTTCAAAATAATGCAAGAGAAGAATTTCTCTCGTTTCATTCAAGAACTGGTCAAATAGCACTAGTTGCCAATATATTCCTTGTATGATTAAAAGTATTTTCTTGTTGACCTACAATAAAAAAAATTGCAGTGTAATCTTTAAAAGTCTGTGATGACAGATTACAAAAAACTCACCATTGGACGGCACACTGACGGCAGATAACGACCAGCCCCTTTTTGTCGTCGCTGAATTTGTGACAAATTTAAGCCACATCACCTGGTGACTGGATAACAGCTGAGGTGGCGTCTTGCCTCCGCTCCAGGCAAAGAAGACGGTATCTTCGTCCCCGCTGTCGCCACCGTCCCCTGCTGTCAGGAAATCGGCTGCGGCTTCCGTGACAAAGCTTTGAAAGGAGATGAGAATCCTCCGTTCTTCTGTCGTCTGGATGACCCAAGAGAGGTCCAGATTGTCTGGATAGTCGTTTGGATAAGCAGGCGAGGCTAGACGGACTGTTTCATTTTCATCAACGAATATAGAATTCCCACCTGCGATAAATGATCAAGTTTGTTGGGAACAGATTTAATTAAACAAAATTTCAATTCCGTAAGTCAATGCTGTGCTCCATCACGAAACAAACATAATTAAGCACCAAGACCACACTGACAATTACTTTCGAATACTGACGGTATACTTCAACTACACTTGAACACCGCCCCCTTGATACATGGATGTGTATAGGCCTGCAAAATATAAGCCCAGGATTCTAGACAAAAAATGAGGCTGTGTCCCCGCTGTTTCATTTTTCAGGTCTAATTCTTGCCCAACGACCAAACTCAAAGTGACGAAAAAGCACGCAGAGGTGTTTGGCCCTTCAAATGAGGCATTAAGGTGTCATCTTTTTCAGATGCAAAAGGCAAAGGCAAAATGTGCGAAAGATAATTGGCGGTTTATTAAGACTTACCGCAACCGTCCTCATCGGACTCATTCAGGCAGTCTGCCTGGTAGTCACACTGCCAGGTGCTGTCGATGCAGACCGACTGTCCACAGTCAAACTCGTCGGCAGAACAGTTCAAAGTCACTGGAAAGGAACCAAGGACAACAAAGTAATTATTTAGTCTACTTCAAAGATGGATGTAAATTGATTTTGGATTTTTGTTCTGCCCGACATGGAGCAGGGAAAAAATCCAAAATTAATTTACATCTCCCCGGCGCAAATCCATCTCTGAAATAGTTGTTCGCGGTACCCCGTGCTACATCTGATTTGAACCAGCCAGCCTACACCGGCAAGCTCGGTGGTCGAGTGGTTAACACGTCTGCACTAGTAAGCAAGGAGTCGTGGGTTCGAGTCCCACCCGAGTATGCTTGTGGTTTTTTTCACAAGCCTTTCGGGGGCATAATCAAAGTATAAAGTGTTAAAATATACGTCGGGCAGGGCAAAACTCAAAAATAAATTATTTAGTCCGCATAAAAGAAATCTGCCTCAGATGAAAAGCAATAAATATACACAGGTCTTCAAAGTACAACTTGAAGGACTGAGGGATAAGTTAAAAACGAACTAAATGAAACTTTTGCATTTACAAAAGAGTCCAGATTATAATATTGTTTACATTCATGTATGAGTTGCCGACCCCTTTTCTGACCGATTTATGCTCTGCGAATTATGTGATGTGAAGACAAAAAGCCGAACACACTTTCAATTTGACCTCGAATTCCTCTTGTTACCCTTATATTTTGAAGTGGCCTTTAAAAATGAAAGTGCAAGTTTGCATATTGTGTTTGCTCACCGTTCGACGAAACGCTGCTGGCTGTCACAGAAAAACCGCTTTGAGTGACCAGCTGGTCTGATGTAAATCTGAGCACAACTGTTTTTCCGTTTGAAAGTAAAGCTGGTGCCCTCTTTCTTCCACTCCAAACAAAAAACTCGGTACTGTTTCCATCTTCGCCGCCTCCATCTGAGACCCTCACAAAGTCGAAAGACACCTCTGTGTCAAAACTCGAAAAGTTAAGGAGAATCCGATGGCCTTCTACTGTTTCGATGGTCCAGGTTACGTCAATGCTTGTCGGGTAGTTGTCTGAGTAGTTCGGTGATTGTATTTGAGTTTCTTCCCCTGCGTCGAGGAAAACAGCCAGCCTCTCTGGGACTAAAGGTGGGGATTGAAGCATAGTGAGAAAAATGTAACGTCCGACACAAAAAATGAACATTCCTTGGTAAGGATTTCTTGATCGGAATTGGATCTTCGCCAAATGTGTATTCTTGGCAGTTTTCTGGTCCTTTTGAATTGGGTGTTCCTCTTCAAGAAAGCAACTTCCAGTGTAAAGATGAACAATTCCATCTGCTACTTCTTCTTTTTAATTTGATCTGCACTAAGATGAATATTTTGGCCTTTTTTGCCTTGGGTCTTTCCTTTGATTTTCTTGGTTGCTGTTAGAAGTTCACCTGGTGTTTACGATGTGAGTTACGTTAGAAGAAGGATGAAGAACTGAATTTGAGAAGTCAAGAATTCTCAACTGTTTTCTCGATCTTAGTGCCTGGAGTATTTTTTTCCAATTATGCAATTTCTGGAAGTCCTAAAAATCAATGTCCCGCCGACACCGAAGCTTAGCTAAAATTACTGAAAAGGTACTGTTGCAACATGCATTGTGGAAAAATGCAAGAGTTAATGCAGTCGTTGAACAAAAGTTATTCATGGCGTCATATCAGTAAAGGCGCCTTTCCATTTGCCCGTCAACACTTGCGCCAAGCGCTGCGTTTCGGCCGAACGCAACACACGCGTGTCGATTTCTGTGTTCGTGAAAGTGTAACGCGTGAACGCATCGTGTACGCAACGCACCCCAAAAAGTATATATATGGAAAGGCACCTTTACTCGTGGGAAAAGATACATCCCTGGCTACAAATTAATTTCACTTTACAAAAAACATTGGGTTGATCGAGAAAATAAGTTTACCTATCTCGCACATCTGCCCGTATAAATCACTTGGGCACGCACACTGAAAACCGTAGAAGGACACAGGTTGGCAAGTTCCATTGTTTAAGCAGGGGTCGGCGACACAGCCTGTATTTACAAAAGAAATTAAAAACATACATTCTGATCACGTTCAAACGGCAATAATCAGATTGACCTGCCCTGCAAAGTCACTAACTTCAGCCTGTTGCAACATCTTATGTCCCGATTTCATGGAAACTGTAGATAGAGCAATACATTCGCGATAGCCCGTTTTTTGGGGGGGTGACTCCTAGTCTTTGTGCTTGTTGCACTGCTAATTAATTAATGATCGAAACTTACCGCATAAAAATTCGTCACTCGTGTCCACACACTCTGCCGACCTGTCACACCTCCACGCGGCATTTATGCATACCGACTGGCCACAGTCGAATTCGTCGACGGTGCAGCTCAACACATCTGTTTTAACACAGAAAATGAATAAAATTACAAGTATGTATGGTGTAAGTGAATGTTTCCACAAGCCTGAATTACACCGACGTAATAGTACATATTAATCCCTATAATAAAAAATTAAATGACTATTGTGAAACATGTTTACGTTGTGTGCGTCACGGTGTTTTTCTTTTCGGGGGGGGTGTTTGTTAGTTTGGGTCTCTTTTCTTTTTTCAAGGTGCGGATTTACATTAAACTGTTATTTTCCCATCAAATTTCGTCATTAAATACCTTGAAGGTTATGTTCATCCCTCACTGGTCAAACTATAAAATGCATATTGGTCAACCCCAAGTCTAATTTAACACAAAATTTTGTAGACAATCGCATTAATGAAATTTCTTTGTAATAACTTTTGCAAATTTGGACAAGAAAAATGCAAGTATCCTTGGACTATGGTTTACAGTGCGCTGATGTACCCAAACACAAATAACAACGAAACTTTTGCAAAATTTAACAATCGATTGTATCTTCACATTTAAAGCAAGGGGAAAAAATCGTTAACATATTCTCAGTGAATTGTAGCAACTACAACATGATCAACTGAAATTTATTTTCTTACATATAATGCTATACAGACTGTCAACAGTACATATTATTAATCAGTACCTGTTGAGGGAACGCTTGAAACGAAAAGCTTGAAGCCACTTTCAACTACGAAAATATCGGACGTGAATCGTATCCAGGCTGCATTCTCTCTGGATAGCAAATATGTCGGGGGTTGTTTCAGCGTCCCACTCCATATTAAGAAGCGAGTAACGGTGTTCAGATAATCTGTGCCGTCGCCAACCTGGAAGAAATCGTATCCAAGTTCTGTCCCAAATTCGACAAATCGTATCCGGACTTTCTCGTCTTCGTCCGTTTGGATGATCCACACATTGTCGTAGTAATTTGGGTATGCGTCGGGAAAGTTCGGTGAAATTATTTCCACTGTCTCGTTTCCAGTAATGTTGAAGTACTCTGGAACTAGAATTCAAACAGGACAGCAAGGTAAAACCTCATTTAACCGATCATTAGTTTTGATAAAAAGAAGCATGTAGGGGAAAGGTTAAAGCCATATCCGAAAATTTGGATGAAGCATAGCGTTGCTACCAGTGACCCGACTGTTCTATACAGCGGAATGCTTCGTGCAGCCAAATGTGGGATTTGGGATTTGTTAGGGGCTGAGGCAATTTTTATGTCTTTAAAAAATTAAAGATCATGCACTTGAAGTGTACGTATGTGTGGCAAATGGCAAAATCAAACTAAAACACTTCGTTTGAATGGCACTAAGCAATAAATTTTTCAGAACAAGGAAATTAAAACAGTGCATCATTAATAATAACTAGGTTCGTTATTTCTCTGTTTTTATAAGAATGAACCCTCGATCAACAAGGCCTAAATATGTTTTGCTTTCTCAAGTTAAAGTACAAAATCTATACAGGTTTATTTTTTGTTCGCGTTTATGTAGCGGGTCTTCATGAGGTGCGTAATATTCCAGGTCAAAGTTAGGAAGAGGAACTGTGACTTATATCTTTTCTTACCCGAGTCGCAGTTTCTTCCAACGAATCCCGGCAGACATTCACACCGGTAGTTAGTCAGGCCCACTGGGTGACACGTTGCATTATTTTGACAATTACGCAGATCGCATCCATTCAAAGCTGTACATAATAATGAGAAAGCCTGAATTTTTGTTTCTAAAACTGCCCTGAACGATCTTTCGGGCCTATTACTCCATGTGTCACATTTTAATGTGCCTTTTATTTTTTTTAATAATTGGCTTTACATGTTCACTCAATCATGACACTAGTGATCATTTAACCCTAACAGTCCTCAGTCCCCCAATAGGTGAAGGACTGAGGGCTGTTAGGGTTAACATCTTGGTTTCCATGAAGCATTTGAAGCAAGACAAGGGACGGAGAGAACCCTTAGCCTTTGT
>NW_019091374.1:2079893-2139980 GCF_001949145.1 Acanthaster planci
TTTTTTAATGGAATGGCGGAGGTTTTCCAATGTATCTTAAAACTGAAAGAAAATGTTGTTTCGAACTGTAAATAATTCCTCACCACAGACTGGTATTAATTTGCCGTGAATACTTCTACTCTCCAGCCTCCAAAAATAAAAAATTACGTGTGCGTCCAATTTGATATGGCTGACCAGTAAAATCTATTTACCACTGTTTAAGTATATGATGCCTTATCATAATTTGGTACTCTTTGTGTGGAGAAGGAAGACAGGTATGGTGTTGTATAGCTTCCACAGCAATTAGTTACAACTTTCAGGAGCAAACAGGTTTTAATTTGCAAGTACAAGCATTTTCAAAAGATCGCTACCGTTCATCACACAATGATTTGCCCTTGAAAACACAAGCTTTATTTGTCGCACTGGTGTTTTCATGCAGAACGCGGTGTAGTGTATTATTGGGCGATAGGTAAGCATTGGAGGCGAGATTAACATCACTCTGCCTATTATATATTTGGTAGCCTGAGACAAGGTAGGAAAGAAACTCTCCGACAAACTCCTGCCCATTTTGTAGTTATACCTATATTGTGATGGCCGAAAGACTATGGTGTACATTCAGGCCACATACACTGCGCCTTAAGAGTCATTAAACAGCGCGATTAGAGTTGTTTCACTGCACGATGAGAGTTGTTTCACTGCGCGGTGAGAGCTGTTTGACAGCGCAGTGAGTGTTTAAATTAATATTTGGCTGATCTGATGGTTGGCTCCAATCTTCGTGCTTTGGTCCCAGTGTCCCAGTCTCAGTGCTAATAAGTTTGAATTTCCAGTAAAGTAACGAGGCCAGAATCTTCCTGGGAGTCACGAGATGGCGCAATGTCTCTTACTTACTGCGCCGCTGAACAACATTCACTGTGCTGCCAAAAAACCCTCACTGCGNTGCCTAACAACTCTTATTGCGCAGTGCCTAACAACTCTCATTCCGCAGTGCCTAACAACTCTCATTCCGCAGTAACAACTCTCATCGCGCAGTGCCTAACAACTCTCATTCCGTAGTGCCTAACAACTCTCATCGCGCAGTTCCTAACAACTCTCATCGCGCAGTGCCTAACAACTCTTATCGCGCAGTGCCTAACAACTCTCATTCCGCAGTGCCTAACAGCTCTCATTCCGTAGTGCCTAACAACTCTCATTCCGTAGTGCCTAAAAACTCTCATTCCGCAGTGCTCTTACAACCCTCACCCCGGAGTAAAAGTACGTGTATAGTACTCTTATCACGCAGTGAAACTACTCTTACCGCGTGCGCAGTGCAATGACTCTCATCGCGAAATGCAACGTCTCTCATTGCGCAGTGAAACTACTCTTTTCGCGCAGCGTAATGTGGTGTGAATAGAACACCATACGATAGAGTGAGGAACCATGGGTGATGTGCAAGGTTTGGCCTCAAAACCAGCCGTAAATGCCCTTCGAGAATGAACGGCCTATCAAAAGCTCTTTCACGAAGTTCTTTGGAAACGAAGTCAGCAGCATAATACCTATTAAATCAGAGGACAAACAAACCATAGAATCACCAAGGCCGCGGACGCACAAATCCCTAACCGAATGACCTTTTGAATTATGGAATGACTGTTACTTGCGGCTTTTTACGCCTGCATGATTTAAATTTTATCCAAGACAAGAATTCTTACACATGCAATTATGCAGTATTCACGCACAGTTAAAGCATTCCTGACCGTGTTTATTAACAATAAGTTAAGGTTAACTTCCACAACTATAGTTTCATAAAAACTAACAATTTGAACTCCTTCAACTGATTAGAATACGTCCGACCATCATCGATACCCAAGGAGAATGTTGCTCTCAAAGCATTCGCAAGAATGAATTTGAGAATTCGTCACATGTACCAGGTTTAAATCAATCTCATACTGGGCAATACAGTATGACTAAGAAAGGGCTCCTTCCAGTTAGAAATGTGTACCCTTTTCTTCACCACTAGGTACCAAGGATAGGTGGCTTAGGTATGGTTTCACATATTAACTGCTTGTGCCAGAAAAGGGGCATTTTACCACCAAGTGCCACAATAAGCCATTTACGAGTTACACTTGAATAAAATCTGGTGCACTGAGTTATCTGACTGTACATAAACATTACGATTTGAATTCCCCAGACTAAGGACACTGTTGCTATACCTCTCGTGATTCGGGGCAAAATTTCGCATAGCCACGATCATCTCTGGAATGGACTGGTTCCTCTGTGCCCTTCTTATCCACTGATAACAGTGTATTGTTGCAAGGCGTCTCTTGTGCAACTAAGCAAAAGCTTGCCCTGTGGTTTTATTAAGGAGAATTCAAGTTGTTATGTTCACGTGAATTTAAAGAACTCATATATAATGTACCAGATTTGGGTCAAAGGTAACTCGCAAAAGGCTTATTGCGTCGCTACTTCACGAACTACCCAATAAAACAATCCAGAAATTATGTTGGAAGTATTCTTTTGGAGACGACAGCAAAATTTGTTTCATTTTTTCGGCTTGTGTAAGTTCTTGTTAAAGCACTATAAGAAAACAGCTCGACAATTATAGATACATATATTTAACATGAAATAGGCCTAGTTAAAGATGACCTGAACAGATTGAAGGGACAATAAATACACAAAGTAAAAACTTCCCTTATTACGATTCAAACTTTACAAATTCCATCTTAACTAAAAATCTGGTTATTTTCACTTCCGTCAGTGAAACTATATACCTGTGGCGGTGTGGTTGTTTCCCCAGGCCTAACCTTCAGTTTGAGGATAAAGTCTGAAACCGGTTGGGGTCTCGACTCTAGCCCAAGTTCGGGTTCCTCCTCGGTCCAGAGATCACTCAAAGCGACCTAAAGGCTAAGGTGTTGGTGGAAATATACCGCCGATATCTGTGATGCTCTCTGCCAATTAGACGATACACAACAAGAAGGACACCTGACAATAAAATTGCCGATAACCTCAACAACAATGTAATTTATTCAGACATTCAACAAATAAATAATTGATTAAACGATTAGGGATAATTTGTATTGGGTAAGCTTTATTACAACCTATTGTTTTGCGTGGTCCTGAGGAGAGGCTATTAGCAATACACTGGTAATATCGCACTGCGTCGCGCCAATCAGCAACGCACTGACTACTGTCGCCACATAAACTATCAGCATTGGTACACGAGTCCAACTACCAACGCTGGACCCAAGTAGTATTGCACATCTCAATGTTGCACTGCCTAAACAACATTACATTGCATAGCCCAGTGTCACTATAGTACGAAGCTGTGTTAGGGACACGGTGAAATTTTTCTTTTCTTTTCTCCTTAAGCTAACTCGTGCATACGACTTGCATGTCGTACGTACGACTTCTATCTCGTACGTACGATTTATATCTCGTACGTACGACTTATGAATCATAACTCGTACGTACGACTTGTATCTCCGAGATAGAAGTCGTACGTACGAGTTATGATTAATAAGTCGTACGTACGACATATACGTCGTAGGTACGAGATATAAGTGTACGTACGAGATAGAAGTTGTACTTACGGGACTGAAGTCATACGTACGGGATTTAAGTCGTACGTACGACATACAAGTCGTACGTATGAGTTGGCTCAAGGAGAAGAGAATTTCTTTTTTAACCATGTCCCAAATACATCTTCGTACTATAGCGATACGGCCAACACAATTCAAGCACCATGGCACCGTGGGCCCAGGCAAAATCTACTATAATGCACCCGCAAGTGAACGGCTGGACTGACAACCTGTGTAATGCTACACGGAGACAGTCTGCCCTAGCATATAGCAGCATACACAACGCCCTATGCACCATAGTCCACATTATTATGCACAAAAAAAGTAAAGGACAGTTCGTACACTCTCCGTTACATACCTGTGAAATGTCTCATGCCTGTGGGACAGTAAGATTATTGAATCCAACAGCTGCGATGGTTTGCCGCAAGAAATCCAGGTACTTTGAAACCCTGGTGTAGATACCCGGAGACTCCGGCGCTCCACACTCGGCACTCCCGCTGCTCGTTATCCCTACCAGCTTCCATCGATTACCGACACTAAGACACATCAAAGGTCCTCCACTATCACCCTTAACGAAAAAAGTATTTCATTGAAAAGTCTTTCCATGTTGTTGGTGACACAAGACTACCGCATTTATGCACGTCATTCTGAGCAAGTGCAATACAAATCAATCTTAGTTACGTAGTTGAAATATAAACCCACAAAATGAAGTTTAATAAAGAAGTTGAAAACGGGATAAATTTGGAAGCAATGAAATGATGTTTTACATAATACATTCAAGATGATCCGTCCATCGCAAATACAACTAGATGTGTTTTTAATCAATATTATTACAATTATAATGACTAACACAATTTATCGATCGAGCAATTGAAAAAAAAAACGCCAAACAATACCAAATAGAATCCTACCTGACAGGTGTCGATGCCTCCTTCGGTAACTCCAGCACACAACTGATTCTTCGAAACAAGATGAGGACTGTTAGACTGGTCCTGACAAATATCTTGAGGCACTAAAGGTAACCTGGCCTCTTGCAGGTCATACGACACAGCACCTAAACAATACAACAGCACGTGTTTTCTCTCAATCGATGTCATGCTTGGGACACTCAAGTCAAAGATTTTCTTGAGCACATGGAGGTTTGGTTCCTTAAACAACCACCTTCTAATCACGTTTTCCTTAAGACATTATCCATTCCATTTTCTCACCTTCAACACATTCATTCTAAACCACGGACACGATTTTAAGCCAGGACACTGCAAATTTTGTACTTTTTGGAGACGCGCCCAAAAATGATACCAAATAACTGTATGAAGCATTTCATGTAAATGTACACCTACCAAGTAATTTGTTTGCATGTACTGTTATTCATGTTATTCACTGTTATTCATGTTTCTTACATCGAAAATGTTTTTACTCATGGAAGCTTACATCAAAGTGGAGTTTTAATGAAAAATAAAATGAGACAGAATATATGAAACAAAGAAAAGAATACAATACCTCCAGCACTGGTGTGCCCCCAGCCAGCAATGTAGCATGTATCGAAGACAAGCGTCTCATTTTGTTCAGTGTTTAGACAGGCTGGTCGTATTGCGCCGCTGAATTTAACGGGAGATTCCAACTTCACGAGAGCTATGTCGTTGTCCAGATTTACCGGATCGTAGAAGGGATGCGGGAACACTGTTTCCACCATAATTTCTCGGCGACTGGCTGGGTTTCCGTGGAAATTTGTTGATCCCAACACGATGTGGTGGACGGAGCCTCTGTTACGAAGTGAATGGTCAGCAGTGGAGTTTATCCGCATGTTCAGGGAGGGGGGACGAGCTGCCCTCTCCTTAATGTAGTCCTGTTTTCTCTTCTTTTTTTAGGAATTGAGAGTGTTAACACTTTCAGAATGATACTACCACCTTTTGGAAGTGGGGTGATGAGAATTCTTTTATGGATGAAAAAATTGGGCCGTTGGTTGTAGAAAAAAATCCTACTTTCCCCTCTCTGGACCCAAAACCTGGGTACGTCCCTTTTATTGTAAGAATCAGATAATGTATTTCGATTTCGACATTTAGTCGGTAGATACATGTATGTTCCAATGCATTTTAAGATAAACACTTTGTTTTAAACATGCAGCAACTGAAATTACTGCAACTGGCAAAACTCTGTTTACTACGGAAGCGTATTGCCGCCAACCCAAAAATATTGTGACTCGTTTCAACAACTTATTATCTCGTTTAAACGACAGTTATCTCGTTTAAACGAGTTAGTATCTAGTTTGAACGATATAACTTTACCTCGTCTAAACGACCTATATGGAGATATCTCGTTTAAACGAGATAACTATGTCGTTTAAAAGAGATAAAATATTTGTTCTCGTTTGCAGCAATACGCTTTCGTATTTTAACAATTACCACTTCGGCAGAAAAAGGAATATGCAGTGTGATATTATCAATATCCAGCACTTACAAGCAATGTGCCGCTGTAACCGCCCATCGATTAGTTATCAGCGTCGCCCCACATCTATGCTCTGAATATTCATCGCGTAAAGATCCAATCCAAGGCCAGGTTTCAATGTTGGTATCCACCCCTCCTACGATTCGAGATAGTGGATTGTTTTGTGACGACACACCTGGTCTAGTTCCGCAGGTTCCGGTGTGTAATAAGTCTGCCAAAGAAAAGGAGTGTTCAGTCGCTGATAAAAGTTGATTGAACTTGTTTTTGGCTTTCGAATTTGCGTTTTGTTAAGAAGGAAAAATTGATCGACGTTAATTTTATTAATTTTTCAAAATGAACAACTTCTTGCATAATTATGAAAGAAAATTATGTTATCAGATCAATTCACGGCTTTCATAGCTGACATTTCTAAATGAGGCATCATTCTATCTTATTTTGCATCTGTCAATTTTCTGTGCAGATATTACAACATATGATAATTTGCTCGAATAATGAGTTCGATTTGTGAGAATTAATCAAGTGTTCAAAATTCATACATCTAAAACTGACAACAGCACTTTCCCAAATGTCTCTAATGAAGCGAATTAAAAGGGAATAAGCCAACCTTCTTCGTTGAAGACACAAGTAGTGCTTTCACCCAGCTCTCCATTAGGCAACAAATCACACGAAAACATATCCACAGTCACGATGGGAGCAAAACAGACCAGCACTTTTTCCTCGCAGAAGTGTCCGCACACCGTCGCTGTTGGGTTTAACCGCGGACATTCGGGAAAGAGAAGCATACAGGCAGCCAGTCTAACCGGTGCAGTGCAGTTATTAAGGTGTAAGTACGGCTCCAGGGCGGCATACTTGGCAAAGGCATCTTCCAAGGTGTCAACATGATCATTCGGAAAGTACGTCCTGTTGTACGGCAAAACGCCAGCGCAGGCCGAGTGGCTAATGCCAGTGCAGTAGACTACGGTATGAAAAAAAAGATATTCTAAGCAAAAAATCAGTTGTCAAAATTATGCATTGCGTAACAAGAACATGCATGTATCACAATTTAAAAGTTACACTGCCGCGGCCGGTACAACACGATGTTTAAAGATCTTCACCGACCAAGGCTGTTTGAATTGAGAAAGCGTGACGTCACGTACCTAGCGAAACATTAAATAATGCATTGGTGTTAACATTATAACAAAAGCCTATGGGTACCTTCATAGGTATATCCAATCGTAAAGAAAAGCATTTCTAAATTTGACAACGATTCTGCGGCAAATAAACAATACAAGTAGCATATCTTGAGTATTGCACGGTGTACACTCTGGTGTTACACTGATGTTAATTTGAACAATTGGCGTTGTGAGAGGACCTCAACCAGTCCAGGGCGTTAAAATAACACT
Source organism: Acanthaster planci (assembly GCF_001949145.1). The sequence continues at coordinate 2,087,251 of NW_019091374.1, forward strand.
ACAGTTTTTACGGTGTACATACGTTCATTGCATTCAGTTCCTTCATCTGAGAAGTCCCTACACTCCGCAAGACCATTGCACAATGTATCCGATCCGCCCACACAAACTCCACTGTTGCAACGAAATTCTTCCTGGTCGCATTCTGGGAGTAAAGGCATCAATCAATTAGATCAATACATTAATTATTTCCTATCTGAGATGGTCTGTAATTTAAATGAGGGCGGATCAAAAGGTTCTGCCACTTATCGCATTATTTCTGATGACACATCTCAAAATTTACAGTCACATTCGCTTCCCTTGACTTCCCTACGCCTTTGTATTGTCATCCGTCCACTTCTTAAAGCATTGGCAGAATGGTCCTCATCTCTGAATGAACGGCTGGTGAGGTCGTTCATCCTTGATTAAAACACCCCAGCAAGCTTAGACCTTTGGGGAGAAGAAACCAGGAGTTGCAATGAGCCAATTAGGGTGTGGAAGGATGTTCCATCAAATGGATACCATTTTTCTTTGAGGTAAATGTCCAGGTGAGGCAGGCTTTGTGAAGGCTTGCATTGCTTGCGATATACAGCTGAACAAGGCACCATCTTCGAGTCAGTGCTGTTGGCTACTCTGGATGACTCTTCATAAAATCGGGGTGATGTAATATGTGCCCGACAAAGATAAAGTCACTGCCACACCTACAGAAGTTGAGGACGAGGATAAAGCGATGTGCAGGAGTCGAAGGAAGCTACTTCGAAGGAATGCAACCGTAATATTTCACATTTTATGTGTACCATTGGAATATGGGTCAAGTGGCAGAACTTTTTGATCCGCTCTCGTAATTACTACTTCACAGAGGCGTGACTATCAAGTTTCACCTCCCTTAGAGAATTATTAGGTTAAAATTATTACCAAAACATTAAATCTGCGACAACTCATTAATTTTGCTATAAATGTAAATAGATTTTATTTATATAACAAAGTGCATTAAGTAACACCTTCAATAAAAACGACGTCTATTCAAAAATTGTTTCTTTTTTTCTGACGTGTTTAAACGAATATTTCAGCATCGCAATAAAATTTTGACTTTTAGAATATTTCTGCAGGCAGAAATCAAGTTTAATTGTGCATATATAATCGTAAGAAGGACACTGCAATAAATCAATAATGTTAATTGAACTAAAAATTCTAAATTAACTAACTCACCACATTCTTTCTCGTCGGTGTCATCGGGACAATTCCTAAAACCGTCACAAGCATCTTCCACCATGTATACATACGGAGCAGCATCGCATTTGATATAATCTACATGGGAAGACAATTTATGAATCCTAATTCTCAGCTTCCAGCTCCGTAAAAATCGTAATGATTTCTGTTTCAAAATCAATAATTCAATATACCCGTTTAGCATTTGTTCCTGTGAGACCCTTGTATCCCAGAGATAAATCAATTACCGTTTTTGTTAACAGCACGCATACTAAAGTTGAAGCCTGTGCCATGTGTGTGAAAATGGCTCAAGAAAACCACCTCGAGTTCATGACTCTCGAATGCCATCCGTAATCCCTGGCCCAAACTCTCGTGCATCCAGATCACCAATCGTCTGGACCCATTCTCTACTTCGAAAATCCCAACTGCATCTGGAACCGGGACGTCAAAGTGCACGACGTCGAAGACACAGCTGGTGCCGGAAGGGCCAGAGATAAACCATCGGCAGTCCTCGTAGGGCGTGTATGTGAACGGGAATCGTGGAGATGTGATCGTAACGAGTTGGTTGAAGTCTAAGCTGAAATTGTATCGCCTCCCTTGACAGACTAAACAAATACTTTCATTATAAGCCTGTATCGATTTATTAGTCTTTCACAACTTTCCACTGCAATTTGACAAATCAGCATGTAAGCAAGTACAACTGTATCCAATCGATATTTTAGTCGAGTCAGTCACAGATGGTTCACAAGACCAGTCGTACGTAAAGAAAGTAAACAATGGTGAAGCAATGTTCAAGCTCTTGTGCAACGCAGTTCAAAGTTGCGACTTGACTCAAGATTGAATGACTTGCACTGGACTTTTCAGAGCCATGTGATGGACTCGACGGCTACAATGACAGTAAGGTAGAAAATAAGGGTAAGTATCCTGTATTCAATATCAAAGCAAGTCCCTGACATTACACGACAGTGCTATAAGATAATCAACGACAATCCCAAAGATTTCAGTGAAAAATATCTGAAACTGTCAGCTAGAACGGTTGAGCACTGTCCTGATGTTAAGAATCCGAATAACTCCTTTATGTAAATACAACATTTGAAAAGAAACACAATTTTAAAAATAATTAGTTACCTGGGCCGTTGAAGCAGTTGTTTTCATCGGAGTTATCATCACAGTGCTGGATTTCATCACAGACATTGATGGCCAGAATGCATAGATCATCAGACAGGCAAGCGAACTCGGTATGCATACAGGGCCCTGGAAGGGGAAAACAGAAAATGGCAAGAATGGAGAGAGGAATTTGGTAGTTTAGGTTATTTCATCCAGTTAAAACAAAAATTTCATTGGAGCATCTGCTTTTTATTCTGACATGGTTTAAATTACTACTGATGTTAAAAAAAGATTGAGAATTTAGATATCTTAACCTACCACGTTGCGTAGGCGATACTGAGAGAGGTGTCTCACTATTCAGTGAATTACTTGTAGTTTGTGGATGAATGGGTGGATCTGTTAATATTTCTGCGGTCAACGTGAGCGAAGGCTGATCTGGTGGTGGAGGTAGTGTTGTGGCGAATTCACTAATTGAATCGATGGGAAAATCAGTTGCAAGTGGTTGCATGGACGAAGATACGTTGCGATGAGTTGTTGAAGCAGCTGATGGATCAGGATCAGACGTTGTTGATAAAGTCGCGGTGGAGCCATTGAACATATGCAAAGTTGCCTCTGGTGTCTGAAAGGTTGCTAAGGCGACGGCAGGGTTAATCAAAAGAGCTGAAACAGTCATGTTCAATACAACTCAACTCATACAACAGTTATTCTGTTTTGACAATGGCTGGGAAAGTTGGCATTCACATCAAAACTGAGAAGTCTGCTAAAACAGTTTGTGACCAAAAATAGTTTGCTTCTCCAAATAGTGTCTGGTATGCACATCAGAATGTGTCGTCTTACAATAAACATTTTTGAATGTTCTACAATGTGCTGTTTTACATCAAGTCACCTAATATACTGCAAAATATAACCACAACCGTGACACATGCATACGCTTAGAGCTAGGCAGCATTTGTTTGTTGATGCTGTGTGAAATAAAGTATTTGGTGGGCTAACTGTTTTATCTTCGGCTTCCACGCTTGAACCTAATTTGCCTGCGTAAACATGCGACTAATAAATTACAAACTGTAAATTGATGCTGCCTATATGCGATCAGTATGTGTGCGGCCAAATGCTGACCACCGCTAGCAGTTCGTGGAACGTATATTTTGCCATCGACTATAGAGTGCAAAAGTGTTGACATAACACCACGCTGAGCAATACATGTGTTCTGTACCGTAATACTTACAGGTGCCTGCGAAGCTCGATACCAGGAAGATGGCTAGCCCAGAGATCAGTAGAATGGCACTGACAGTCAAAATGAAAAGCGCCAAGCAGACGAACAATTTCCTCCTCGTGTGAGGTTCGTCTTTTGGTGGGGCGCCATCCCTATCTCCAGCCAGGACTTCCAACCGTGTTTCTTTCTTTCTGTGGGGGTGACCTTCACGGATATCGTTCACATCCATGCCATCGTTATACACACCCTCGTATATTTGGTCAGCAAGTCAAGTTTTCATTCAGTATCCGTAAAGAAAGAAAGAAATTACAACGTCCAGGCAAGATTTAGTATTATTTGCCAGGGGCGTAAATCCCAGGGGTTGGGGCTTATCCCCCCCGGCCACACTTTTTTGACAGGGGGTAGCTGTTGGGCCGCCTCGCTTTTTCCTGGGGAGATTTTCGGGAGGATTTCGAGGTAATTTTCCATTTTCCCAACGATCAACAGCATCAAATTGTAATGCAAGGGGGAGTCGGAAGCTTGAAAAACACCTTTTTAATAGAAGATCATGGGGTTAGTATGTACGTAAGGCATACATGTGTAACATGAATAGCGCCCCCAATGTGATTCTTTATTTAGGTCATCCCCATTTTTCCAAGCCCCAGGAACAGATTTACGCCATTGTCATTTGCCCAGATAATTGAAACTCAAATAACACAACAAATTTATGAGCTGTGATTCTCATTGTCTCAACATCCAGCATGGTGTCCCACAAGGCTCATTCTGGGGGCAAGTTCTTTTCGTACATTTGATTTGATTTGATTTAATCTAATTTGATTTATTTCCAACAGTGTCTTTAGTATCGGAATTCAAATTGCTATGTTTATGTACAATCATATTACTCAATGTTCCAGATTTTATTCAAATGTAACTCACAAAAGGCTTATTGCACATTAAAATCTTAAGTACAAACACGCTTTTTCAAGATGAATTTTTTTTTTTTTTTTTTTTTTTTGCGTTGGGGGGATGTTAATTTTTTATAACAGGTTTTGCCCTTACCCAACGTATATTAATAANATTAATATACGTTGGGTAAGGGCAAAACCTGTTATATAAAATACAAACACGCTAAAAGACTTTTTTCCCATCACACCATAGAGGAATAGGAGTTCCACGATAATATATTACGTCATACTTTACTTTGGTTCATGAAAAACATGCGTATACTGTAGTTACAGTTCCTTCCCTTCACCTGGACCATCATGGACTCTGTAGGTTCACGGTCCTCGTACGTGAAATCGAAGTCTTCCGTGGGTAGATTTCGCATTGAAGGTTCACAAATGATTTCTCTCCCATTATTTTTCACAGCTTCAGTCTTTCCCTTGTTCATGTAGATTCTTAGCCACCAGATAATACTTTTCCTTTGTGCACGCATCAGTTTGTGTTCAGCCCTTACTGTGTCTTTACTGTCCGTCCTTGCTCGGTATTGTTACCGTCTCAACGAGTTGCTTATTACAAACGCCCCAAGTTCTATCTTTCCTTTGGTAATGTAGGGCCTATATCTATTTTGATTTCTTACGTACCTGTTTTCCATAAGGTTTGATACATTTTCCAAAAGAGTGCGGAATAAATGTTATAAATGCAGTATACAACAAAAAATGTTGCCAATTTGACTTCACTATCACAGTGTAATATGTGTCTCCCACCATTAGCGCACAAAATGGCGATTAATTGAGTGGCGGTTTAGAATTTACAAAAACATCACCTCCAAGCAAAATCAGTTCACTTTGTACTTACCGAATTTCGGGCGCGCGACCGTTCATCTCCTTGTGGGAAGCTGTCGCCCATCTTTCCAGACAATAATGAACAAACAGGCCAACGTACATCACCCACAAACCACCTGTAGCTTACCGGTGCAAGCAAGTCTTGTCTCCTTATTCTGTACATCATTTGCAACGGGCGCCGCAACTTCCCGGCTCATTTCGTCGGACATAACAGCTTTGTTTCGAAAACACAAACCAATCCACAATGTCCGTCCATCAGGACTGGAAAACGCAATAATAGCCAAGTGCATTATTACGACCCATGTTCTAATTACGTGAGGCCTTTTGTGTGGCCAGATCAGCGAGGTAGCTGCCCTTACATGTTTCAAGATTAATTAACAACGGACTTTCTATACGCCCGCGTTCCAAGGATATCCTGCGAAGGTTAACGTTATACCGAGCGCTGGAAATGAAAAGTGGATAGCAATTAGGAACAGGAATGTAAACGCTATGGAAATGTAGTGCTATTGACAAAGAATGTTATATAAGAAAATATTGGGCAGTGAAAAGGCTTGAATTTTCAACCAAGTTAAAGTTCTTCCTTCAACCATCAGGCAACGTGGTAATCCTGGTTTGTTTGAGCCTAGAGACTTTTGCCAAGCGTTGTGTATCCGTCAAATCGCTCTCGGGGTGCGGCGATTTTTTTGTGTCCGTGAAAGTGGAACCCATGAACCAGGGGCGTAAATCCCGGGGGATGGGGCTGTATATCCCCCACTTTTTGTTAGGGGTATGAGCTATTGAACCAAATGAGTCCTATGGTTTTCAACCCCACCCCACTAACCTTTCTCAAATTCCATGGCCGGGCACATCATCCCAACCTTTCGCCATGCCAACCCCCCCCCCCAATTTCCAGCACAACTTTACGCCACTGGCATGAGCGCATCGTCTCCGTAACGCACCCAAAATCGTACACGTGGGAAAGACGCCTTCAGTGTAACATAATTATGCGGTCCATCCTCCGCTTTGTAGGGCATGATAGTGGTTTTTCAACAGACATAAAGAACATCCAGAAAAGTAAACAATTGGCATATTTTCTTTACTTTCTCTGCGGCATATTTAATGACCTTCTAGAAATGCTATATTGCTATACATTGGAAGAATAGAATATTTCATATAAATACTTATATTCAGAATACACAATACCAAGAGTAATGCTTAAGAACCAATAAGCTCCAAAATAGGCTGGCAAATTCTAGAAAATTAATTTACTGTGTGACGCCATAATGTGCACAGCCTCTCTGATGTTTTCCGTCACTGTATAAATACTAAGCATTATTTTGAATAGACAGCTGAGCGTAAATTTCAAGCGCGGTTCTCAAACGTTTTCATTAAAAACGCATTTTATCCGCCAATGACACGCAGTATCATTGACGGCAGCGTCTTTTGCTTGAATACATCGGCATAAGTTTACATGTTGTCAAATTACTTGTTCGTTATGGCGTTTACCCTTAGCTTGCCACCCGCTGCGACTTAACATGAGGCTGTGAAGTGGCCAAGGATATGTGCGTAAACGATAACAGCCCCACAGTCATAAAATACAGTTATGGAAAATATTTCTTGAAATACGACGTTCAAGGCTCAAATATTCAAGTATGATTCATACGTTTGCCTCTGCACTCTTTCTCAAAACTGAGTCATACACGTATTGGGTTTTTGAAGTCGTGTATTTTTGCTGCAATTAAATCGTACTTCCTTTATTCTACTTCGAGCTCTTTCAACGTGAAATTAAATTATTTAGTTTATATCTTCACCTGACAGGAATTCAAACAAATACTTGACGATTTGTCTACTGAGAGTATTGAAAAATTGCTTTGGAAAATTGCATAGTTTGTTCAGTGTTATGTACATTGTGCTGGTGGCTTTTGCGACACTTTAGATTTTATATTTTCTTACGTTAACAGAAGCACATAAAAAGCTCTTGATTAAAATATCGCACTAATATTTCATGCATTTACAAAACTTTACATATACCGAAATGATATTTAAATTTACAAAATACACCACAAAATATTTTTAGGGCTTAAATGTTTGACAATGCAATGATCAAGAACTGAGTGTAGCACGTCCAATGCGTGAAATTCTATGTTATCCGCTGATAAAAGATATCAAGGCAAGTTGAACAGTTTCTTAAATTGCAAATAGACTGAAGGCTCGTGATACATAAAAGAATCAATGAACGGCAGAACGAACAAAGGAAATTTAGCCAGCGAATCCTGCGGTGGATTCAAAAGCCACACAGGGTGGGTTATAAATAATAATATAAGCCATTTCCAAGATCATCACGAATACATGATTAAATAGGGAAGTGTTGACGCCGTTGACAGAAGTCATGATCTTTGTCTCTACACCATAATGATGACACGACGCGCGAGCGAGCGACTTTCCTGTTTCTCTGTCACAAGGCCAAGTTTGCATTGGGTGAGCAAATGACAGTTACTGGGCATTTCAGACATCTAGTAAGGTTTCAGGACAATCTATGAATCTCATTATGTAAATACCAGCTCTTAAGGCCGATTGTATTCGAGCGTAACGCCAGGAATCATTTGTACACGTGAAATTGAAAATGTTGGTAAAATTCAGTGATGCCTGAATTCGCCTTAACGTTTCATGCTCGTGCTGAGAATGGAAATAAATGACGCTGTACACAAAGGAATGTGTCATCACAGACATGTTAACGGTCACAGTACTTGAACATCTACAAAGCTAACTAAAAACTATATAAATTGTTACCTATACATGTATAATTCACATATAAAGGGCTGACTGCAGAATTAAATAAAATGTAAAGAAAACTAGTCTTCAACTACTGAGTTGCATGATGTGTTAGATTAAACTTCAGGTTTTGCTGCCATTTCATTTCACTGAAAAGCAAAATGTTCACTTCTTTATCTGAATAAGATTGGATGTTAAAATGCTTGGTTTATAAGAAGCACCAACAAAGGTGTTTCTAAGGACTGCCCTTTTGTGACACGTTGCGCATCTTGAAGTTTCAAAACACCACTGCCACAAAACTGATAACGCTGATGATACGAAACAAGTAGCCTCAGAAATAGGGAACAATATCTCAGCGATGCCCATTCCGTTTGGCATCAAACACTGCCAACAACGACAGCAACCTTTGTTTAAGTTAAAAAATCACTTGTATTGCATAGGAAAAGATGGAAGCTCTTAAGAAAGCCATGTTTAATGCACTAAAAATTGGCCCAATTACATTAAACTGTGAACTTTGGGGCTATAGGTGTGCAGTGAAATACCTTTTAGAAAGTGCACAGAATTTCAGGATGAAAATCCAATGTTGCCTTTGTTGATGAAACCTTGCAAACTTCGGGCCCTGTTTTTTAACCAGAAGACGACCTTGTCTTCAGATGAGTATTTCGGCACTCTCTTCGTCCGACTCTTCACTGCTGTTGGTCTGAATCCAACGGCCAATGGACATGGCAAAAGCAGCAACCCAGCTTCAAATTGAAAAAAAAAAATTCTGCATCATTTCACTAAAAGTAGGATTTTTCTTGTCTAGCCATTGCTTTACACAATCAACACTTGATGCATAGAAACCAAGAGCCTCAATAGTTTGAAATCTTTCGGTTGGGGAAGAAAAGTCTGACATTCACACAATTACCCACTGGCGTACCTTTTGTCAGTTTCGACGATCACTGCACTGGACACATAATTTCTCACGCATAGCCCCACCCCCCCAAACAAATAAACACAACAGGAGCGCTATCCTGTTTAAAAAGGATCAACTGATGTAGATTTTAACTGCCGATTCAATGTTGGATGTTTTAATCGGAACATCGGCTGATGTCCGATCTGATCTGATGTTTTTACCGACAACCACTGAAACGTAACCTTAACAGGATGAAGGCCTACTAACAACGCAGTTTACACATTACCGGTAAATAGGATTAGTTTTGGGCCTTCACAGTCACTGTTGAGAGAATAAATCGCATGATATCGATGTAACCGATCACACAAACCCACGTGGTGCTTATACATGTACATGCACAATAGACAAAGCACCTTGGGCTGAATCACGGTAGCCTTTGGTCAAGGCGTGCATGGCACCGCTGCACCATTGCGTTGGTGTCTTCATTGTGCATGCCAACGGCAGAGGTGCTAGTCTTGGTCAAGACGTTGTTGTGTTATTGATACGCAAGAAGGCGCTCACTAACCACAACTAGCCACTTGCTGGCGTGGCTTGTTGTGGTTCGTGCGTTCCAGCTAATCGTCTTGTAAAAGCCCTCTCGTGTATCAATAACACAACAACGTCTTGACCAAGACTACAGAGGGGCATGTCAGGTGTTCAGGTAGCCACGTGTGCCTTGAATAAAGGCTATCACTTGCGAGCTACCTTTAGACCACTCACCCACCACCTTGTGCGTGGTGCCACACATGGTATAGTTCCCTGGCTGTTTTAATGACTGTCAATGAAAACACTATACACGTACATGGACTGCTCCTTGGGGCCGCGTTCGGTATGTTGAGTTGTTGCGGCATAGGTCGCGCAGGTGCAATTTTCAGGGCTACTTTACGTGGGTTTAACCATGGTGTAACTGTTCATTTATCACACCAAATGAAAAAAATACAGTTGGTATTCATGCTCAAATAAAAATATGAGTTTTTTGTTTGCCAAAACAGAGTGCAGAGTTTGTTCCTTTCTTCAATTTAACATCGGCACACGTATTTCAGCAAGGAAGGTCAAATTTTGCTGATCCGATGTTTTGCCAATGTTGCCAATCCGGTCATCGGTTGATCCCCAAATGAAATCACCGCCCGACTGATCTGTAACAGTTGAGCTGACAGTTCCCTCACAAGAAGTCAAGAGGCCAGATGTCGAACATGGCTTACCGTTTTCGGTCGGTTTCGTGATCCGCAAAAAAATAGAAGACTCTGAGGTCATCACTGGGAGGCTTCAAGACCAACCCAAACTTCTTACCGCCGATTTCAGTCTCCTGGATACTGTAACCATGGAAATGGGCCACGCCTGTAAACAAAAATGACATGTAGACACTTGATTGGGAGGCTTGATCTCATCCACCCAATACTATCCATTGGATGCTGCGTGAGATAAGCAATACCACAATTACCCTTCAAAACATAGAGGGGGGTGTTAGGGGGTCAGAATTCACCCCCCTTTCCCCACACATTTTCTCCGATATCGCTCCAATGCATTTTCTTCACACACCTAGCCATCAGAATTTTTTTTTTAGTAATGTCTCGTGGCTACTTTGAACCAATTTGAGGAAATCGGACATATCACTCTTGTGCAAAGCGCCATGTGCCAAGACAGAATAGTTAAAACTGTATAATTTTTCCACTGGCATGCTCAAAGCACTTGGGCCAGCACATAATGGGCCATGAATTTCAAAGGACTGTGAGAACCAAACCCATGTTGTACTGGTAGTGAGTATCTTATATCACGAGTATCATGTACGTCGAGTTTAAGAAACAGGAAACCTTCCCCAGTGACTGACCCAGAGCATGATGGGCATCCATGTCTTTGTAGTAGTACAAGCAGGCATCCTTCAGTACACAAAACCTTCTCTTCCAGCTCTTCCTGATGGCGCCCAGCTTGTTCAAGAATCCATGGCAGTCTGGGTTGCGGATGGACAGGGCCGGGAGGCCCACATTGTGGGTGCTGATGTCCAGCCAGATGTCCGATGTGTTCTGGGTTTTGGCCGCTTCAGTTATACTCTTGGCCCACCTGTCCGTGAAGATAAATTAGGGTCAGTACACTTGTTCACCAGTTGCTTCACCAGATAAAATCTATTTAGTCAGTGTCTTGAGCAAACTTGATACATAACAGCACATTCAATGTCCCAAAATACCACATACCAAGAGGGCTGTGTTGGTAAGAGTTGCACAGAGATATACAGATATGAAACAATGCACCTTCTGTCATGCAATTGGATCTCAACTTGACTGAGTCTGTAAACCGGTACATTGTACTCAAGTTAGCACATGTACCTGCTTCAGCTCAGTCACTGAGAAAGTGATGTTCAGATCCCACATTAGTCAACTTTATACACGAGTGTTCAACCAAGTATTTCTCCCTGTTATCTAACAATGCTATCCATTAATGCAGATGTACATGTATAAATGCCTCTGACAGTATTACAGTCTCTGACAGCTCACACAACAGTGTGATAGTAGCAGTCCTCCCAGGCGAAGGGATTCATCAACTTTCCTAGTGGTCAACAGCCTGTCAAGAGACCAGTTTTAACAGCTGATAAACACCGTCTGGCTTTGCACCACCAAGTGCTGTACGCGCCATGCCTATCTCCAGATAAGGAGATTGTTTGTGACTGCATGTACCAGCAAGAGGAACATACCATTAACATAGCTAGATGGGTGTTCGAAAAAATTGAAATAAAACTTTTAACAAATCATTGGAAATTTGTGATGTTTAAACTTGTTTTGATATTCTGACTCAAACGGTATTTAGGAATGGGAATGTGCGTGCTTGGCTGGTCTTAAACTGATGGCTTAGGAGACGATGCCCTCGCCTGACGCTCGAAAATTTACCACATCCATTCTCCTGATGGCCTGTACACTTTAAACACATCCTGCCGGGGGCATGTATAAATGTTGATTCTGATGGACTGGAGTATTTTTCATTTTTTTCTGTTTTCAAAATTCTTTAAAAATTCATTTCGATATGAATTTACAAGAAACTTACACCCAAACGAAGGAATGTCTGGTTTCTACTCTAATCTGACAGACATCTGTTGACGCCAGAGTATTTCAGCCAGGCCTGCCACCTTGTAAAAAGAGCCCAGATTGTGCGGTGTTATGTAATTTTCTTTTGTTCCCAAAACTGGCACAGTACGCTGCTGACGTCTTTTCAACAGGGGCCAGATTAGCAAGCAGCAGCACTGTGTGGCTCATCGCTGCGGTGGTGGAGCATTTTTGTCCCGTGGTAATCTGCTCCCACTGAATGCCCCCCAAACAGTGGTATACTGCTTCAAAAGACGCTGTATTATCTCCACTATTGACACTGAAAAAATGTTCGTAATTCCCAGCAAGACCAGTTCCCTTTGTCTGATGTTGGACAACCCGGCTGTACATTTAAAGAAAACGTGCTCAAAGCCAGGCTACCCGGCAGTAAGTGGTTAAGACTGGCCAAGCACATATTTATTCCCTTAATAATGCACTGCAGTGTACAGTACCTGCTCATTTCATCTTCTGTAGCCGTGTAGAAGTAATAGGTCCTCGCTTTGCACTTGGTCAATTTGAAGGCAAAAGGTTTGCCGACATCTCTGGCTTTCATGACAGTGTAGTTACTGAGGACGATAGCACCTAAAGGTTCCACATCCTAGGATAAGGATAACCAAGGGTAACCAAGCACACGTGAAGTACTGGAAAAAAATGAAACTGGCAATTACTTTGACTCAGATACGGAGCACAACATCTTTTAGCAATGTGTCAAGCTTGCAAGGTCGTGCTCCCACTGGGATTTAGCTCTACGAAGTGTAATGGTGGCCTTGAAAATCCAGCAAAACCTGAGAAATTGTTATGGGTGGATTTTCAAGGATCTGGGAAGATACCGTGCATGATATGGGGCCGATGGGTACCCCCACATGTCCAATCCCTATACACACTCTAGACTATTGTTACCTAAAACATCCCGGTAGAAGTCTGTAAAGAATTCCTGAGATTCCGATCAAACAATGACCAACACAAAGGTGTGGGGGGGAGTTCTTTCCGCCCCATATCTTGCATCATACAGTATGTCTAGAAGGTTGGGGGCAATATATGTAAATCTAAAACGTCAGAAATTGTGTATTAACCATCACGGCACAAGCACCAATCCACAACATGGACATTAATCTCTGCTGTGGTTCCTTGGACAAGTAACACAAAAGGAATTCTGTTGGAGTTTTAAGTACCTAAGAAAGCCCTGTAATGCCATCAAGTATATTTTTTCAAAAAAGTGAAGTATGTTTTTTCCAAGTTTGTTTTATGAGATATTTTTTCCAGTTTGTTGGAGACACTCTCCCGTTTCTTCTTATGAGATCTGCATTTAGAACCATAGTTCCTATATTTGGAAACAAATTGTTTTTACAAGATATATTTTTCTGACTTAATTTTTTTTTCCAGAAATAAATTTAAACCTGAAAATATAAATCTCCTGAAAAATTAACTTGAAAAAGTATATCTTATAAAAGCAAACTTCATCAAAAATATATTTTGTAACAGCAATTCATTTTGAAAATAACACTGTTTTTAAATATAGATCTCATGAGAACTGTAGAATACATGTCTGAAATAAACAAACAAAACAACCCTAGGAAAAAAATATATCTTGTGGAAACAAAGTTGGAAAAATATATATGTACATGTATCTCAACAAAAAACATACTTTGCTCTTTAAAAATAAATACTTCATGGCACTACAGAACTTTCATACCAACCAGAGAACTTTGTGACACTTTATATCCCAGTATTTTGTGCAGCAACGAATCATGTTGGTTCAAGAGATAAATGCTAAACGCTGTTGAAAGTTACTTATCCAAGAGCCAGGACTTACGTCTTCAGTTTTGTAGTAGTAGAGGCAGTTGTCGTATTTGAGCACAAACCATCTCTTCTTCCAGGTACGGATCATGCCAGCACCTCCTAGCTTGTGCAAGTAACCACACATCACCGGCTTCTCAGCGTAGAGATTGAGAGTATTACAGACGTTAGTGCCAACAACAAGATCAAGTGGGTCATGGCCTGGTTGAACAGCAAAGACAGAAGAAAAAATGCTCAATTAGTTGGACATTTTCTTTAATTATCTCTCGGTTCTTGTATTGAAGTGTGCGTGTACAGATCAAAGTGTTTTCAAAATATTTCAGTTGGATAAATGAGACTTCTTCTTTGGGATTTCAATTTCCACTTCAGTGAATCGCCTTGAAGAAAAAAGAGCAATCCAGATTGAAATCCTAAATCTCAAATCTAGAATTAACAAGTATAATACATGCATCCTTCCTCACACATCCAAGGCAAATCAACACTATGTAAACCAACTATGTAAAGTACAGACAAGTGTTAACTTTTCACGCAGCAAATAAACACAAACCATAACGGCCAAAACAAAAACGAGGAAGAAATCAAGCCAATTTCTTTCTCATTAAACAAAGACACATCATGCACATGTACATGTATGGTTTGCTTTGGAATTGAAGGTACAACCAGTAATCAAGAGCAGGATCTTCAACTGGCCGACCTGCTTGAGAGGCAAACATTCAGAGACTAGTGTCGTAATTATTCTCAAACTTTAAAGACCAACTCCAATGATGTTAACAGACTGAAACCAATTTAGAAGAGCCAAATCTAATAAAAGTGGCACATCTCAATATCTCCCTCGCAATACATATTCTTGTGTTAATAAAAACACACTTTTTCCAGCGAGTCCAGTCCAGTACTGTAAAAAGGGATGTGTCGTCACGACTCATTAGCATCTAATGAATATTAATTTCTGTGATGTATTACCGTGTAGAGGAAATACCACAGTGTGTATGCTTTAGGCATGCATAGCACGCATAGCCATGGACAACAGCACGACCTTGAAGAATACTCTCATTCTTCAGAAACTTGAAGAATTTCAAGCCCAGTTCTTTTGCAGAATTTCTAGTAAGTCCACCAAGACGAAGAAAGAGCATTTTCTCTTTTCCGTCGAGAGTTTGTGCTCCTTTCATGAAGAAAGGAGCACAAACCCTCGACGGAAAAGAGATAATGCAACACAGTAGACCCGGCACACAGATCGATCCCCGGTACGCAGTGCACGCACATGTAGCTCCATGTTCATGTATGTATGTTTGCAGTGGAACCAGTCGCGGACACCAGTTGAAATCTTTTCTGTGGTATTACATCATACAAATTTTGTTTCTCAACAGCACTCCGAGCAGTCAGATTGTGGAAATTTTTCATAATTTTTCATAAAACAGTTCAAAAGTTTTGGCAAAATGACAAAAAATACAGACACAATACAGACTTGATTTGGTAATGAATATATGATTTACTACACTTTACACGATAATAGTTTTTTTTTCAAAACTTTTAAAACCATTGGAGTTGGTCTTTAATAGCATACGTGTAGACATGCTTACCACTCATTGCTAAACGTACAACGTGGGAGTGGGGAGCTTGCCTGACATCATGGCCGTTGACCTTCAGCAACATGTCCCCGACTCGTAGGCCTGACTGCTCCGCTGCACCACCTACAGTACATGCAACAATCAAACATCAACTCCTAACAGCTGGCTTTACGGGTCACACCGTGACAGCTGTTCTGTCGCCTAGTCTGAAAATGTGGCATTAACCCTAACCATGCTAAACCCAACAAGGTTATGCAGGATTTCAACGGTCCCCAGGGGGTTATTAATATTCACATCACCCAAATGCCAAACGGCGCACATCTGCCCCAAACAGGAAAGCTTACACTGATCAAAGGTAAAATCACATCAACAGGCCAAATTCATAATCCTTGCTACCCACTCCACAAAGTAATAAACCACTCTCATTTTCCCTACAACTTCCACGGATGGCCCAAGTTGGCAGAAGTATCACCTTTCGGTTGCTTTCTTGATCTTACCTCAGATTGGCTGACATTTGTCTCATCAACTTAAAATAGGGTTGCATGTTCATTTAGTATTTAGTAGTACTTCTGTCATTGTCTGGTGTCCTGATAGCTGCATGAGATTTGTAACACTTTGTGAATTATACTTTTGTAACGAAGTTTTAGAAGCCACTTCGAAGTAAAATACAACTGGCATCAAAAGGACAGAGACTCTATACGTCCTGAATACTTCTGCATGTCCTATGATTGATTAAAGTGTCTGCTCAACATCTAAGCAGCAGAGTGTGTGAAAAGTCATCTCAAAATGAAACAGATTTGTGTTTAAATACTGACCTTTGTCTACATCGGTGACCACCACTGGTCGGCTGTACTGAATGCGAAACCCAAACATGTTGTCCACCTTCTTAATTGTGACCTTCCTCTCCCGTGCTAATGAGATGGGGGGGTTGAAATGAAGGATTTTTGAATCAGGAAGACAGGGAGATTTTACCAGTAAGATGTGATTAATAATCAGCCTTGAATATTTCACGAAGGCAGGTGGTTTCTGTAATCCTGGATTTGTCTCTGCAAACCACAGTTGTTTGCAGCATTAAGGGGGATGTGTCATCGAGGGTTTTTCAGAGCGCGTATGTAGTGATCGCATCTGATTTCTGTGGATTTACTGCAGGTTTTTGTAAAGTTCATGTCATGCAAACTCGAGCACCGTCCTGAAATTTGGCAATCAGTTGTATTGAAATGTCGCATGGGATTAATATGTTAAAGGGCATGGCTAACATTCCACTACACGTTGAAATAAACTTCCGTTTAGAAGCAATGTTTGACAGAAAAGCTAAGTTGCTGTTGGTGATCTGAATGGTTATTTGACCTTATGCTTCTTGCATTTCATGAAGTGTCAAGAAATGACAAGCTCTACATGTAACCATCTCTGTCACAAAAACTGCAATACACATTAAGCAGTGGAAGTTACCAAATCTATTAAGTCCCAAAATTGTTAAAAAAAACTGCAGCACAACTAACAGTGTCACTGAACAGGCCATGACGGTCACAGCAAAGTCACCGTCTTGTGAAATAAGCCGCTGATCACACAGGTAATAAACATGTGAATTCAAAGTGGCTCCTTAAGGTCAAATGTAGACAAACATGTATTCCTGGTGATAACCGCACCCATGTTCAGTGTGATCTCAACGGCTCCCATGCAGCGCAATCCACGTAACAATTTTAGTACACAGCTCGCAGAAAGCCCAGCGCCGCTTTTGAAACTAAATGACACACAAAAACAAATGACACTTCTACCTACCGATGAGGGACAGCCTTTGGTAGTCTATCGCCGATGTCTTCCGGTGGACCCGCCGGTAGGCCAGGCTTTGGTACTTCGTCCGGAATTCACTCTCTGATGTGGTCGTCGTCACTGACTCTCTGCCCTCCTCGGCTCGGTCAAAGTGGGACTCTTCATTTGCTCCAGGAGAGCTGTTCACTTCAGCTACTGGCAAGAACAATCACACAAGATCTGCTCAAGTGTTTTCGTAATCTCAATGAAGGCATAATGAAAAAGTTCCACATGAGTTGTAGTCAAGTACGCAACAAACACTTCACAGGTTCTCACAACTGCTCCACAGGTACAAGACTTTGATTGACGAGTACCAACAGAACCGCAGTCTCAGATTGAGCCACAAGATCTTCATAGATGCGCCGTAACAAAGATATTCCTTCACAATTGTTCATAGTGAAAGCACTTGTGGTAGTACTTGAGCGAACATGTGTGTAAAGTACTAGCAAAGTAAAAGACAACACGACTAAATACTAGTAAAAAT
Organism: Acanthaster planci; assembly: GCF_001949145.1. The sequence continues at coordinate 2,104,930 of NW_019091374.1, forward strand.
ACTTCAGCATTTGTATAGTATTTGATGAAACATTAGTGACAGATATGAAGTACTTGCAAAGTAAAGTGCTTGTCTGGTACTTGACTATAGCGCTGAATTGTACCTGTTTGCTTAGAAGTTCCTGCCTGCATCTCCACCTGTTTGGTCATCAACTGCAGCTCCTGGTTGTTGCCTACATAGATCCAGTCGGAGTGTCGGTAGCTGGCGTCATAGACCCCACTGTCTTCATCTTCTTCATTGTCATCTTCATCCTTGCTGGAGACGGACGGGAGGTGAGCCCGCAGCGTCACCGTTTGGGACGCAGAGAGGGAATCCGAGGCAGGTTCCTCCTTCAAGATCATACAGATATGGAATTTGTAAAACAAGATTGTATGGAGAATAAGCCAATTCAGTATTTCAATTAGGCTGATTGAGATGAAAGCTCCCCATGCTGCCCCACCTCGGGCAGGTTCGAGGCATGCAGGGGTAAGCTGAAAGGGCCTCTTCCATTTCATACTGATTACCCCAAATGACCAATGACATGCTTCATTTTGTGCATGCTCTGTGATGAACTCAAATTCATGGATGGATAATTTACCTTGGTATCTGGGCTCTTAGGAGGTTGGAGTTCGGCTACTTCCTGTTTCTTAACCTTGTCAGTACTGTTCTCCTCTTGGTTGCTATCATCAATGACAGTCACCTCTGCCGTCTGTGGCTCGGGCATCATCGCCATGGAAACGGTCACCATCTTCTGCTCCATTTCTGGATCTAGCTTGGGCAGGTCAATGTCGATGGAACACTCAGATGGGGGTTGAGACTGCTCTGAAGACACCTGGTGAGCTAGGAGCTCCTGGTAGTCCAGATCTGGAGGAGATTGGGGAGGGATAGAGGCAGTGGAGGCAGTGTCCGATGTTGAGGTCAGTCTTAATCGATTCATCTCTGAACTTGGGGCAGTATTTGGTCAGGCTTTCCTGGGGATTCTCAGTTGTTTCTGGAGAACTCGACTTGGGAGGGATAGAGACATTGGGGGTATCTGCAATGATTTCAGAAACCTTCAAAGAGGTGTCGGCCAGTGGTGCAGTGATGGTCACGGGTGGAGTTTGCTGGATTGGAGGTTTATCATGCTGTTCAACTGGGCTCTCAGTGACAAGTACAGGGCTACCTAATGTGGATTTCTGATCTGTATGGGGTGTCGATGGCTCCTCTTTGGGTGGTGTAATTGGTGTGCATTCTTCTGTCATAGCTTCTGTTTTGACCGTCTCAACAGGCTTCCCGACAGGCTCTATGCAGGCGTAGTGACGGAACTTACGTCCTGCAATGGGTGGCTTCTCTAGTTTCCTAACTGAGTTCAGTGCTGGGGCTTGCCTTTCTGCTACAACTTGCGTTTGTTTCTCTTGCAGTGGCAAGGCACCGAGAATGAGTTCCTCTTCCCCATCCTCACCGTAACGACTTACGACGGTGAAAGGGCTTGGTGCATTGGACCTGTTCACCCGTGCCGTTTCTGAGCTCGAGAGAGAATCTTCGAATTTACTTGATTGGTCAAGGGGCTGGCTTTTCACAGCTTGTTTCAAAAGAACTTGCCGCTCCACGGCTATTTCTGTCTTACGTTCATACACATGATCTTTCCTTTCATGACCTAGCTGAGAGCCATCCCGATGAATTGAAACATCTACTTGTTTGTCACTCTGCTTCTGCAGCTGGTTTGTTAGGCTCAGTCGCTTGGGCTTCGGTGGAGGTGGACCAGCAGAGACCACATCTGCGGAAATTGATGCCTTGTTCAAGGTATCCACTACGACCTCTGGAGAGCTTAGCAAAGCCTGCTGCTGTTTCATTGGGTGCTTTGTGGCTGTGGGTAAGACTTCAGGGGATCTTGCTCCAGCATGGAATGCACCTAGACTCTTCCCAGATTTGTGCTGTTCCTGGTTGTTGTTTGATTCATTCAGCAAGGCAGTGAATTGGTGTGGCTCTTGATGGACTGTCAGGATCTCTGTGTCAGCCAGGAGCTCCGCGGTATCCGTGCCAGCCTCTTGGGTAGGTGTCCTCAGCGGAACACCACCTATGGTATGCCTCTTGTTCCTGAGGCTCTCCTCCTGGGAAGCTGAGAGTGGCGCCGAAATTGTAACTTTCAGGTCCATCCCCTGTGAGGGATCTGAGAGGATTCTCTTCCTGTCTTTCCCTTTTGGTTTATCCTTATTTTGGCTGACTTTCCTTCCATGTTTCTTCTTGTCCCAGGACTTGCTTCTCTGAGGGGAAGTGTACTCTTCACTGAACTCCTCTTTTGAGTAAACAACGTGGGGCTGTTTCCCTTTAGACAGTGACTGTGTTTTCTTCCCCATGTCAATGTCCTGAGGATTCCCTGTTTCTTGACTACTCTCCGGTGCTGAATCTGACGATGTCGATGAAATACGCAACAACGAACGTTCAGGTACTTTGGGTAAGTGTGTTGCCCTTTCAGGGCAATTACTTACCGTTACTTCAGTCTTTCCAATATCAGTTATTTTTCTTTTACAACTGTCAGTAGCAACTCCGATTTTAGTTGTTGCAGACGACTCTCCAGGCTGTTCAGTATTTTCACCAGGCACAGGTATGCATACCTCTGACTCTGGGAAGGAAAGATTATTTAAAAAACGAGCAGGAATGCGTAAATTTCTCTTAACTTTTGGACAGTCTGTCGTCTTTTGTCCTGTTTCATTGGTGTCTGAAGACTTAGAAGAGTCAGACGGGGTGAGTTGAAGGCACTTCCTACGCTGTTCAGGAGTGATGTTCCTCAACTGCCAATCCCTGCCTGTTTCTCTGCTCTCACAATTGTCGAAGTCCTCCTGCTGGACCAAGGACAAGTCAAAAATCCCGCTGTCTTGCTCCGAGGAGCACCCATTCCCGTCTTCTGCCGGCAGGCTGTGGTAGCGAAGCTGAGACTGGTTGGTCTCAAGAGTCAGGATGTGCTCGATGGCCGATTCCTCAGTGGAAGTTCTGCCCTTGGGCAGCAACGAGGCAACAGTGTTTATATCCAACACGTCGTGGATCTGGTCTGCCGAGTTTGCTGAGGATTTGACCTTTAATGTTGAGGATGCATCTGCGCATAGGAAAGTGCTCTTATAAATGTTGGTCTCATCTCGTTGAGAGCTTTGCTCCTCCTGAGCGTCAAACGTTTGTTGACCTGCAAGTCCTGCAGAGTTCTTACTGGAGTTATTTCCACATACGTATAACTGACAAGGTGATATCTCAGATGAGCCAAGAAAAGGTTCTACCTGATGATCCGTTAGTTCTTGTGACCCTGAGATCACCATGTATTGATCACAAGCAGTGTCTTGTGGTATTCCTTCCTCAGAATTCAGGGCTGTAACCAAAGACTTCACATGTAGCTTCCCTGTAAATGACAGAGAGAAATTGTAGCATTTTTACACTGACTTCAAGTGGCAGCATAACACTGACACTTACATGTACATGTGCCAGCAATGTATCATGTAAATAATGGATTGCTAAATTATACATGTATAAAAGAAATTTGAGGGGTAACATTTTAATTTTTTTCACAGTTCCGTTGGCCTTTCAAAAATGTCCCTCTGCCGCTTCAGAGGTTGACATCACATTTCAACACACCACACACGTTATCTTATAAAACTTAGCTAAACTAAGACCACTTTAAAAAAAATATAGCTTAGCATCAGTTGTATTTGCAAAAAAACGAGGAGGGAGCTTTTTCTTTTTAAATACTTTGGTATGCATGCTGATCTGGACTTCCATAACCACACAACGATAGTGCCATGTTCACTTCAGACTCGTGCACAGAAGTACATGAGTCTGCGTGCGTGCGTGCACGAGGTTGTGTGGGCGTTGTAGAAACTACGGTGTGATGGCTAAGGACATTGGAAAGGGCAACTTTCAAAGAAAAAAAGCAGCAAGATTTTTTGAGGCAGGCACTGATGCTAAACTAATTAGTTTTTTCATTTGGCCTTTTTTTCACTGTACTGTGGCAAACTCCCCTAAAATCTTCAGTTCAGTTTTTCAATAATTTGGTTTTAGTTTGCCATAGGAGTGAATTGACCTGTATGGCACATGTTGGTGTGTCAGCCTGCCACAGGGTCTCTAGGGAGTTCTGGTTAGCCTCAGCCACCAGTTGTCGGTTTTGTTTTGATGTACCATTCAGTTTTGCATCTTGGTGAAAATGTTTTATACATTTAAAAATTTTTAGTGCTCCTATTATTTTACATATAATGTGCTGTGCACTGAACTGGAAAATAAAACGTAGCTCTGGGAATTATGTTTCATTTGTTTTATGGGTTAGGTCACCAGTTTTCTTCCAAATGTTTTTTATTTCCTGAAAATTTTCAACAATCTTTAATGTACAGGTATGTGAAATGCAGGAATTCTTTGCCATTCTATGATTACAGCTCAGTATTTGAACCCTATGACACCCCGCCATTATACATTGTACTTCAATCCTTCAAAAATCCTTGCACAAGTCCTACTGGTAGGTTAGATCGACTAATGGACACATACATGTACAATGTATATGTACTTGTTCTTCATTTTTTAGACAGTTTCAAAATTCAAGATGCAAACCTCCTGCAAACTTTTCAGCATCTTTGTATATTCCCCACCACCGTGTGCAGAAACTTCCAGCCCTACAAAAAATTCTTGGCATATCTACCGGTTAAACACTTAGCTACTGATGCATATTTACCGCTACATGAACGTTCTGTATGTAAACATACCGAAGTGGATGTATGTTTTTGTGATGTACATGTACAGTAGGTCCAGCTTACTGAAATTGGTGTTCGACATTTCTAACTCTTTAAAAGAGTGTGCACGTCAATGCATTTAGTTGTATCATTAGCACATCGAGGGGTGCAAGAACAGGAAGACTGGTGATTAAGCTAAGAACCAGGTTCACTGTACGTGACCTTGAACTGAACCAACATCTGGCAGACTGGCACCAGTCAACAACCCTACCAGTACCATGACCCTGGGATTTGCCCAAACAGCAAATATGTCCTTGGGGAAAATGGGTCATCAATCTGGCTGATTTATCATCGAAACAGTCAGTGCAGTGGACAGAAACATGCAACATTGCAAGCCTACATATCTACAGTACATGTATTTTATAGATGTAGATATAATGCATGTACTAAAGGGCATAGCCCCTAAAATTACATGTATACACAAATAAAAAAAAATTGTTTGAATTTAGTGTTAAGCGTTATGTAACAACCAAAACCAGAAGCCATTTCTGTGGTGGCATGACACAGGAGTGGCAAGAGCGTACTGTACATGAAAGTAACATTTACGATTACAGAGTACGATGTACATCCCTCTTCAACCACTAGGGTGTTGTGATTGCCAAATGCACACAAACACATCAAGCTTTAATGAATGTGTGTGTGAGTCAGGTGTTGTTATAGTTACATGTATGGTGTTTCCTTGGATTGGATGTTGGGGGAATTTTCTTTTATTTTTAAGTATTGGGGATGGAGTTTATTTTGGTTTGGTCTTCAGGTTTCTGTTGTTTTGAGGACACATGTTATGTATCTTAATACCCACTTGAGATTGACCTGCATTTATGTGCATGTGTATACATGCCCTCATAGCCTAACTATGGAGTTGTATGTTTGAACATACAAGTACAGGCCTTTGGCAATTTACATGTAATTAAGCAAAAAATTATGCATGCCATTCTGACATATTTGAAACCCTGACAACACAAACAAGACACAATGTTCTGAGCGGTCTCGCTGCATGACTGGTTATGATGCTCAATCTCAGTGCCACACATACTCTGAAGCAATGAAATCATCATGGTTCAACCACATCAGGTCTTATCATTTCTATCAGGCAGACCTTATGATAAAACTCCCTTTCTTATTCATGAATGATGAGAGCTGCATGTCACTTCCAACAACACGTAGGCCTACATGTACATAAATTTATAAATGTATAGTATGTAGTGATCACAGGTACATGTACATGTACATACATACTTGTACATGTACGTGTAGTAAAATCTTTTGCCAAGTTCTAACCTACCGAAAGCTAATGAGTCAGTAGTATGTAGGAATCACCCTTGCTTTGCTCAGTGTTGATGAACAGAACTGCAGATATGCAGGCAGTACACTGATAGAAACGTCAGTCCAATCACAGAGGTACCTGGTACAGGGCCCTCCATGGTCCAACCAAAATCTTATCAATCATCAGATGAAAAGTCAAATACTACAGGTACATATGCAGGACCATCTCACACTATGTTGTTTTATAAAGACTGAATTCCTCAAGCGACATGAAAATCTTGTGCACAGATACACTATACATTGTCATGATTGCGTCAATGTTGATCTCAACACTTTCCAAGAACAGTAAAAATACACAAATACAGGGCCCAATTTCACGGCACTGCTTACCGCAAGCGAAAAATCGGCGCTTACCGTAGCAGAAAAATCTGTGCTAACCGGTACAGCGAACGTATTTCATGAGTTAGCAAGCAAGGAATCTTGGCTTATGCGCATGTGTAAATTCCGTAACTAAGGATTCTGTGCTCAGTGCTTGAAGGGTTAGCAAAAAATTCTTCTGCTTGTGCAGTTATCGCACAATGGAGATCGTAAGCATGGAATTCTGCGGTAAGCAGCGCCATGAAATTGGGCCAATATCTACACGTATCATGTACAGAGCACAGAAAAACACTAAAATGTACCTACCATACTTATAACTTGTTAGGATCCATGGACTGCAGTTGATATGGTGATAGCAACCTACATGTATTACCACCTGCTATGCAGTTATGCATACTATTTGAAGTAAGAAAGCTATGTCTAAAGCTTCTTGCCAATACCATTCTATAACCATACAACCCTTTTATCAACTTGTCACTTTACAAATTGACAGTTTTTTAAATCCCTGACTTCTTATTCAACGCAGGTCAAATTTTCAGAACCGAACTCCTCAGGAATCTCTCACCCCTTTGTTTATTTGAGGCCAGACAAAACCAAACTGTGGGTGAACTTTCCCAGTTTTTAGGGCAAGTCCATTCATCAGGGGGAGGAGGCAATATATAACTTTCCTTTGTCAAAGGGCAATCACTCAGGGTGTGTGGGTTAGGCAGAGTCCCTACCAGTAGCAAAGCAAGGCCAAACAGGCAAACGCCCGCCCCCTAACTCCTATACACAACAGTAACACAATTGCCTGGAGTGTTAGCACAGGGACAAATCTGGAAAGTTTTCAGAACTGCTGATGCATAGCTAATCAACCACTGAAGGTTGCCTGGATCAGTGCTCTAAATAGAGGGCCCTCTTCTGCAGTTTGTCTCCAGCGTGGGCTTTAGCTTTGTCATCACATGGAGTGATCCTCCAGCAAGGAATGGAGCTGTCTTTAGCTAGAGGGTTTCTTTTGGGAAAATAAGTTTATGAAGGTGAAACGAAGTCCTGAACTAGGCAGCAGAGATGAAGCTCAGCACTGGGCATGTACAACTAAGTGGAAGGATGTTACCCCCAGAACTGTGTGGTTCATCATCCGCTGTGCTCTGTGGAGTTTGTCGTCCGATCCGCTTAGTTCTGGGGGTACATTTACATGCACTCAGTTATTGTGTTAGGAATAGAAGCAATATGGAAGGAAGAAAACATACATGTAGAAGTATATGACCTCAAACTGTAGCACCAGAACCCACTAACAATTAACTGATGTGTTCACATATTATCCAACATCATGGCATTCAAAGTGCCACATCATGAATGTTGACTGTGCATGAACTAGAACATATAGGGGCCTACACATGACTACAAATAATACTCCAGCATAAAACAAACAGGTAGCTTGTATGCTGTTACTGGTACCATGCACTGTTAATTAATTAATCAATTAAGCACCTATTGTACAAAACATGTGCTTTTTCCACATTCAATCAGTGCATTTCTAAATTCCACTTCTAATCCTTAAAATGCCCCAAAATCTAGTGTTTTGATTTTCCTGTGGCAACATGCTCTATTCCTGTGCATGTACACATGTAATTAACATCTGCTAAACTATGAACATACCGGTACCATGCATGTACTGGTACCCTTAAATGTGTATGTACTAAATAATGTACAGCGGTGATCCTGTTTGGGAGCCAACACTGAAACATGTACCTGCCACCAAAATTAAAGGCTTACTCCACTACATACACCTGTATGTACTTTCCAACATGTACCAAGTTTCTTGGAAGAGATAAAGCTGTAGAATATGAAAAACAAGCAGAAAACACTAACAAAAGGAATTTAAAGAGATTGGACTTAACTTTTATTTTTGTAAATAATCAGCTTCAAGAAAAATGATTTGGAAAGCACTTACCGGTACGTACCCAGTAGAGTAGCGAAAATTCTAAGTTGAAATTTCCTTTTATCACTGATGTCAAATTCTCTCTTGCTACGTGTACACGTACAAACGTTTACATGTACACGCAGCATGTCTATTTACAGCAAACCGTAACAAATGATGGAAAAAGATCTCAAAAATCCTGGCAGTGGTACCCCATGATACTGCATCATTTTTTTAAAATTTCTGAATTATCCAACTAAAGGTGATTCATTCAACTTTTCTTCAGGAGATTTTGATTTCCTTAAAGGTCAGCCTGACCTCGAGGCTCATTCACATATTAATTTCCTTGGCCTAAAGCTGTGGGCAATTTCCAAGTGAGTTAGTCAACTGCCACAATTTCCTAAAACGTCTTAGCAATGTTGGTTTTTGAGAGGAAACCAGGGACTTCCACCACACACACGGTATATAGCCTGAAATCACCCCAACACTGTAGGTCAATGAATCAACAATCAAGTTCCTTGAAAAGGTAACTTTACTTCACCTGAGTGCCCAGATGCTTGGCAAACTGACAAAAAGACCATCCACCAGCAGGTTTATAACAGCACACTCTTCCCACAAGTGCTCAACTAAAAACATGCAGTGTGAGTTCTGACTGCATGAACTTGTGCCGAACAACCACAAGCCACCACTGGCCCAGATTCCAGAGCACAAGACTTCATATGCAGAAAGCCTTATCACTTTCTATTTGTAGCTGGCAAAGATAGGAACATGGAGCTCCATGATAAAAACCACACACCCAACTCTACTGCTGGCAACGCCTGGTGTCAGAGGTCATACATGTACATGTAAATCACTTAAGTAGGAAAGTCATTACACAGGTGATGGGTGCACAACCCAGTTTATTTTGGCTGACCTTCAACTGACATTTCAAGTGAGTTCTCTGTTTATGCAGTACAGACAAAAGCTTACCATTCCTGAGTAACCCTCACATTCACATGTACAACCACGCATTCTGCTAATGCGGGTATGATGATTTTTTTTTTCATTTACTGATGGATGTTTAGGGAAGTAATGTGAATTTGTGATGAAACGGGAAGCGGTTTGCCAATTTTAGCTCAAAAGATAACACATCTCTGCAATAACAAATAATCATCAGCCAACCGAGGCTCATCAGCACTCTCACTTGAATGAGATGTTTGTAATGAAGTCAGTTTCTGTTCAAGGTAAGTTTTCACAACCAAAATGTGTGTACATGTACTAGTACGAGGATACCAAGATTTGGAAAAAATTTTCAAGAAGAGGCTAATGTTACGAGCCTAATCCCTTTGTATTTATTCTTATAATACATTTTTCAACTGTTGGAAAGTAAACAAGTGTACCAGAACAATACATTATGTACACGTACATGCACAAATCTTCTTGAAACTCCAGCACAAAATGCCTCATAAATGATGACATGAATTTTTCCAATCAAAACTTCAACCATTTAAGAGCGACATGACATGTGTTTTTAATTTCATGAATAAAGGAAAGCTTTCCTGCCATGTTTCTTTGACTTTTTGTGACAGGAAAAAAGGAAAAACTTCAACATTTCGATTTTTATACTAATGATAATTTCCATATTCATAAGCTAAAGCATGATGTCATCAAAGACGGAAACGCAATGGCTTCATGGCTCTGTGTAAGACTAAAACAGCACTTTCTACATTTTACTCGTCTACATGTACCATTTTTGTTTAAACAACATTGGACGACAATAGTGACCAATGTTTCTTCAAAACTTTGTAGCACGGTAACTGTGACGGGCGAATTTTTGAAATTTTTCCAAACTAGTGGTGCCTTGTGTGACAAAAATAATGCCATAAAGAAGATTTTCTAGGAAAATTTACCACCTTACTAGTCACTCAATGACGAGAGGTATCAAAATCGTGTATGCATTTTAGAAATGGAAATGTGAATGAAAACAAGTTGAGCTGAATGTCTACTGCAAGTTTCCTTTAAAGGAGCAATACGGGTGCTTCACAATAGTGCGCCTTTTAGAGTTTGCGATGTGTTAACCACTCATAGTGCGCAAAATCTGTCGACCCACTACGCATTTTGAAAGAGTCGACAGATTTTGCGCGTTGTGATTGGTCAACGTGTTGCAGACTCTCGGAGGTGCACTATTGTGAATCGCCCGTATTCCGGGAATCTGGGAGAACATCATCCTTGGTTTTTTGTTTTGTTTTTCTCAGAAAATGATCATCATCATATTATTGGGCATTCATGTTCAGTTATAATTAGCTGTAACAAAACAAAAATATTGTTTGATAAAAAAAGTAAATGACCTAAAAGCTTACAAACACATCCAATTTTGAAAGTTTAGTGCCAAAATAAAAGAAACTGGCAAGAGCTGACTTATTTTAAGTTACTTCCACACACTTTCAGTAAGTTAATCGGGTCTCTCATTTTAAAAGCATCAGATCAACAAGACAATCAACAATCCAACATTTTCAAAACATCTCTCCATGGCATCCATGCAGCTTCACACACTCCACCTCACGTCTTACCTTCCAGCACTAGTCCACTCCTCTGTACACGTACATGTATGAAGTGCAAGTGGTCCCGCTGGCCTGTGGCTATCTTACAATTATACAAACACTCCCCAAAATATTTCTCCCCCTGGTCCAACTTTGAGGGTCACACCCTACAACTTGAAAGTGCTTCATTTTGAACAACTAAACTACAACTTTGCCTCTCAAAATAGTAAAATATCACTTCAGAAACTTCATCAAACTCTATCATGTCCATGATCACTGTAACCTTCCTATGTATCACTATTAAGTTACCATGTGTCTTGCCTGAGAAAACAGTCATTCATCAACCCAGCTGGTCTTATCCATCTGTCCATTTTAAAGCTCCACGGTCTTATCCCCAATCTGATGGGAAAATAGCCAGACCTTCCAGTGGGATCCTGTTTGAAAAGCTACTGTACATGTACACCACGTCTCTCCTCCTGACATTCCTGAAATGCATGTACGTGTACATGTACATGGGCACACATCTTTGCCTGCACAGATCAAGTGGACCCTCCAGATCTCCGTTCAGGCGACTGAACACATTGACCTCAGGCTGGCAGGGAAGAATTTGGTGAGCGGCAAGCCATTAGCTTCATGCTGGCCTTGATTCAAGGCTCTGGAGCCACAAGACCGCTGACAAGCTCTAGAAACGATTAGCCCTGTACTTGTCATGCTGTGGACTGTAAGACTGTAGAAGTGCAGTATCATCATCATCATCGCTTCACTTTATTTTCCATGTAACATAAAGAGTTAGCAATGGTACATATTTAGTTGATGGATGGAGACCCCCAAGAAGCATTGCTTGTCAGTGGAGGATCCACAGACACTTATGACAAGACTGCAAGAACGACAAACATTATTACAAGTTAACTAGAAAAAATAATGTGCACAAATAAATAATGTGTGACCTGTCACGACGAAATGAGAGTAAAGTCACATCCCACTCTTTCCTATTTTGAGGGTTCAAAGTCATATTGCAGTGGAGGTCAATTTTGGGGTTTTGTAATATTTGGAAAAGGTAACCCGTCTCCTATTTAATTCCAAATGTTTTGCAGAGTAATATACCTAAAAATATCATTTTCTCAGCAATTTCGACAATAGTATTATTATTGCCTGGTCTGAAATGTTGAAAAAAGTATCAGGGACAAAGACACAAAGCTGCCAGAATAATGTCACATTGTCACCTGATACTTTTACCCTAAGTGTTCCACGTACGTTCCATTGGAAAGCTCTCTTTCTGCTGAATTCAAAAATACCAATATCTCAGTTTTTGAAAATTCCGACTTTCAGCTCATTTTGTGGTGACAGGTCACATATGCAAACAGTAACAAGTAGGCTGTAACCCTGTGGTATATATAACTTAATTGTTAGATAAATAGTTATCTAATAATTTATATTTATATTTACGCTTAAACATAGAGGAAGTGGCAATTCAGTTTTTCAATGAATTGTCAATTGAGCTCCACCGCTTTGGCCCCTCATGTTTTACAGTAGCTTTAGAAAATGCAGTCTGGGCATGAGACCTGTGAAATTCATGACATTGTCGTGTAAAATAGTAGTGGATTCCATCATTTTTTGTAAACAGTGAATAAATTGATTTAGGCAATTTGTTATTGTTGAGTTGGTGCATGAGGGAGCCCAGCTGATGATGATAGATATCATGAACTTTTAAAACGTTAGAATTATAAAAGAGAGAATTACTAGGTTCATGGTACCGGGTAATTAGAATTGTTGATAATATGCAGAACTTTTTTCTGTAATTTGAGGATTCAATTAAGATTACTACTACTACTATATACCCATGCAAGTACCGGGAAAGTTGGCAACTGCACAGATATTACAGTACTACCTGTGCATATGAATGAAAACCAGAGCTCAAATATCTATAATGCTGGTATATTCAAACTCTAATGCTGTAATGAAAGGGCAGACAACAAGTTAGTCCTCAGTTTGAAAGAGCAGGTCAGAGATCCTTGAGCCTTGAAATGAGTCTAGACTATGGGTTGAAACAGAGACACCTGACATTCAGATTAGGGCCCAGGGTCAATGTCTATGGACTCTGACAAGAGGTGGAGAGGGAGGGCTGGAATGCTAATGCATCCCTAGGATATTCAAGGGTAGGGTAGGGTACATGTACAGTACATGTACATTGTAGGTCACACTTTCTTTATGACAAGACACTGGTCAATGACCAAACTTATACCTGAGAAAATTTCTTAAAAGTGTAGTTCCAGTCCACATCCACATGTACTAGTACATGTACCAGATATGTACACGGCAGATGAAACATTATTGAATACTGTGCATTGTACGTACATGCATGTACAAAATTGTAAGCCTAGAATTCTTCCCTCTTTAATTATCTGGCAGATCCTTGTTCCAATTGCCGTGCAAATTCTTTTCAATTTACCTTTCATTAAGTTTCCATTTGCGGTAGATTTGTGACCTTACATGAATACATTTTCTCTGTGGTCCATCCCAGCAGTGTCGGAGTTCATGTATAGTAGTACAGTAGCACAAAGTACTCCCAGTCTCAACGACACTTTGTCTACAATCTTACAACCACAACTTGGACCATAGGTTCAGGCAGTTACCACCCAGCCTGCATCACACTGTGTAAAATCCCCCTCCGAATATTCCGTCTTCAGCTCTTCTTCAATCGTCCCTCAGTCTTTCTTCAGCTTTCCTCGCTTCATCAGCACCACACATGCCAATATTAGTCCGTCTTTCTCAAAAAGAGTGTCTTTTCTTCAACTTTTTTGGCCACGCAAATAATTTCAAGTCAGATCCGCATGTTACAATTCTGGCCACTTCTCCAAACTTCTCCTGTTTTGAAGTTCTCCACCTGTATTCAACTGCTTGGAACCGTTCCTGCTCTCATCTAGCCATCCAGCCACTTGATGAACTTCTCTGATACATGTGTACATGTCCGAACTGTTCCTGTTTACTCCTCTGAAACATTCTTCCGAATTCCTCGTGTTCCTGCTTCCTCTGGATCCTACCTTTTTTTCAACTAGCCATTTCGTTTTCTTCTTTTGACGGAGCCAAGCAGATGTCTGTTTGCAAGTTCTTGTACATCATTTTCAGTTTCTTGTTGTTGCTTTTTGAGCGTTTGATTTTGCTTTGTTCCACCATTTAATTGGTTTACTTCTCTTGGCACTTTTAGAGTTAAATCGCTACCTTGTACGCTCTGTTAATTGTTTATCAATTGCACTTTTGGATTTTTTACATTTCCTGTTGGAATATTTTGTTCTCCACACTTGCCATTTACATACCCGGTAGTTGTGTTTTTCTTTTTTATTTTACCAAATGCATACAAAGTTTGCACTTTATTTGGCCTTGTTCATTGTGATTTTCCATATTTATTTAAGGCTTTTGCATTGTATTCTTTAGGTTATTGATAGACTGTACTCACCATGTCTCCTCCAACCAACTCCACATCCCATTTACTTGATTTCAAGGCCTAACTCCCTGCCCCATTTCTGGAGATAGCACTGGTGGCACTCTGCTCATCTCCACCAGCCCCTATCGCTGCTACAGGTACCATGCCCACTCCATTCCTACCACCTCTACCACGCCCACCGCATCTTCACTCGGTTCCTCTATAGACTCCACCCTAGCCCATCTCCTGCATAAATCAGACAGTTGTCTTGGCGATATTCAGTGTGCACTCCGTCGTTCTCACAGCCCCCGTTGGTCCTGCTTATCCTATCGGCAACATTCCCCATCCCCAACTTGCTACTACCCGCGCTACTCTAACAGTCCCCACCCCTGATCTTCCCCGGAATTCCTACTATGGCCAACGAGACTCCCCCGATTTTCCGAGACTACCATTCTCGTCCCACCCAGTGTGATTCTCGGGACTGCCGAAATCGCTGTCCCCGCTCCAACAGTTGTGATCGCCGTGACCGTTGCAATAGTCATGACCACTACAACCGTTACGATAGCCATGACCGACATGTTCCTTTAGCCTTTCTAGCTTCATCAGCACCGCACTTCCAATGATATTAGTCTGTGTTTCTGACTAAAACACTGCAGACCCTATTATCATTGTGACGGTGTTGTTTCTTTCAACTTGTCCTGCCACGTAAATAATTTCAAGTCAGATCCACATGTTTGTTACACTATTAAGACCTCCATGTACAAATGTACATGTACATGCCTTTAAACACATGTGTTCATGATGAGCAAGGATAACAAATGTACCAGTCAGTATATCGACACCTTCGGAGATGTACATGTTCATACACTTGACAACTTATGAATGCTCTATAATTATTTCTGTGTCAATTAACCCAGTCATGATAAGGTTTATTCACAAAACAGCACGCCATGAACAGTTTTTAAAGTACCAGTATACACGGTAGCATAGTACAGTCAATTCGGAGTGCCTTGCCGCAGTTTGTACTGTAGGCCTGGACCACGTCAGGAAACCTTTTCTTAGATTGGCACTTTCCATACAATAGAAATAGACAATAGACTAATCAAAATACATTTACGATTATTCTTTCCTGTTAAACAAAACATCAGAAATGATATACTTGTAAATTCCCTGCACACAGCCGGCGAATAGAATGTGTTTCTACATGTGTATGTTTCTATTGCCCACAATGCACTATGACAAATTAAAGTGGTCTCTTAGTGGCAACGTCTTGGTGGCATAACTCAGTTCTGAATCCTCCATATCCAAAGTCTGTCTCCAAACTTGAGCACATCACTCCCGGTCTGCGTCGTCGTCATTTTTATGGATTTCTATCACTCAGCAAATTGAGTTGAAGATTTTACTTTTTGTTTACAAATTCTTACATGATGAAGTACCTACATGTACATGTATTTATCAGAGTGTTGATGGCTTAACAAAAATGCTATAGTCACACGTTCGTCAGTCCATACATGCCTAATCCAACCTCGATGCATGTAGTAACCGAATACAGGAGGCACACATGTTCCCTTTTCTGTAGCACCTTGTCTGTGTAATAATCTGCCACACATGTATTATATTCAATGTCACTTTCCACATTTAGGGCAGCCCTAAAAACACATTTTTATCGACAGGCTTATAAGTGATTGTTCTCTAATCCTGTGTGTTAAGTGTAACTGACCATGTTTTATTTATAATTCTTGGTTTGTTGTACTCTATTGTACTTGAAATGCAGTTTCACTCCACGAATTTGGGATACATGTACATTTTGTATTTTTAATTTGCTAATTGCATGTTACAGATATTTTATGGAATCATATTTCCCGCTGTTTTAATCTGTGAAGCACATTGAGATTTTGTGCCTTTGCATTTACACAAAAAATGTATCAATGTAATGCACTATATAAAGAATAATATATATATATATATATTTACAAATTGGGAGACATTTTATGGTATATTTTTCAGCCTTAGGGAGACATTGGCTTTTAGAGAGACATTTCAGAGTCTCCCTATTTTCAAACTACCAGGAGGAGGCCAAATTTGTTTGTCCAAAATTTGAGAGATGATAGATTAGGGTCTAAATTGAAAACATACATAGTTTAGTTCAGATCAGACCAGGGAATATTGAATTATGGGACAGTAAAGTTGGAAAAATTTTGTGCACGTTCTTATGGGAATGTCTCGCTAATGACCCATTTGCGGTAATGCTTATTATTATTATCATTAAAATTATATGTGTACATGTATATATCCTGTATATGTAAGTCTTTACATGTACAAGTATAGGTACAGCTCTCAACTTCTTTTGTGGTTTCCATACAGTACATGGATTTGTAGAATGTTGCTATAGGTTTACACAACTGTGTGACACTAGGACACAGCTACATGATACATGTGTCATGAATGTCTAAGTGTCTGTTAAATGGCTTTTTCCTCATCTAAACTTAGACATGACTCACAGATTAACACACTTGTGAATTCAACTAGAAGAAAATGTCCCCAAGCAACAGGTGCCAAAGTTGCTTGGTGTCATTTCCTTCTAGATGCATTTGGGCCTGGATTCGTGAGTGTTATTGTGGCTGGATGTGTTACTCATGATGGAGGGGGCTCATTAGTCTCAGTACAAGATGCTACTGGCTGTAATGTACATGTAGCAAATTTTGACTGCGAGGGGGCTCCCCCTCAAAATAAAACAAAAATCTACAGCAATTTCATTTTATACTTCATTTTCTCAAAACAAAATCCTGGGGAAAAATCTCTCTCCAGTCTCCAAAATGACCAAAATTGTGCCTGGACCCATGCCAAAATCCCAAATTACTGCTCTTTTGTTTGGATGAATTTTTTCTTTTTCTGTTGTCCTTGATCTGAATAGAGTCATCACAACTTGTTTATCACCAGTAAAAATCCACAAGCATAAATAGACCTGTACACATGCATATTCGATCATTATGGCTTTCATAAAGTTTCCTGGGGATTTAGGTAATCCATTCAAGAGCTTAACTTTGCCACTGAGTGTGAGACTACAAGCAGGTCAAAGGGCAACGGATATGACATGTCAGACTTTGACACGGCATGATGACTAGACATCCAGCGAAGTTCTTCAAATTATTATCCATTTCTGAGCTCTACTTGCATCTACCTATCAGTTATGTTTAGGTGAAGGAGTTAATTGAAGCCATTTTTATTTTAACTGCTTTGTTTCAACTTGGCCTCCATCTTTGGGTCCAGCAGTTTGTGTAAGTCATGCCCATATGCACAGTCTTCAGTGTTTAATGAATGGCTCCAAACTCTTGCTTTTAAACACGGTATGAAATTGAAAATTTGCCAAAGTATGCAGAAATGAAATCCGAAGTGGCTTCTATAGGCAACAGCAACTAGGAATTAAGTCAAAGCCCAAAGGCTGCAGAAGATGGGGAAAAGATGATATGTACATGTAGGCTTAAAATATAGCATTCCAGTTACATCATTCAGACCTGAAACAAACACAAAAGGAACTGTCCTGTCAATTATTTCCTGCTTGGGCACTGTTTTCACATGGCCGGTAATGATTTAACGAGCGAAAAACATTATTGAATAACCACAAGGACTCGGAGGAGGCTGTTTCTACAACCTTACTTTACAGCTTCATTAACTACATGTACCTTGGACTAACCTGTGTTTGGTCCTTCCAATGCATCTCGACCCTCTTGGCTGGCAGCCATGCTGATCTGGAAACCAAACCCTCTTGTTCAACCTTCAATAAATCAAACAAATGGACGTATTACAATTTGATATCCCCAGACTAAATACACTGCTGCTACACATACCTCATGATTCAGGGCAAGCTTTCGCATAGCGACCACCATCTCTAGAAAGGACTGGTTCCTCTGTGCCCTTCTTATCCATTGAGAACAGTGTATTGTTACAAGGCGTCTCTTATGTGCAATGCAACGAATCACGAGATACAGCAATAGCATCTTTAGTATGGAGAAGTCAAATTGTTTTTTTCACGTGAATTCAAAGAATTCAGAGTACCAGATTTTGTTCAAATTTTACTCGCAAAAGGCTTATTGAGGGTGGCGTGAATGTAGCAGTATTTTCCTCGCCCTTCCGCACCTCTGGGTTTGGGTCGGAGGTTTGAGTCCCACCCAGGTGTAGGTCAGCATGTGGATTGAGTTTTCAATCCCCGCCTGATTCCATGGGTTCTCCCTGGAATAGGTCCATAGGTCCAATTTGTCCAAAGCTTGTCCTCCCATCTCAAAAACTGAGAACTTCTTCATTCTCTTTTTCACTGTCACTCGTAATCACCCTGAAATTGGTGCTTGCTCGGCTGAATGAACATGAGATCAGATAAAACCAAAATCCCACCGTCCCCAATTGCATGTATTCCGCAAAACAATTTTATCTGTTCTCTGTACCCACCAGTCAGCCAGTTGTGTCGGTCAAACAGGTTCAGCCAGGCTGTGATGTCTGTAGATTGCTTACATCTCAGATGGATTCGTCACCACTAAAAATAAGTTCCCCTAAAGTCTGTGGAAGAGAAATAAAAAAACCATGAGGAAGACAAGGAAATGAACGGAGGGAAACAGCTCTTTACAGCTTCCTCAAGCTTGTAACATTATGGACTGCATTTTTTTCTTTTTGACAATCTCTGTCCCTGATCTTCAATTTGGATAAGATTTATGTAAATGTTTGTTCAGGAACAAAGCCAGAAATTTTATGGAAGGGTTGGCTCCTATGAGAAAAAAAAATTCCCCCCAAAGGACATAAAAGAACAGTCACCCTTCTGGTACTGACAGTGAAATCGTTCAAATGATTGAGTGGGGAATAGGGCTCTCTGTCATAAAAAGTGAATTGATCAATGTCATGATTAATTCCTATCTGATCAACTGACCCACTTTGTGTTAGTAAAGACATCTTGCCCAGAAGGTACATGCACATTCCTCAACTTCTCTTACACAAAACCTGTTCACTTTTTAAGCAAAAATCATGTCCTTTTGATCTAAAGAAAGGATAATTGTTGGGAATTATCTAAATTTATTCTAATCCAGGTTTAACAGCTGTACATGTATTCAATTTGTCATTATTTATAGTGTAGAAACAGAAGCAAAAGAAAAGTTTTTCCGTTTTCGGTTTTTGGTTAACTTCATGTACATAGATACAAAAATACAAAAATGCTTGTCTTTATTGCAACATCAAAACTGCATCCCTACTTCAGCCTGGTTTGGGCCCTTTGGGAATACTTGGTAACATTATAAAAACTGCATTATTTAACATACGGTACATGTAATGTACATGTATTCACATGAAGGGCCTACACACAAGGAAGCCTGTGAAAAAAAATGCAGACTACCAGTTCCTATTGTGATATGTCCCAAAAAATCAACAGCTTGTGACTTGATTTCCAGTTGGATGGCTCATGATGGACTTGGGGCTAACTTGCAGGGATAGTGAAGTTGGGCTGGACTCAACTGCAACACTGTCCTATCCTCTTGCACTGAGAATGCGACTTATGTGTTTACTTCTAGTTTTTATCCTTTAACTTTTATCGTTGGTTTCCACAAATGTATCGTCAACTGGGGTAAAAGCGAATGATTTTGAAGTTTTCTTAAATATCTCAGTCTTTTGTGGAGACACCAGGAAATAAATGTGTGCATGGTTTTTATGCAATACATACATGTATCTCTGCTATCCTGTGCCACATATGCCAAGGTTATTCAATTGATAACGGGTAAATTTTTCCCCCGTTTGGAGGAAGTTTGGTAGACATTTTTACCCGGATCTTGAGGCAAACATGCCCACTAAAAATATATGTACATTCTGAAGCAGATATTTAAAAATGTATTTATTATACCAAAAATTGATTGAAAGAAAAGTGCTGTACATGTATTTTATTCATTATGCAATTAACTTTTCTCAATATACATGTACTGGTAAAGTATGGCTTAAAACTTATTGATCCATGATGTAGTTGTTAACTTGATGTCCTGATCAAATTAACAATATCAATTTACAATTGGACATGTACATGTATTATGTGCTGAACTCTGATCTCACCATAAAACCCCATAAAACTACATGTACATGCACATGTGTATCAGTACTTTGATCAAACAAGGAAATTGTAAGTTGGCTTTAACAAGTCTGTAGGCCAATCTCCCAGGGCAGATCTATTATTTTCAGAATGGGCGGGTGCAAACTTGGGTCGAATAGTCATAATGCAAATGCAATGAAGCCAATTTAAAATTCATTGTTGTGCAGGCAGTGAGAGGGCGGCATGCACCCAGAGCATGTCCCCCCTCCCCCCTAAATCTGCCAGAGTTCTGTATCAAGAGCTACATGTCTTTTTCCTCGGAGGTTTTCTTGGACAAGATTGTTTTTTCTCTTAAAGCTATTTTTTTCTTTCTAACACTCTGCACTTTCCAATCGTTACTATCATAGAATGTTTTCATTCAATGTTGTACTGATGGCCCTTCAGGTACCACTCGCTCCTCTGTCCAGGCAGATCACATCCATACCGGTATGTCGACTCTGTTTTTGATTAAACCTATCATAAGTTTGCAAATCTTTCTTTCCATCTAATTGCAGCTCTGCAGGTGCAGTGAACGGCTGACCCAAAAGTCCTAACTGTGGCTAGGAGTATCATACAATTCTATGGAAAGTGGTTGAAACCACTGGCTCGCTAGCCTGTGGCTTTCATAGTCGTAGCTGCAGATTCATGAATGTTATTACCATCTACTAAAGCCAAGACTTTCAGTGTACAGCCAAAGTGTCCACCAGTCCCCTGGACAGCTACATGTACCAGCAGGGTAGTGCAAGGCTAAGGTAGTGGACTGCCAGGATAGTGCAAAGGCTCCTACATGTAGGATAGTGGACAGCCAGGGTATAGTGGATGGCCAGGGAAGTGCAAGGCCAGAGAACTAGATAGCCAGAGTACCATACTTGACAGTCAAGGTACCAGGTATCCATACGTACATGTACGGGCAGGGTAGTGCAAGGCTAAGGTAGTGGACTGCCAGGATAGTGCAAAGGTTCCTAGGATAGTGGACAGCCAGGGTATAGTGGATGGCCAGGGAAGTGCAAGGCCAGAGAACTAGATAGCCAGAGTACCATACTTGACAGTCAAGGTACCAGGTATCCATGCGTACATGTACCAAACTAAACAGAAAGGGCCCATGTTTGACCTCAAGCTGCATATATTTAGCAAGTAGAAAGCTCCTAATGATCGGTAATGACTGAAGGGATGTTATTCACTTTAATTCAGTTTTCAGTAAAAGGCAAGAAGTAAATTTCACAATCTCAAAACTGGCCTTTTCATTTGTTGATAACAGTGTTTTATGTTGGCATTGTAGGTAACCGTTAACGCTAAGGACCATACCGGTATACTGGGTTGACGTGGGTTCATGTACCGTACGCATATAATGTACATGTACGTATGCAATAAGGGATTATTCAATTTCATTCATAAAATATTACGAGGTAAACAAAACATGTATGTACGTATACATACCTATACTGCCTATGGAATGGATGCTGATGAGGTTCAGTCCACTTTTCCTGAGACAGTAGTGAATTTCAGCAGGAAGCTTTGAACAGAAAGAATTATAAAGAACTCAGCATTGGGAAAACTTACATGTAAGTGGAAAGTTCCAATCATTTCCAGCCCCAAAAGTCAGGCCGAGTTAAACAGCAGCTGAGCTTGCACTGGAATGACCTAAGGTTTTGGCAAGTGGTGAAGGGTCTGGGGGAGGAGTAAACGGGGGGGCTTATCCGCATTATGACTAACCACAGAATCCTGTTTCCCCAGAAGTCGTACGCATGTGTGCGACATCCTTGGCTCTTTCATGCAACATACATGTAGCAGTGCAATAGTCAATGCCAGGAAGCACTTGTCTTTAGCAATCGCATACAACTTGCAAGCAATCAAGATTAATCCCAGAACTGGGATTCCAGACAAATTAATGTCTCTCTGATGGTGCCACAGGCTGATTCTAAGAACGATTTTCGCCAATCGCTGGCAAAAAATGGCAAGAAAAATGTTCTTCCCTTTAGGGTTAGTTTACCCTCTAAGTCAACGCGGGAAGAAATAAATATCCACACTTTCCAATCTCACTACAGTTTTACTCAGAATCCTCCAGACATGGGCGTGGCAAGGAGGGACCAGGGGGGTGCTTGCCCTCCCCTAGAAAATTTGAAAAAAAATATTTCCAAAAAAAGGCGATGAGGGGGATGAATATCACCTGCATGTACTTGCTTGAGAAAAACCTCAAATTGACCCCTGATGAGTGCTTTGTCCCTACTGCACCAATTTCTTCTTGGAAATTTTTTCCCCAAGGAAAAAATCCTGGCAATACCCATGCCTCCGAAAGCCAAAAGTAGGAATCAACCACAACAACATTTTTGCTCAGTTTAGGCCTAATCTTTCAAGGGGCATTTACATCCTGTGCAAATTAACAGTGGCAGGGTTGTATGTTTCCTGTCCTACAAAGTCTGCCAAATCCTCCTGATTGATTTAGAAAGATCTGGGATTTAGAAAGATCTTTCCCGCCACCTGGTTGCTTAACGAAACCAATCAAAATCTAAAACCTGCAATTTGAAAAATTTACTTTCAGGTATCGTATTTCAGCCCCTCTTGGGAAAATTCATCCTGCAGAAATGCAACATACATACATGTTATGTTAAGTGTATGAGTTCAGCATGGCTAAGGTACTATACATGTACATGTACATGTTCTGTACATGCACATGTACTGCTCATTGCAGCATCTGACAGTATAGAATTTCACGTCACAGCCAACTCACCAGAATGTACTGTAGATGTAGCAGTGCTGGTAAGCACCGCACAGTACATGTGTGCCCGCTGCTTACATGTACATGTACAATGTACTGTGTACTACTGTTCTGCATGTGCTGACTTTACAAACTTGGTGAGCTGCAAGTTCATGATAAACTTATGTTCCTTAAGAATCTCCATTCAGAGTGAATTGCAAAAAACTAAGGAAGTTTCCCAGTTTAGGAAAAATCTTATCTTCCAATATGATTGAGAGATTACAGCAAATAACTGTAACTTTAAGAACTGTACTGGCACATGTCAAACCCTGCATTTCAGCAACTTTTTTTTTTAACCGATACGTCTTTGACAGGAAATGGTATTTTCCTCCAGGTTGAGGTAGCTGAAAATAGCCTGGCAGCAAATTTTGGATGACTGGGTGGCATGACTCATCCCCTCCCCAAGGAACGGGCACAGGAAGGGGGTTTAACATGCACAGCGCCGTACTGACAGGGGGCTCTGTTCGGGAGTGGGAGGGGTAGAAGATGGTAAGGAGGGGTGTTACCAGTAAAATACCCAAAGTCAGGGCTGTTCTCTGAGAATCTAAGAGTGGCCCTTCAGATCCACTGTATTCAAAACTTGATCTACAAACATAACAGGCGTTTGAAAACACTCATAAACTATGGACAAAGGACAGCTGTGTCCTTAAATTAACTGGCTGTGGCTAGGAATTGCATATGTACAGTGTTCTAGATAGGACCATTTTAGTGCCAGGTAAATTTTTGGATTATCAAGCGTAGTGATCACAGTGACTGGAACTCTCACAGCCCATACATGTAGCTGGGATTTTAGGACTTTGATTTGTGAGAAATATATTTCTTACATGTAGGTCTTTACTTACTTGTTTAAAATTGTAAAATAGTACAAAACTGCAACTTTTTAAGCTTGAAATATGATCAAATTGGTATATTTTCAGCAATATTTCACAGCCAATTTGAACCCAAGAGCCTGGCGGAAACTTACAGTACCGGGTCGTGCCGCCCAGCACTGCCCACCGTGGCTAGAACGCTGCATATGTATTTATGGGAAGTGGCCGTAGCCGCTATAGAATATGCACACCTCGTAGAACAGAAACAATTTTCCTCGAATTTCACATCTTCACTCATTCCTACCAACTTTTCTTTTCTTTAATGTACATGGCATACATACATGTATGCGTCAAATAAAAACACCCAGAGACATACATGTACATGCCACTTTCTGTAATTTTCGTCACATTTCATGGTCACAGTGGACCTCTTAATGAAGTGTTTCTGAACCACAACATGGTGGTAAATGCAAAGTTATACAAAATAATTTTTCAGAAATATTAATATTTGAACCATAATAAATGTCTATATTTTCAACTGAAGTATACACTAGGAACATTAAGTTGAGTACAATTTGTCTGACCTCTTAAAGAAAAAGTTGGCCAAACTATTTCAAACAGCAAACAATTGAGGAAAATATTTTTCTACCAAGTGCAGCTAAACTTTTTGCCCCGACTGTACACCCTGTACATGTGCTGGCTTGGTTTTTTCAGTGGAGTCATAATTTCAGCACGCAGTGTCATATTAGCTTCATGATTTTGATGAACCCTCAAAGTTTTAACCTCAGGACCACTCAAGAAGTTACGGCTTTATGAACAAACAAAAGGAAAATGACATTCCTCAGCTGAAAAGAAACCATATTAGCAACGCCAGTTCCATACCTGGAGCTCCTGTGGCTAGCTACATGTACCGGTACATGTACTAGCAAATCTTGCACAACCACGACAACCCCATCTGGATGGGTCTGCTAGTAACGTCCGGTAGGCACAAGTCTTGTGTGTTCTTTTCAACCAAGCAGCGGATTCCAACACTTCATGGTTTCACAAGGCATCCGTCAATGACTCACATGTAGAAACTCTATTAATGAACTTAGGAGGAAAGAATGTAGAAATTAGTTAAAAAGTTGGCAAATCAAAATGATTGGTTGCACTCCATGTAGTGATAATACATGTACATGTACAATCCACTGTATTACGGTGTATGTTAAGTTCCAGACAAAGCAAGATTTTAGACAAAAAGGTGACTCAGCATGTTTCAGTTTATGAGAAAAAAAACATGAAATTTCAGCTGTTTAGAGGCCATCTATTATCAATTTGGAGCAACTTCTGACTGTTGATTCTTATAATGTTGATTACAACTTCAGAAGGGCATCTCAGTCTTTTTGGAACACCCCAGTAATTACATGTAAATACAAAACTAGTACATGTACATGAACACATGGAATTTTAGCAATTTGTAAGCCTTGAAAATTTCCATTTTGGGCCGATTTCACCAGTTAATTCTGAAACGCTGGCTCCATATCCAGTAGAGAAGTATGAGTGAACAACCAAATGCAAGATAAGAGTTCCTCAATACCGTACACTGGACAGAATCAAAACATGAGTAGAGCAAAGACAACCTGGTGCACTTACATTTAAAGAACGTACATGTATAGGCCTACATGTACACGCAATACTTGGGGTGACCAGCGACTGTAAGCAACGTGATGAACACTTTCATAGGAAAACTGAAACTGTCAACTTTAGAGTATCGGTAGCCATACACCTTCAAAGTTACATGCACACAACCACAATGAATACAACCAGGAACACTACAGGAAATCACACTTTTCCCCAAAATATGCATGTTTACGTGGAAGTGCTGGGTGCCATGAATGAAAACTTTTGCATCCGGAACTCACATCCGTCAATAACGTTCTCTGTCTGCCTGGATTTCTATCTGCTATTGTTGAATTGGTACCGGTACATGGGGCGTGCACCCACTAAAGTTTGTCTGGGAACATGCCTCAGAGAAATATCTATTGTTACACCTCAAAGTGGGTAAAACCCTGCCACTGAATACCTGAAACTCTGGGCCATTGTCCGCAGTAAGTTGGGCTGAGGTGCTAGATAAACACAGTATTTTTAGCCCATATTCACTATTAATCATCCTTAAAATGCTTAGAAAATATGGTGTCAACTGCCAGATTTAAAGAAGGAAGTCGAAAATAACCTTACTTTCCATATTTTGGAGTTTAAATGTACATGTCTGTGTGCACAACTGTATTGTTTTACGTGTATGTTACTGCTGGATTTCAAATTCTTTAAATTTGTTTTCAGAGTATTTGATGGTTCTCAATTTGAAGACATGTACCGTATTATTCTGGGTTAGGTTTGACTCTCACATTTCAAACTTAATCAGATTAAATGGCTTAGAAATTTTAACAACCTGCCACAACAAATACATGTATATTATTTTGGCCAAAAATTTTGACTTGAAAAAATGCCAGATAAACCAGGCAACTTATGATATACAGAAAAACACCAAAACTACTGCCTAAATAGAGTCATTTGAATGATGTGATATGTACAGTAACTTACCTGTGCAGTGTACCCCGCCCTAAGATACATGTACCGGTACATGTAGGCCTACTGTGCAATACCCCAGGGGTTTGCCATGGAGCAATGTATACTTTGTACAAGAAGCCATGCACAGCAGCTGAGTTCAAGTTTAACACACAGTCCACCTCGAACGACTTCGCGGACTTTGCATACCGTACACGTACACGTGTGTTTATAAACAAACAGGGCTAGCATTACGTGTTTAGACAGGCAGAACTGACTCAAGCCATGTGTAGTGCAGTACTCTTTGGACTATTGACTGTCCCTGTGAGTACAGTTGGCCAGATTACATACGTTTGTAAACATGTCCTCTAGTGCAAAGTGGCTATCGGTAGGAACAAAATCAGGATGCTGATACATGTCAATCCAGACAATCAAAATTTGGGTAAAACAAGACAAAAAAGTTTTTATTTTGCAACAGATGAACAAAACTTTGTGCGCATTGGTGGTGAGTACTTTCATGCAGTCACGTGGCAGCGAGTGAACTCGACACAAAAGGCGTTGGATGACGTCAACTTTCAATCTGTCATGAAGGAAGAGTCAGCTTTTCACTACCAGATTGTGACTGTACACATCCAGTTTACTTCAGAGAAGTACATCGAGGAATGGTTGGAAAATATCCAGTGCCCAAATATGATTCGAGTCTGATGTACCCCTACAAAGCAAGGTTGTACAACACTTCACTAACAAAACTACAAATACTACATGTACTTTGAAAGTACAGATTACATGTACTGTACATCTCGAAGTTTCAGACATGAGCTCATTCATGTAACAAGACACGTACATGTGCTGATTATCAGTATCAGGCTTATTTGAAAACTTGATGCAAGGCACATTTTAACTTTGGAAGGTCCATGTAGAACGTAGTTCAACCCAGCAAGGTACGTGTAAGCCTTAGTACCAGTATGGACATGTACAGGAATGTAGTGTAGGCCTGTAGCCTACGGTACTGCATCATGTTCATGTACATGTGTGTACAGAATATACGCAACACCTACAAAAAATTAAGGCGAGGCTTTTGAAGTTAGTGCTCGGATCTGTCGACCTTCCGGATTCAGAACTGGCAAAAAATACTTTCTTTTTTTTTTTTGAGAGCCGTGGATCCGTCGGCCAACAATTTACCGATGTTAATGTTCAATTTCAATTTTGTGAGCTTTGATCTTCGGTGGCCAGCGCTAGTGGTAAGAGATACCTCGGTGTTTTCTTCCAGAAAAAAATTTGTTTTGTATTCTTCCCTCCAACTTGAAGACCCTTCTTTGTTTTTCTTGAGACCAAGGAAAATACACATACTTTTTTTCCCCGTCCTCCAAAATTTGTCTCAAAAAAATCCAAGCACCAATTTAATGAAAAAATGTTTTTCTAAAGTTCAGTATGTACTGGTAAAGTTGTATGCAAAGGCATAAATCCGGAAGGAGGAAGTATATAGTGTACCGATGTACATCCCCCAGTCCCAGGCTTTTTGACCTGGTGGGGATGGGCTGTGATTGAATCATATCCCCTCCCCACCCTACTTTTTCATTGTGAGAAAAATAAATTAGGCGCATGTTGAGGAATTTTGTGGACTTTTCATCAACTGAACTGTACCCATTGGCACCAACAAAAGAGCAACAAAAAAAAAAAGAAAAAAAGCTGTAAATTTCAGCTGTTTTGAGGAAGGTTTAGGGGTGTTTAAAGCACATACTGAAGACGAACATCCAGTATAGTACTGGTACATGTGTGTATCGTGAACAGCGCCAACTTGTGCCATTTTGTGTCATCATCCTTCCGTTCACCTCACAAAATTCCTCGGTAGGGCAATTTTTGGATTTGTCATCCATTCCCCTCATCCCCTCCGTCTCTGAAACAAATTTACCCCACTGCCTGCAAACACAATCCAAAAAAGTTTCATCTTCTTTCTCCTGAAGGCGACATTTATAATTGAATTTAATGTGTGCTTGGCATGACACTGGTGGGCCAATTCAATGGAACTACATGTACATTTACCTGGGTAATTCCTGAAATTAGGGGTTCTTTTTTTTTCGTGTCCCTGTCACATCCAACATATGATTTGGTAAGTTCAGAACACATTTTCTAATTTCCAAGAGGGATAAATTAATGCAAATTACCTGCCAAACAAACAGTAATAGTTTGAAATTGATTCCGGTGCTATTTCCATGTCAAATAACAAAGGTCAGATGTAACAGGGACACAAAAATGTCACACTTTTGGACCCCTCATTTCATTTGTAACAGCCATTCTTGCTTTTACATGTACATTGTAGGATTGTTTTGCTCAATGTTTTAAAAGTTAAAACTTAGTGTGCGTATCACTCAAAAATTATCTTTTTACCCTTGGGAAGTTTTCTTTTCTACAACTGTAGGTCGTTTTGAGGAGGAAGTTGCTGGAAAATATAAAATTCTGTACTGATTTTGTCGGTTGAAGACAGAGTAAGTGAGGTGTTCCCATTAATTCTGAATTCCATATAACAGGTTTTTCTTCAATAATTTTAAATTGTATTGAGGAGTTCAACTAGATCATTGCAGATTGGCACCTTGCATTCCAATGTCTATTGGCCAAATTTCAATTGCCATTGACAAAAACATGTATTTGTGAACCAAGATCAATATCCCTTATGCCCCCACTAGTAACATAGGCCTAGGCAGCTTGGGCCTACATCATACATACATACATGTACACAATAAACATGTTGACTGGTACATGTACATGCAGGCCAACTGCGCTGAAGTCTGTGAAACACCTGATGACAAAACGCTATACTCTACTGGGGGCCTACCAGTAATAGACATAGTAGACATTCACTAGACCTCATTAATAATCCTCTATGATAATACGCATACATGTAACACAGGCGTCGATACATGTAGCTTAGAGGCCTACAAGTGTGCATTGTCATTAGCCGTGATGATCAATACTACTGTACTGTGAAATGTAGGCCCTGGGCTAAGACTTGAGTTGCATCAGTTTGCATGCGTCATCAGCACTGAACAGTCAGTCAGTGAAAAAAACTGAGACAGTAAACTGTAGCCCTACCAATGCAATCGTTTCGAACAAAGTAGCCTAGCCTTTTTTTTAGTCATGCTAAGATTTAAGAGGTCAGCACGGTGGTTAATAATAATGACCACGAATGGCATGATGACCATGACCAGTGATGACGGTAGAATTTGAGTTGTTTACTGACGGAAAATCATACCAACATGTGCAACATACCGAAAGAAACAGGTTAAGTTCTGCAGCCTCCGCGCACAAACTGACGGTCTGGCATGGCTGTCCGGATGAGTGATCACGCTGAATGCTCGTCTATTGAAATGGCCCGCCATCACTGCACCGTCTGTAGCTGTCTGAGAAAAGAACAGAAATCGCTCACGTCCAGACAACCACCTACCGAGAATGTTGCTGATTGGTCCAATGTTCATGACAGGAATCCGGAGCCGAGGGGATGCACGTTGGATGGCTTCGTGAAACCTGCATCCCAATCTGTTGACTGGGGCTAGGTTTTCACTCCATTGGCAATACGCGGAGACGCACAAACAATAGACCTAGCCGTAGCTCTGGCTGACGCGCTTTGAAGCGACTCTACTAGACTTGACCCTGTCTCTCCTTCATATTTAGGCTTCGCAGCAACTACGAAAAACTTGGTGGCGCTATCAATGAAAACACAGAAGGTTGCACTTGTAATAGGCTAATCTGTGGTTGCACTACACCAAATACGCAACCATAGAATACAGTGCAAAATCGGACCGAAATAGCGCCGCCTGTTGACTCTCGTGAAGAGGTTAGCCCCCGTTTTTTCACTGGCATTTCAAGATTATGGCCAAAAGATTACTTTTCGTTTCATTTTTATGGGAGTTTTTATTCAACTTTCAAGGAAGATACCCCCCCAAGTAGCAGTAAAACTAAGCGCTCATTTATGAATGGAGCCACCCGCCTCTATCCAAAATAGGCACGCAATTTGGGGCTTTTTGTGAAAGAAACACCCCGAACTGGAAACCATCAGTCCAAAATTTGGGATTTAAAGAAATATTTCTATGATCCCTCCTGATTATGGTCTGTCTTAATGGAAAAAGCCCGTGGGATCACAAAATATTGATGAGCTGTCGCACAGAAATACAACCATTTGGTGGAATGCACCGAGGAGGCTTTCCTTGCTCTGTGGGCCAACTAGTGTATGCAATAACAATTCCCTCGTTTTCTGTTTTGCAAGGTTACAGTGGAAAAAGTACCGTAGCCCACACATTGGCAGATGGTTATGTAAGATACGAAGGGCCTAGGCTTTCAACTGAAGCGCAACCTCGCAGTCGCGAAATTCTAATTTAAACATTCCTCTTTTGAAGTGGCGAAAATGATAATTTTAATAGCTAGGGATTTCGAGACAACTTTTTTGTTTCGAACATAAGTGTTTAAGGCCTGAAATTTGGACAGCGTATCACCAGTATCGCATGGGTAGGCCTACATGGCAGTATGATCTACTTAGCGTGAATTTCAGCTGGTACCGAATTCGCCCTTTGGATAAATTGAAACCACGCTACTGTGTTTGAATTTTGTCGATCGTTAAATTTGAATCAACTGCAACCGTAGCGATTAAGCATGACAGGATGATGCCCTTGATATACTGCATGATTTTTCTACAGGAACTGTACATAGGCCAAGCTAAATGTACCCCTTTCGATTTGTCGTAAGTTCGGCCTTGAGGATCAATTCTGGACGACTAACGGGCGCCAAGCCTCAGGAAGTGCGACAACCGGCCATGAACTTGATGGAGGTGCTTCATGGGCGTGAGTACAGTGTAAAAAGATGCCATTCATATAGCTCAGCGTGTAATGAGGTATTCGGCAGCGAACAAATTCTTATCGACAAAAGAGGTAACATGTCGATGAACATTCAAAGCGGTATGGTGCAAACTTTTTGAGGGGTAGGCTACAATACGCCGCCCTTAAGTCTATACCCCATGGAAGAAAATGTCGAAAATTCTGACGAGTTTGGATGCTGAAAAAGCTTTAATACTAAACTGAAATAACTATATCACTTTTTTCCTGGAGTGACCACACATTTTTGCCCTTAAAATGACAAAATATAAAAGAAAATTTAATGAAATATAAAAGTGCATAATATTACAGGGATGCATTCAACGCGTTCCTCTAGGTTCATATAAAATCTGGGAAATGAATGATACATGCGTCTGAGATGGAAAGGATGGTAACTATAGCGACTGGATTGAATTGGTAAAGTAACAAAGGCAAGATGAAATCTCCTTCAGAATTGATGTTGCGTACAATCGCTCGTCTGTTTCCATATTTAATTAAAATGGTTGTCTTTGCCAGTCATTTTGATTTATTGCAGCTATGCAGGTTACAGTTTGCCTTTTGATCTGATGGTCCCTCGCACCAGCAGCTCTGCGCATGCGAGTTTCTCATCATCGGTATTCGTCCGCTGTGTGTGGAGGCAGTGGGGAGTAACGTGGTCGGGTCAGAACCGCCTTTGATTGCTTCTTTTTATGCGCTATGCAGAAAAAAGACGTAACGAGGCCGTTGCTGGTAATTGCCTCGCCATATAGTGATGCCCCAGCAAATGACTACAACATCATAAATCAAAATAATTGCTCTGCCCTTTGTGACTGCGTAGGATAAGTTTCTCGCTCTCTGATCACTGAAAGTGCCAACTGTTTCCATGAGCCAAAAGGTCCACTTTCTACTAAAAATAGCCATCGTTGCTGCACAAGCAACAGCAGCGGGATGGAGCGTGGATGGGTCCTGGTGCGTGCTTCATTTGTGACACTGTTGCTGATTTGGGTCTTGTCTGTTACCGCCGATGAGAAAAATGTCACGGATCTTTATGTTCTGACGCTGTTCCCGATGTCCGGGTCCTGGGCGGGGGGCCAAGGCCAGCGACCGGCGGTGGAGATGGGGCTGCGCCACGTCAACTCCAACCCGGCCCTGCTGCCCGGTTACCGCTTGGTTATGGTGCCAGAGAAGGCCGAGGAGGCAGACACGCAGGCAAGTAACCTTCAGTTCGTCTTCGCTCCAATATCGTATCTGTCAATCCCTCTTCCTGTCCGTAAGTGTCCAACTTGCTCCTTAGCCCTGACAACAGTACGCCGGTGTTAAAGCGCACGGGTCGTTCAGTTTGGAATTTTTGTTAGATAGTCATCATTACCCATAATCTGGTATGTAATTCCACGACTGGAATATTAAAAGAAAATGTCATCATATTAGTCCTTCTTCGACTCGCCTCTTTCATTGGTGATACAGATTAGTGACGGAAAAAATGGTATGCTTTAGTAAAGTCTGTAGCTATTACTTTCGTTTTCTGTTATCCGTTTATTCATTTGTGTCATTAACGCTATCACTTCGGGTGCGAGTAATGACAGTAAGATTACCCATTTCTTCGAGGAACGATCTCAAAAACCTAACGTTAAGAAGCTCACTTATGATTTTGTTAAGTTTCCTGTCTTGCATAGATTTATATGACGTGGTATACTTAAATCTTTGGTCAAAATGTCAAACGGCCAGCAACGATAGTACCTCTACTCCTGTTGATCAAAATAATTTTGCACAAATAACTAATTTTATCCCAGTCTCGGTCTATGAAATAGGTGTTCTCACAGCAAACGTCTGTGATTATGCAAGCCAGTTTTGGTAATTAGCATCTTGATCCCACTGACCAATCAGTGCGCGTCTTTACCAAATGCAGTACAGGCAGCTGTCAGCTACCGACCAATCAACAGCACGTGCAGGGCTTTTTTCCGACCAACAGCTGCAATTTACTGACTGACATGCCGTGTTTGCATGGAATTTTCATGCGTGCCCAATTCCCAACATTTTTCCCCAACGTGAACCTGAACAGACATTCAAATGGACATGTCTTTGCCCCCAAAATCAGATTTTTAATATCGCTCTCCTTCCAAATCAGTTCGCGGGGAGAATTCTTATCGATTCTTCCCTTCTCGTATTTTCCTTTCTTCCGAGTCTCTGCAAAGCCAATCACTTCTACCTTCCATCACTCAGCAATTCCACTGTTTTCCCTTCCCCAATCTTCGCCCCATCAGTCAGCCGAGGAAGTCACCGCCATATCTGCTCCATTTGGCGCGTAATCGCTTGTTGCAAATTATACCCCGCTGTAATTGGATCCACCGAACGTCTGCGCACGCTGTGGTAGAGCTGGTCCGTAGCCTGGAAATTCATTCCTAATATGAAACTTTAATGCATGACTTACGAGAGACGGCAGCAAGACTACTCTGAGAAAAAGGACTGAGGGAAAGAGACAGGTCACCAGATTGCATTTCACACGAAATGCATTTCTTACCACAATATATTACCGCGCAAGCCTTAATTGAGCAATGCATTAATGTAGTTGCATGGTTTACTTACAAAGCCGTGCATAATGGCGTACTGACTTTTTACCTTGAAATGGTTCTTGTTCCCGTCATTGTTTGCTTTTTACTCCATAAAAAGTATTATTATGCAGATTATATTTTAATACATTATTGCTATTAGAAGCCAGCACCAAAACGGAAAACAGACACCATTGGGTACTTTGACTGTTGTTCTTATGAAGTAGTTATTAGACCTTTCGAAAACGCGTGTTTTTCTTGTCTAAGAACTCCGCTGAGTTGTGTCACTTTTAGTGAACGTATTTTAGTATCGTTGCATTCATGACATTTCCATGAACGATTTCTCTTCTTTGCTACGTAGTTTTCAGCACTGAGCTTAAAGTCACCTTTGAGCATTTCAAGTTTTTCAATAGAATGAAAGCAGCCGCAATTTCGGTGAAAACGCTCTATTTGCAAGAAATTTGTACTGAATGAATACCGTTTGATGTCTATGTAGAACAAGTACTCTGAGTAGTGGCGTATCGATCCAGCGGGGGGCGGGGGAACTTGCACCCTCCAGACATTTTGTTTTAGAAAGCTTAGAATACTTCATAGATGGTTAGGAAGAAAGTAATCAGTGTATTTATTTATGAGATATTAGCACCAACACCCTGAGAAAACAACGCCAGCAAATAAAAGCAAGGGTGTCTAGACCATGAGTAAGGTTTTTGACGTTTTTTCTCCCCCAACATCATGTTGAAGGAGCCCAAAGCCGCATTCGCTTTTGACTCCCCCCCCCACCAAAAGCTGGATACGCCGCCGCTTTGAGAGACAAGGAAAACCAGATTCTAAAAGCACAACAGTATCGCCGACGATGAATTCCCTTTAGGTTAATTTCAGTAGTGTTTACACACCGAAGTGTTCTGACCAATTCCTTTAATCAGAAGTCTACTTGATACTTCCGACGGACATAGTAAATCTACTGTCAACCTCACGATGTCAAGCATTCACGGCTTGATCGAATGGCTCTCTGTAAATAAAAGCTGTGGGCGCTGAACTTAAAGACGAAACCCCGTGGCTCACATTCTCTAGGAATCAAAACTAGCCAGGAATTCTGAGTATTCAATCTTATAGAGAGAATATGGTCGGTCAAACCATATCCCCATGGCTGACAATGAATTTGTGATGTGTAAATGTTGCGTGTTCTGGCTTGCACGAATTCAGATCTTTCAGATAAACGTATGCTTTCTGCGAGAACATTTTGCTTCTTTTGGGATACGT
>NW_019091374.1:2140090-2233870 GCF_001949145.1 Acanthaster planci
ACCCCTTTCTGTAACGCAGGTCTGGTTCCCACATGTACGAGAGTTGACAGGATTGCAGGATTGCAAAAAAGCAAACTCAAGTACTGTCAAGTTGCTCTCCTTGATGCCACTTAACCACACAAAGAAACAAATACATATTCATTTATATTGCACATGAAAACCAGGAATGGAAAGAAATAAAGAAGCCTACAAGCTTGGACCAAAAAGTATTTTGGAAGAGTTTTACTGCTGAAGATAGTAGACACTAGAGTGCCAACAAAGTGCGTGAAGTATGATTTTAATGGCTCGCAAACCTGGTTTTGTCTCCTTGCTACCAGCAGTAAATGAAGTGAAGTGCTTGTATAGCGTACAAGTACATACGCAAAAGGGATAAACAAGACTCGACGCAGGCACAAAAAGACCCAAAACCAGAAACTTTGCAATCCATTAAGATGTTGATAAAACCATTGACATATTTCTAGCGACACCGATTCAAGAAAATGTCACCAGGATACATTATTAAAGCCCACGTACGTGCTTGCAGTTATTACAGAATGGCACGTCTAATCCCAACGATGCCAGACGGTCTCTATACAAATGTCTCATATCTGATCAAAGATTTGGCATTCCTGGATTGGAAATGCCAAGTTTTGTCCCCTGGGCCGTGTCTTCTGCCCAGCCAGGGCGCTTAAGGCAAGCAAGATGAATTTCTTGGCTAACTCACTGTCGCTCCTCTCTCTCAAATTTAACCGATGCTCGACTCACAGGAATTACCGAGCGATACCGTCTAAATTCGCACGCACCGTGTGGAGCTCTCGACAAATATTTATCTCCATGATCGCAATTTCTCTGAAAAGAGACCAATTACGATTTCCGACAATTTCCCGAGTTCTGCAGGCAGAATGAGGCCGGGCCTATCATGTATCTCCAGTTTAATTTTCTAGAAAGTCGGGATAGCGTCGCAATGTCATTTTAAGGGCGTGGTGCAGGCGTCAAAAGAAATCTGTGATCCGTTCAGAATTACTAACAATATATTAATGTGTCCTTTACCTTCACGCTGCCTTTGAGTGATTACATTGTTTGGTTGTATTCGCATTTTATGACGACCAGGAAGACTTATTGCAACTTTGAAAATTGCGTCTCATAATGTAGAACTGCTCATCTCAACAGCTTTATCTGAGCCAGCCCATCTTAATCTTCCGTAGAGACACACTCCTTACATATGTATTCTTGTGAGGTATTTCCTTTGTTCTCGTGTACAAAATTCCCACAACATACACGGAAAAAAATTCAAATCAATGCCATTTCAACCAAATTCGGTTTCCTGGGTTGAAATTTCGACCGTATGTCCCTTATATAAAACACTTCAATTTGCGACGAATGAATGGCTCTTGAAAATTCTTCCTTTTGGAGAAAATTTGAAATATCTGCTTTGTGAAATTCTTGTGGGGTACCACTTTAGTACCCCCACAAGGATCAAAACTGGCCTTGTGGGGTACCTTCCATTGTTCCGGTACCCTACAAGGCACCATGTACAAGTGCACTGTGTGGTGCGCGTCCTCATGCAGTGGCTTCAGGTGTACGTGCACAAAGGCCAGGCATAAGGGATAAATGGAGTGTTAAATGAGCCTTGACATTGTGGTGTTGTTGTCGGCTACTGCACGGAGTGCCCAACGCTCAAACACAACCGGGACTTCGAAATAATGTGCTGTAACCTTTTGAAAAGTCTTAATGATCTGTAATAAGCCCGTTGATGACCATCGAAATTGACGTTTCGCATCTCACTTTCGTAAAAGCATTTTGTCAGAGGCGCTGTATTTTCCACAAGATTCATCCCGAATAGTACTATTTCGGGACGGGCCTTTTTGCCTAATTTCTTTTGAGACTGCACCGGTAAAATTATTGACACCTTGACATTAAAGACAGCAGAAATCAGTAACATATTGCCTTCCCAATGTAATCGCTAATAGATCTACAGGCATGCATAGTCACTAGAAGCAAAGAAGCAAGGTGCCATTGAAACTTAATTGCCATCGGCATATATATAGCAGGCAAAAAGTGCCTTTGAAATGCACTTTATTTTTCGAGAATACGAACAAGAAAACATTAGGGTCAATAAGAACAAAGTGCCTTATACTTGATCTTTTTGTCAATTTCTGCTCAAGTTGGTAATTCAATCTCTGTTTTCTACATGCAGAGAAAATGTCACCGAGTCTGTGAAAGTCTCGCATATCTCAGTCACACAAAAGATGTTTGACGACGTTATAGTTGATTAATTAAGATAAACGTGCTTTATTTTTCGCAGCAACAGTGCCATGGTTTAGTCCAACACAAGTCTTTTTACAAGACCAATCACAGGAAACATGGAGGATAATCAAAAGGAATGGTTTCATTAAAGTTCATTTGAACAACTCCTGACTTGTCTTAAGACTGGATGAGGTGTAATGGACCTCTAGAGAGGAACGGTGCGCCAAAATTTTAATTTTCCACTTAAGGCAAATTCTGCTCAATCAAACGTCATTGTAAATAACAAATCCCGATGATTTTACGAGCTCCCTTCTGCTTTCGTGGTCATTACTCGAAAGAAAAAGCAATGAGCCAGTTGCGTATTTCAAAAAGTGAAGGTCTTTTGGGAACAAAACGCGGGCATGAGTCAGCGTATGGGTGCGTTTGATAAGCGCGCGCGTAGCTGTTCCCGGAATAGCCTAGTACTGAGCATGCGCCCCACAAAACTTAAGACAGGTGATGCTCTCAAAGAAGAATGTGTGGCCCAACCTCACATGATGATAATAGACAAAAAGCCGACGACCAAAAATTAGAAGCCGTTAATTACTACGGGGCCATCCTGCAGCTGTTCGCACGCAGGCGGTGTACGTGTGTGAAATTCGTCATTATAGTAGTCAATTGCCGCAGTGCGCGCAAGTGCTCAGGTTGAGACAGCTACGTGAATGTAAATGGCCCCTCGCCCCCGAATGGCGTCTCGTTGGATTGGCCTATCCGCTTCGAGTGGAACAAAAGAGGGCGTGTTTGTTTGTTTGTTTGTTTGTTTGTTTTTCGGGGGGTTTTTTTGGTACTCACCGCATAGGCGCGTGAATGCGCGTTTAACGTAAAGCACGCTGAGTACGCGTAACTAATTTACTCAAGCATGTGTGGTCTTTGCATACAACAGGACGCGTGCAAGAACCCCTGGTAACCACCTGTCTTTCTTTTTTCCCGATTGGGGGTGCACTTAAGCTCGGGGTGGATAGAAAGTCGCCAGAGCCACATTTTAGTCAAACGCCTTCAAAAGAAGCTTACATGGTGTAAATCCATGGGAACCCTGAATTACACGTCTGTTATGATCCATTTGCATGAGGATGCCATACAGAGTGATCGATCAAAACAAAGAGCTCCATTTGCTCCTTCTATATTAAAAACGAAACCTCAGTATCCGCCATGAGCAGAAGCACACCCTCATCGGTTGAACAGAGCCATGTTGGCCGGGTTCATTTTGTTGGTAGCGACGCCACCGTAACGTGTGCATTTCATTGTCGTTCCTGTACCAGCGAAGTGCAGTTCTGACCAAGGGAGCCTCAGTTGCCAGGAAAATTGCGCCCTCTCTTGGTCCAGCTTGGGTTCATTACTGAAATAAGTTTTGTTGGACGCAGTCGAAATACCCACGAGAGGAAATGCTCAGATGGTAAGATTTAGAGCAAAAAAAAAAAAACTCATGATTTTTATGAGCGCTTTATTTAGCCTTGCACACCAGCCTTTCAGTCCGTAAAGATAGTATAACTAGCAATAAAGATTCATTTGACTAAAGCTTTTATTTTTTCAAATTTTAAAAATTATTGTCGTCTTTGAGATGGTTTTCAATGGAAATTCCTCAACCTGGTCGACAAAATCAAATACAAGATTTGCAGAAAGCACGATGAAGCATTTGAAAAAGTCAGGTGTTGCGAAAAGTTTAGTTTAGATGCAAAGGGCGCCACCGCGCGATGACAACGAAAAAAACCTGCGAGCCAGTGTCATGCCTCTCACACACGGAGCGTTAAAAATCATACCAAATAATGGCCGGATAAAGGACGGTAGGGAATCTGTTTCACTACTTTTTAATTAATCTTTGGGTTAAAGGAGTAATTTATATAATTAGATAACTGATCCTTATAAAGAGTGATTAATATTTCGACACCAAATTCCATTCCAAAATCTCAGAATCCTTAACTGTCAGAAATACATGCCATTCCTCAATCATCATCGTAAACAAACATAAATGCGCCCGCTTCTTGGATTCCTCGTACAGGATTACCTTTCCTAAATACATGTACTTGTTTTGTATCATGTTTTCTATCAGAACGGGCTTCCCATGCATGAACCTAGATGGAGATTATCTATGCAGAGATAATAAACATAACCAAGACCGAGTACCCTGCCCAGTGTCTCCACCGGACATTCCTTTGGTAGTCCCACACTGCGTCAATCCACAACATCAGGGCTTTTACTAGTTTCTAATGATTTACTAAAATATGAAAATTCCGGATGTGGCGTCTTGCACATTTTTGTCGTTTCACTGGCCTTCTCATTTTCACAAATGCCAGGGCTTGAAAACTAATCCAGAGAAGAGGTTTTTTTTTCAAGAGAGCTTACGTCAGCTTAGAGTTGCCATGGCGATGCGCTAATTTGTTCAAGGTTGTAGGAAAACCAGGGCACCCTTCAAATTTGGAAAATTTAGCCTTTTCGGTGGTACCTGTCTGTGTGGTGCAAATGCTGCTAGAATGCTCAGCGCGCAGCTACCTGGCTAGACGGATGGGGATAAAATGTCGAAATCCGTTTGGAGGGAATCCAACAAGATTGCCATGTTCTGTACAGCACGTACGGACACTCAGTGTGAAGAAACGTCAACCCTCAAAGATGTATCAATGGTTTCAAGACGTGGTCGTCTCCTTCCTTGGCCTGTGTGCCGTGGAGGCCCACTTTTGTCTGACCGACGCGTCGGCCGCGAATGCCTCGGCGACGCCGGTGTACCTCCTCGGGCTGTATCCGTTCTCAGGCAGCTGGCCCGGCGGCCAGGGACAACTGCCCGCCACGCGTCTCGGCATTGACTATGTCAACTCCAAGAACATTCTTCCAGGATACGAACTGGTTCTGATCCCTCGGGACACAGAGGTGAGTGGCAACCTAAATTTCCAAGAGAAAATGGCTTCAAAATCTGTAAAATTGCTGAGCTATACGTACGCAGCACCCAACGAACTCTAAGAGACTCAATTTCTTATAAATTAAACACTGTATTTAGCGCCGAAAGCTTTATTCTGACCAGTGCAGCACTACTCCCGTCGTTCACTTGATTAGTTTCTGACGAGAACCTCCCTCGCAAAACAAAATTCTAGAAAAAAATGCATCAACATTTTATTCCGTTTGATAGCTTCATGATGTAACTGCACACAAAATCTGGCATCAAAACAATTGAGGTTTGCTTCTTGGAAAAGTGGTGACAATAAAATTTGGGGTAAATGTTGTTTTCCCTAAGTCCATCTTGCTCT
Source organism: Acanthaster planci (assembly GCF_001949145.1). The sequence goes on from NW_019091374.1 coordinate 2,145,589, forward strand.
TTCCACTTTACATGTACTGTATATACTGTGGAAGAGAAGTGATGACTCTGTTGTAAAAATCACCTGACACAGATTTCGGTGGACTTTTTCCCCTTCGGTTATACGGTGCTCTAGAAAGTATATGAATAAGGGGGATTGTAGACGGATTGTTGTCCTATGGAGTAGCTGCAGTCTGAATCATGTAACAAACTGCAGCCGGGCGTGTAATTCAAAGCTCCAAAGTGATTACCTGTGATATCTTGATACACCCACGAAAACCTGAAATGACGAAAAGGCAATCAGGTAAAATATCCCTACCCAACTTACTACTTGGGTATCCATGGCAACGATTTTACATAAGTCAGGTCTTCCTCATTATCTCTACCCTCTCGAGACTCCATTTAATCGGACAAAAATAAACCTCCGAATAAACAGTTACTTTTGCCCCCAAAGTACCCAATTTATTCCCACATCAATCTATAAGAGAGCGCGTCTCTGCATGGGATACAGCCATCACTTCCTCGTCCAACCCCAGAGGCGTATAGCTGTATACTGTTTCTTGCGTGGGAGTAGTTCCAACGTTTGATTTTGGGAGCGTGGAGACAGAAGGGTTATTCTACAAGAGACGATGAAAGTCGGAGTTCATGCTTGGAGTGTCTTTATTGCTGAGGGTCTCTAACCAGTCCAAGTTTAAGCTTTGAGTGGAAAATTCGCAGCAACCAGGCCTTGCTGATTTCATCCAAACACAAACCACGGAGAACAAGAGCAGAATATGCCGAACGAAGAGCAAAAACCAGGCGGTTGTTCACAAGATTTGTCAGTGACCGCGTTGCGCTTAATTTCTCCAGAATTAAATCAGTGGTATCGTCCGACCGCCGGGTGACCTTTTTTTTTTTACCACTGTCAAGTACATTTCCTTCAGATGGACATATATATCGGTGATCTCGTCAAGCGTCTGAAATTGTTTAGCTGAAGTCATTCTAAGAATTTGAGGAAAAGTGTATCTGTATCTAAACATAAAACTGTAGAAAAATTAGTAGACATCAAATTTGATTTATGTCAACTTAAATTTATTTCTTTAAACTGTTTTAATTTTACCAAAAGGAAACTTATGAATACCAGATAGGGTTAAAAGCAAGCTGCTGCATAATTGAATCCAGGTTTACAAACTGTTATCATAGAAATGTACATTAATCTTCTTCATGAACAACTCAACCAAACTACGTATGCATAATATTCATTGACTAACTTAATTCTTTGAAGGTAAAGTTCAGATTTGTGAAATTATAAAGTGACCTGTTTGAAAATAATCATTTTCTTGATGCTCATGTGGTGATCGATAATTCACCCATCAATAAGGAGTACCGAAGTGTGACATCATGTTGAACCACAACGTGTCGTGTTGGTACACACACTGGTTCTCGCGCTATAATGCCTTTTGCACGCGTAATTGCGCGGGTGGTGTAGTCATTTCGGGACTCTACCCGCCTTGAGCAGAAGTACCCCCGCATCGGTTGAACAGAGGTTGGCCGGTCGGGAGTGTTCAATTCGCTAGAAGTTACGAAACCGTAGCGCAAGCATTTCTTTCTCGTTCGTGAACCAGCGAAGTGCAGCTCTGACCAAAGCAATCTCCGTTGCTAGGAAAATTGCCCCCTCTCTTGGTCCAGCTCGGGGCTCTTTGGGATAAAGTATTTGTGTTAATTAACAGAGCAATTACTGTCAGACTTTGATTTATTTTATGGTTACCCAGTTTATAACAAGCTGCGGACCCCAAATCTTTGTGAATTAATTTATTTTCATATTGATACTCGGGAAACCTTTTTTTCTGAAGGTCGTGTAGGCCTATGGCTTGCGGTAAAACAGGATTTTTTCTTCATATTCCGTGATCGATTTCGTCTTAATTGATCTTTGCATGCGGGGAATAACGCCCGGGAAAATTTCCAGAACAGAAGATAACGCCGTTCGTCGTCTCTTCCAGCAGCGTCGTTCCGTGACCAAAGCTTTGAGCCTCAGATTTTTGGATTAAAGTAACACCACCGTGCATGTGCTGTTGCCATGGTAAAATGAAACAGCTGCGTGTGTTGCAAAGTGTTTAAAAGTTTAAGCTGAAGTCCTTGGGTTTGTAATCAGTTCAGCCATTTTAAAAGGGTATTCCTTGAGAGACACACGAACAGAAATTTTATAATTAATCGATAAAGCTTGGGCACAAAAGCATGCAATCCACTGTGATGTAATGCGTTCCACTGTTGCCGCGTTTGGAAAATTAGGCATATTAAGTCAGAGTGCATTCTTCCTGCACTTTTGAATGACAAGTGTAAACGACAAAGCTAGGAAGTGCTTAATGTGTAACAAAATAATTGCTGAAATGTGGTTCAATATTTGCCAAAGGCATGAGAAACTTGGTAAATAGTCGGTCCGTACCTGGCAAATACATTTTTTTCCAATCGCAATTACTTCAAAGAAAGAAAATTTTCTGCAATCGCTACAGGGATCAACTCGCATGTGCTCTGAGCAACGATGCACTTGTGCATTTCACGTGGTTGGAAGTTAACCTCGGTGGCTTAAAATTTTACTTTTTGAATGTTTCTTTTTGGTACCGATGTTACAATTGAAGAGGGGACAGAAATGCTAAGCTTGCAGCTATGCATTTCGCTGTGTCAGCTGTTTATTGGATTGTAAATTTCTGACTCTTAATATAATGATTCAATATAAGGGATCACTGGTGAATTATTGTGAATTTAAGGGTTTTTAGATTATACCAGAGTGCGGGGATTCCTCAAGGTACTGCATTTGTCATGTTGCCTTTCAAATACTCGCCAAATGATGCTGCCTTAAATTCCCAATCTAAATGCTGCAAATGTGTATAACTTTGATGCTTCATTAGGTGGAGTTTCGAAACAAAATAGACTGGTTTCAATCAGAAAGTTGCTTTGCTGGTGTTTCTGCTAGCCATGAGGGTTTGCCCTGATACGAATCCCAAACTAAAAGTACCTGGTGGGCAGTGGTGTGACTACGGAGCACAGCCCCCCCCCGCGGAAATCCGTGCCTCAGATGCCCCATCCCCATTTGAAATTTTGAAAACGTTCACAGCCAATGTGCAAGCCACAATTAACTTGCTTTCGGTGCCCTTGTAAACAACGTGTGCGCCACCAGGCGTCGCGCCCTGCCCCCCAACGATGCGCACACGCAATTCAGTTACGCTCGAACGACCCTAGGCCTATAGCCGGCCTTCTTTATTTAAAATCTCATGTTGCCCACATTTACCCGTTGGCTGCGATTCTCTAGCGTACATGGACAGTGAAATGTCGTAAAATTATTTTCATATGAATGGTTCCCTCTGTAGTGATAGCGGCTATTGATGACAAGCCCTAGGGCCTGGTCCCAAACGGTCGACTGGATAGTCCAAACCATCCATCATTGGTCGAACTGAAGTGAAGCATGGTCGTCCCTCTAACTAGTTGCTCCTGCTAGGAGATTATGGTTGCTTTATTAATTGTGTGTGTGCAGTGTAATGGAGGCAAGGGAACTGATGTTATGTATCGCGAGCTTTACAACCAAACAACGACCAAGATCATGGTACTTGGTGCTGGATGCTCCATCGTCACCCAGCCTACAGCGCAGGCGTCACACCACTGGAACCTGATTCAGGTATGTAAATATGACTCAATAACGCGGTACCACTTCGGCATGCCTGGTTACCAGTCCACCGTCTTCAAAGTACATGTATAAGGATATTCATCAGCCGTGCCTGCTGCATGGTGATTACCCGTCAAAGCGTTAAGAGAGACTTAAAGGAACTTATCTGACAGGAATTCTGCCGATCTTAATTATGTTAACTGAGACGACACTTGTTTAAACACCTGTCGTAATGTACGCTTTCTTTAGTAGATATATAAACTGTTAAACACTCTCTGTTAAAACAATTATGGATTCAAAATTGGTATCACTGATTATAGATTACTGACTAATTGAATTTGTTCAACCTCACTTTATCACTGATCCTTAACAATCTTCCGCACTTTCAGCTGTCTTACTCCTCGGCATCACCGCTCTTGTCCAATCGAAACCTTTTCCCCAAGTTCTTCAGGGCGTTTCCCCCCGAGACCGTGTTCAACGCGGTCAAGTTTGCAATGCTCAAGCACTTCGGCTGGAAACGAGTGGCCACACTCCACCAAACTATCGATTTGTTCTCCTTGGTAAGAGAATATTCAGTTAGATTTTGTAGCTACAAGCGTTCGATGTCCTGATCATATTTTCACGGCTTATTACGATTCAATGTTTTGCCATTTAGTAATGCGCGCCTGATACACATCTGTTCCTGCTCAGCGGCAAAAGTTTGCCTTCCAGAGCAACACCAAAGGACTGGTTATCTTCTTTGTCTTTTTTTTATTCCCGCCTGTAAGTCTTCCTTATAGAAAAATCATATCGATTTCTACTCAGGTGTTTTGGCTTGTACCAAGAAATAATGCTAAAGAAAATCACGCTTCAAACAGCTAGATAACTCTTTAGAGGTGAAAAATGAAATCCAGCAGTTTTAACTGATAAACAAATTAAAAGGTTTTTTGTTGTTTGTTTTTGGTTTTGTTTTTGACTCAACACTTATTTTTCACAGTGCAGAGTATATATCAGATTAAACTAAAGGTCAATAAAAGGAAGGTTTTTACTACAAGAGTGAAAATTAAATAAGACCATAAGACATTGAAATAAAAGGGGGCAAAAACAGAGGCATATTCAGAAGACAGTCTTACATAGAAATGCCTTATTTAGACAGGAAAAAAGAACCAGACAAGGATGACTGACAACAGATTATACATGAAAGAAAGACAATTGCAGTTCAATACAGTCAAACAAAACAAGGTCAAAAACAAAACAAAACAAAGACGAACTAACAGGCTTAAATGTACCAAAACTGGAATTACCAAACACTGCTATTTTGCGTTTCCCATGTGGTGATAACAACAACAGCATTCTTCCAAAGTAACGCTGTGAACCATTGGTCAGGGGCGGATCCAGGATTGTCCGGGGGAGGGGGGCGTGAACTTAACATTTTAGGGTCGTGGCTGTAAAATTGGGGCTGGGTATTCCGAAAGCGAAACTGGTGTTTTTTACATCTGTCAAATTTATGGGGCTGGGGCCCTCCTTTTTTTCTTTCTTCTCCCTCTTTTTGTTTTCTTTAATATATTATTTGTTTTGTTTTTGGTGAAAAAGGGGGCGTGCACCCCCACGCCCCCTGGGTCCACCCCTGTTGGTATTCCAAGTTGGAGAGAGACAAGCAGATGGGACTTGTCGTGCCCACACTCATAGCACAGAGCCAATGGCTGGATTCAAACCGCTCACCCTCCGATTACAAGCCACAAAACCGAACTACATCTACCACTGAGCCACACTTTCCCTGAAAAAAAACTTGCATTCCTGGATTTCTTTTCCCTAATTTTCAGCCAACTGTTGCTTTCCTGGATCAAGCTAAAGAAAACGGAATCGAGATAATAACATCTGAAAGTTTTGCCGACAACCCCGACATCCAAGTGTCGAATCTGAAGGTAAATTACACATACTCAAAAATTGACACTTGAACAGAACGTGTACTTAATAATAATGGGCCAATTCCATAGCACTGCTGAAGCGAAAAATTTGTTTAAGCGTGAAAAAACCTTGCTTGACAAATCAGGTTACTAGCCAAAACTTCTTGTGATGTATATTGTTTTTGAGCAGTATTTACCTGTCTTTTGGTTAGCATGAGCTGGTAACCTTTGTTTAGTAAGCAAGGTTTTTTCATGCTTAAGCAAATTCTGTGCTTAAGCAGCTCTATGAAATTGGCCCCAAGTTGATTAGGTTACATTTGTGTTAACTTTAACAAAAATTCTGAATCGGCCTTTTCTGGCCAACTGTCCAGGCTACACTTCACAGCACGCAATACCACTGAAATGAAATCTCCCTCATAATTTGCGTATTCTTCCCCTAGAAACAAGGCGCACGAATAATCATCGGTAATTTCTACGAGACCAAAGCGAGGCAGGTATTCTGCAAGGCTTACAAAGAAGGCATGTGCGGCAAGAAATATGTCTGGATCATAACCGGTAAGTGCCATTCAGGTCTCTCAGACCAAGTCATACTGTGGATAACTTCATCCAAACTAAGCACCCGTATTCGACAGTTACAGATATCCAAATAACCGATGATTGGATCGTTGGTATATGTACAGTAGGTCTAATCTTTAGATAGTTGTGAAGTAGCTTTGCTCATCCATCCGGCTCGTGAAGTTTGAGATTTCAGAAGAAACAAAGTAGAACAAAAGAAAATATTGAGGATTTTCAGTAGTTGTTTTTGACGATCAGCGTTCAATTTACACAGATGTGCGCGAAACCGCGCGCACCTTCGAAGTCTTTGAACATTCTGGCGTTCATGAAATTGCCAATAGAAATACCTAGATTCGAAAAAACACGCGTCTCCGAGGAAATGGTGACCGTACCGTGCCGTACCGTGGCACGTTACGTCACGTAAAGAACGTCTATACAGCCGCGTGCCAGCAGTATGCGCACGCGTTTCTGACATTTCCTTTGAAAATTGGAATCTAAGATCAGTAACAGCAATCGGGGCGTTATGAGTTGGGTTGATTAATGGTTGAACTGGCGGACTTCAGATCTTCAGGAGATCCATCGAAAATCACACTGATTTTAAGAAAATATGTGATGGCGTGACGTGAGTTGATTATGTCTTCTGTCTGCACAGAAAATAATGCTCGCTTACAATTCATATGTTTGGCATTTTAGGCCTACATTGTTCAAAATATAAAAAGGGGTAGGCTAAAAATATCTTCCTGTCAATTTTATGGGGGGATACAATGGAATCATGCCAAAAAGGCATGGATTATTTTTTGTAATCTTGACTGAAAGTGGAGCACAATTTCCCTATACCTTTCGAAAATTAATAAAAAGCAGTTACCTTGTTATTACTATGGAAAGCAATATTCATACGACATACGCATGTACTGCCATATCATGCTGATGTTGCACCGTTAAGTCAACCCCATGATTGATTTGTGCGAAATGAAAAGTACACGTTTAAATAGTTCAAGTTTTCGGTCGTAATTCAAAGGATTACTCTGGAAGGTATTACGCAACTGACGAATGACCGGAGAGCAGAGAGTGGATCTAGTAATACACGTCTGTGTTTAGCGACAGTTGCATTTCTTCGTTAATCAACGAGGGAAATATATTATGATTATTTCAGGTTTCAAACAGAGTTTACAAACAAGCACAGAAATCATGACAGTGTCTGATCTCTTTTACTTCACAGTTACGGTGTTTGCCCAAGCTGACAGACGGCTGGCAACTGTGCAAATTTTACGTAGCTACCAAAGCACCTAGTAATTAATTACAAAATTAATAAGAAAGACTACTGGAAAGTACAACCCTTCTAGTTAAAACTAATGGGCAAAATGTTTATTTGAGGTAAAATCTGACGCCAGCCAATGGTGATATTTCTGCTAATGACATGCAATATTATTGACGAGAGCTGTCAATCAATGTGATAAAATTTCGATACATTAGATATCTCTTTTCCCAATTGCACGAGTCCTGGATATGTGTATAAACGGAACTAAAATACAGTTTATGTAGAAAATAAGTTATGCTAAAAGGGTTTTCTCTCACCTCTACCGAAAGTCGGTTGAGTTGTTTGATTGACAGGTTTCCAATTCAAGCGGCAATGTTTATTGTTCCAACAACAAACACAACGGCTGCTGAGCATTGTGTCTGTAGCCGTTGTGTGTATATATAATCATAGGGTACAGTAGCTAATTGGTTATTACTGGTGTTCGGGGTTCAGAGAGAGTTCAATATCTTTGCATTTGTAAGAGCCTACATGGCAACATACCTGTAATGGCTGTAAACTTTCGATAATTTCATTATGTTGAGAAGTGCCAAGCACTTGGGGTTTTCTGGGTATAAGTGAAAGGGACCATAATCGTGTTACGTTTTACGAAGTTTTTAAATGGCAAGGCACTTGCGTTTCATATCATTTTATCAATATGAAATTCCTGCATGTGTTTGTACATTGTTAGTTGGAAAGCTGCGCAGATAAACCCCCTTGAAGCTGGAGTCCTTTCCTTTAAAAAAATCATCTTTTGAAAATTTTGCAATGACTTCAGTTTTAAATTACAAAAGATTTGTATGACACGTTTCATTTTTTTATTCTGCCTTGTGTCTGACAAAATATTCTGCAAACTGCTTTTGGAAAATCAGTAGATTTTGTCCACGTTGGCATTTACATTTTATAAAGCTCGGAAATATCAGCCATTTTATAAAATTTCAGGTTACACAATAATTTATAGCAGTGCGATAGAAAAATGAATAAAGTAAACCGAGAAACTGGGAAAGTTTCTTCATCTTGATAAAAGTCAAAGCTTGAAGCTCTGTAGGCTCTTTAGCTTGGATGGCGATGTGTCCATAGAGTACGGTACCAGGCATGCATCGACATCATTAATATCCGTAGAGCACGTGACTTTTTTCATAAGATTAAGTTCTCATATCCCACCCAATAGTATGGTAAAATAGGGTGACCACGTTGAGGCCATATGTTGTATCAGAACCAGCCCATTAACCTAATCAAATTCTTTGGTTGAATGTGCTAAATAGCAGAAGGTAGTGGGTTGGGTCCAAAACAGGGCGACCATACGTGATTTTTTTCTGTGGTAACTTATTTTATGGCAACCATATCACATCAAAGATTGTTTTCACTCAGAAGACGAAAATACACCGCGTACGTAAATAAAAGCCTTCAGTTTTAGAGGTGGGGGAAATTTAAACCCGAGAGATAATGTTGCGGAAAAACCCTATGGGGTTCAACAGCGACTGGAAAATCCATGTGTCGGCGCGACTGGGATTCGAACCCAGAGGGAAAGAGAAGTATACCCTACACCAACCTGACTCCTCCAAGCTTGGAACTCAGTATTGAGTACAAGGTATGTTAGTTATTCCATTACAGCAAAAGCCCTGAGTTATAAATGTCAGTTTGCTGTCAATGACAGGATGGTACAGTCACCAGTGGTGGTTAGGGGAACATGAAGACAGCAAACACGACTGTACAAAGGAGGAGATGTCGGAGGCCGTCCGCGGTTACTTCACCACCGACGCACTGCCGCTAAGCCTTGCCAACGCCCCCGGCGTAGCTGGTATCGTGAGTACAACATCAGACACGTTGAAAGCTTGTGGTGCACTTACGCTTAAGCGGCGATATCTTCCAGACCTTAAACGTGTATTGTATCGAAGGTTGCTAGGCATCCGTAATAGTTATGCGTTATCCCTATGCATTTTCCTCATCAGCTTAACTGGTATACCAGGCAAGATATGGGACGGAGGGGTACCCTTCTTACCTGTCCAATCCCTATACACACTCTAGACTATCGTTACCTAACACATCACCCCTCGAAGTCTGTAACGAAATCCTGAGATTCCAATCAAACAATGGCCAACACAAAGGCGGGGGGGTTCTCTCCGTCCCATATTTTGCTTTAAATGCTTACTGGACGACGACTTACCTTTGGACTGGTTTTGAGCAGGTGAAACCATTTACTCCCAAATAGACGCAAAACACACGCTGTTGCATGCAAATACGGTCACTGTGGAATCCACTCTAAGAAACGAAATATTTCACCGAAGAACAAGTCCACCTTGCTCATTCAATGTAACTGAATTACACATAACCTAAGGGTGTGTAAAGACCACAGAATTATCAAATGATGTAAATGTAAGGTGACAATTTGAAAATGCACTTATTCCAACAGACGACAGCGCAGTTTCTGGAGGAGTACAGAGAGTATGTTAGTGGGCATCCAGAGAAGTTGTCCGGGTACCAGGAAGCTCCGTACGGTTTCGACAGTGTGTGGACAATAGCACTTGCGCTACAGGAGGCGGAAGCAAGACTTCAAAAATTCGGTGGGTTATTCTTTGAGAAACAGAGAGAGGATGTCAATTATGATCTGTCATCTTTGATGTCAAGCTGTATCCAAAATCCAACTTGGCTTCACTTGGGTTTTGACCTCGGATTTTTGCCGTTGCGCGCCCTGTAGGCCTAATTAGGCGGAGCTTCGAAAAGCAATGCGCAATCCATCAGGTTTGTGAGAAAGGTACAATTCACGATAACGATCCATCGGAAAGATTTCCACCTTAACTGATGCCAGCGAAGACATTCTCATGGAACCTCATCTTGAACTTGCAGCTAACGAATACGAGCATTATCCAGAACAAACATGAACTGTGGGTTACGAAAGACACTGGTGCAGAACAAAAAGATCAAAATATGTAAACGCATCAAAGGGTTTATTAACCTGAAGTGAAGTGATTTTTAAACAATGTCTTTAATGCGGTTAGGTCTTTATACAAATCGCTACAATGAAAGTAGTATTAAAGTAAATATTTGAGATATCAAATGCAAGGTCCCTTTTGACATGGGAGATAAAGACAGGGACGACAAAATCTTTAAAACAGGTAATCGCTTTTTGAAGAAGCATTCGCATTAAGATTTTGCCTTTACGTTAACAAGAGATTTCACATGCTGCAGCAAACCTTTATATTCCGACATCCATCATGCAATACCTTCGAGTCAAAATATTCACACTAAGTGCAAGCTAAAATTGTTTATTCAGTTAACCAAAATGCAGCAAAATATTAGCCTCATAAATACGGAAAATATACGTTGGGGTCGGTTACCAACTTTGCCACGGAAGCTGAAGTCTACGTGCGACATCTAAAATAATTGAAATTCGTGAATTGTGGCGAAACTTGAGAACTCCTTCCAAAGAGCAATGGATTTTAATTAATGAGTTTCTAGTATCAGGACATGTCAGTTTTTACATACTTTCAAGCGTCATTTTGGTGGGTGGATTTTGTTTATGTGAGTGATACTGATGCCATTCGATCTTGCTGGTGGGTGAAACCTAACCATGTCACAGAGCTCGGACGGAAGTAATTTTTGTCACTATTAAAGGTCAGTCCCGGGATAAGACGACTCTTCTCATCAGGAAATACTTCGAGTTATAGGCCAAACCGCGTATAAAATCCCCTACACTAAATGCAGGCCACTGAGGCAAACAGCGAGGATGCAAAGTCGTTTAAACTTGTCGGTCCTTCTCTGGACGCGGGAATATTCTTTCTCGTGTCAGGATGTTCGTTTGCCGTCTTTCCGTTAGCAAAATAGGCGCACCTCATATCCGCATTTCCAAATGTCACTCTTTATTTGAGACTCAATATTACGAGGATTGATTGCCGGATACGTCAAGCCTGGCCGGCCGATATAAAACGAAATTGCAGGTCAACTTTAGTGCTGCACTCAAGCTTGAATCTGTAATTAAGCCAAGTATCGATCATGCTCCGCAGTTCGTAAACGACCAACGGTGCTTCTTGTTAATGCATATGCAAATTAGTTTTCTCCAAAAAACACAACCTTCCGTATTGACATTCATTTACAAGCTTTCTTTCCCTATAGGGGCATAGGCTGTAAAGCCTTTAGTAATGAAAATGCCAAGTATCCATTATACCCGGTAGTTCGTTAACGGTCAACGGTGCTTCCTGTTAATTGTTTTTCGAAATTAGTTCCCCCCCCTAAAAAAACAACACAGGCACAGTAAAGGGGCAGGCCCTAAAGCCTGTATGAATAAAAATGGAAAACATGACTACGTCTGACACTGGAGAAGCATGTTGATTCTGTTGCTATTCACGGGAGTGCTTCATTCACGCAGAGAAACCCCTAGTTAAGTCACCTTTCAATGGTATGTCTTGGTATGTTGAGTACACAGGCACTGAGGCTGGAGGTCCCCCCACCACCACCACGCATTGTCATGTTTTCCCTATGTCAAAAGGTTGTTGGAAGACCCTTTGAAAGAAGCATCGACCATGTAGGGTCTTATTTCGCGAGCACGGTTAAGGGCAAAACAAAATATATGGCTTCACCAACGGTGACAACTACATTTAAAAACTCATCCCTCCCCTGTACGAACTAAATTCCCCATGAATGTACAACCTTGGGCAAGCTCGATACAATGGTTCGACCAGCATCGACCGGTCAATGGATGGTTTGGACCACCTATAGCCAACCATTTGGACCCAGGCCCTTGGACAACATCGCATCGCTGGTTACAAACAACCAACAGAATTTATCAGTATGGAGGGTATCATTCCCCTAAATAATGCGCGAGATGTTATTGACCATGAACGCCGCGAGAGTCGCAGCAAACGGAAAAATATGATTAATGGTGAGATTTTACAAAAAGAAATAGTTCGACTACAGGGCCTGCTTGTTTCATACGGATCCGAATTTCGATCAGTGATCCGTCGTTGGTTTACTGAAAGAAGAAGTTACCCAATAATGGATGGTGGAAACCAGCGTTAGGACCACTGTTCAAGATCGAGATCCGCGTAAAACCAATTCCAGACCCTATCCACCCTGAGTTAAAGGTCACCCCCAAGCGGCAAAAGGACAGGTGGTAGAAAGCTTTCCAAGCTGGTTCTTGCACGCGTTCTGCATGTACGCAAAGACCATCCGGTTCGTAAGTGACTTCGTCACAAAGGTGGATCCGCCACTATTTGCAGGCTCTCATTTGACAATCGCTGAAGTTGCCCGTTAACTTCGGTTCCATGTAAACGGCGATCAATGCATGTAACCCCTATGTGCAGTGCACGTGTGCAGTGGCGTGGTTTAAACCAAAGATCGTATAGCGCCGAAGGCGCAAGATGAATAACTCTGCCCAAAAGCTGTAATTACCATGGGCGCCATTTGAGCAAGCGATACGCTTGCGCAGTTTACGGTAATGCTTCGACGCAGGCTCACTAGATGCACGTGCCTGCTGCGGCGCCTGCGCATTTGCATTAGTGTGCATTGCACAGGCATATCGTTTGCTCAAATGGCGCCCATGCGATTACAACGTTTTACGTGTATTCACGGTGAAGTTCGCCATTTTGCGCCGCTACGCGGCGCTATACGATCTTTGGTTTAAACTGAAGTGACGTCACACTTACGAACCGGATATATAGAGTACCGAAGTGTGACGTCACTGTGAACCAGAAAGTGCAGTGCAAAGGAATGAAGTACGCAAGCGTGTTGGTTCATGCGCTCATGCTTTTTACACTCTAATTGTGCGCGTGACGTATTCACTTCGGTACTCTATTATATAAGAAATAAATTCGTTACGCGTACTGTGTGCTCCACGTGAAACACGTCATTGACCCCATTATAAACGCGCGCCTTTGCGGTGAGTACTATAAAAACACGCCTTCTTTTGTTCCGCTCGGAGCGGATAGGATCATTTGAGTGTGACTCATTGATCTCCATTATAGTCTATATAATGGAAATCAATAGTGTGACTGTACTCATGCGCGCACGAATAAACTAAAAAAGAACGCACGAACTTGCCAATGTAAATTTAGGAATGCAAACTTCACACAGTGCACTGCAAGATGGATGTTCCGTGCTGCACAAGTGTGCAAATTAGGCGTGGCCCTGTGAAGGAATGGTGGGCAAATTCACAAGTACCTTCCTTTTCTGCATTATTTTTACTGCAACAATGTTTTTCACACGCATTATTAAGTGATGAGTTAATTCAAATCAGGATGCTTGCAAAATAGCACAATAGCTCAGCCATGCATTTCGTTTGTAGGCTGAAGCTGATGTGAGATTTTAAGATAAACCTAAGCATTCATTGTTGAACTGGTTTTAGATCCGCCCAGGACGATTGCAGACTTTTCATACGAGGACGAAGAGATGGCAAATCTATTCTTTGAAATAATGAATGCAACAAACTTTGAAGGCGTGTCGGTAAGGAATCAAACTTTTTTTTCAGGAAAAACGGCAGTGACCATCATGCAAAAAAATCCCAGTATCAAAATTCTAACAATAGCAACCACAAACCAAACTACATTTATGTGTGTATTAAAAGTGCCTCCATTTTCCGTTCAATATGCAAAACACATTTAACGTTACTTTCAAAGCCGTACTTTTTATTTTAAAATGGACTTAATGATAGCCAGAAACGACCAACCCGCATCCAACACTAAGTACTTTGACCTCGATACCAACGAAGAATCAGGCGGGGAAATAAGCTATTTAGAGATGTATATGGTAAATCTACGGCAGTACATACTTTGCTCACATTTTTATATTTTCCTTTTACAGGGACCTGTACAATTTACATTCGATGGTGACAGAAAGGGACTGATGCAAGTTGAACAACAGCAAGGTAAGATGTAAACTGAGCTGAGTTTTGACTCGGAGGGCGTTTAAAACAAGTCAAAGGGTCACGTGGTGTATGTAGATTTTCTGTGCAGCAGAACTTTTATGTTAACCTGAATATTTTTAATTTTCGTTTTGCAATATCCAGGGCATTTGGTGCCTTTTTGTTTTCATGCGAACACCAACTTACACTTCCTTTGGAGTGGGCATATTTGTTGTTTACATTCTAAAACGTACCTCAACACACACAAAAATTATTTCATGGAAATGGAATCAAATCAAAACCGAGTACCCCTATTCGTCAGGAAAGTGGAACATTATTACAAAGTGGTTTGGTTTTTTTCATTTTTCTATGAGAAAGAAAAGCCAATAGTTTACATTATTAATGAGGAACAAAAGGCTGGACACAATGTGAGCCCAACCATTCCAAAACCGGGCTGAAGAATTTGAGTTATTATATAAAAAAAAATTCCAATACATATATTATGAACACACTCTCCAACTTTCACGACCATCAATGCTTTTTGCAGACAAAGTTTTCACTTTGAAGTTTGAAAATTAACAGTGGAGGACAGGATTTGCTAAACGTCAAAATAGCCTACTTCGGTCTGGTTTGGGAATGTTGGGAATTTTTTTTCTGAAGTCGAAGTCGTGTCATAGACCCTTCACCAAAAAGAAATTGCTTTCGAAGGAAATAGTTACGAGCACTCACCGGAGGCTTGCTGTCTCCGGGATTTTGTGAAAAATGAGTTTCTGATCCTTGATTTTTTCTATCCCCTTTTTAGATGAAACTGAAGTCCGGGTGGGGATTTATCATCCTTCATCCCTGGAAGAGAACAAACTTGAGTGGACAAATGATCCACCGATTGTCTGGCAAGGTACGTTACTGGCTGTACATTTTTTTTTAAATAAAGTAATGAACCTGTATTGAGCCGAACATTATTTGGCTTCAAAGGGCCTTTCAAAGTTGTTGTTGTTGTTGTTGTTGTTTTTATGGTGAAAAGTTAGTCAGAGGCTACCAAGGGATTAAGGTAGAATTACTTTCGACACAAATACATCCACCAGGCCCTTTTGAAATAATCTGATTTCCAATTAATGTTATAAATCACATGAATCAATGAATTTCGTGGTCGTTTCCCATTTGCACAAGTCACAGAGCCTCCATCGAGTAGGCACAAACACTCTTAAAAGTAGTCAACCTTCCATCAATACGGGCTATTCAAAATAGTGCGCCTCCAAGAGTTTGAAACGCGTTGGCCAATCACAATGCGTGAAATCTGTCGACCCTTTCCAAACGCGCATTGGGTCGACAGATTTCGCGCATCATGATTGGCCAGTGCGTTGCAAACTCTTGGAGGCGCACTACTGTGAAAAGCCCGTATTAATCGTTTAAGTTGTCGATGGTTGAACCCTTCTCAGGGTTTTACTGTAGGGCTCAGCATGAACAAGACATGAACTTTTAACTCTAAATTTTGCACATGTCACTACAGGCGGCAAGCCCCCGGCTGATTCTATCCAAGAGAAAGAAATACCACAAACCATCTCACACGGTCTGTTCATCGGGGTATCTACGCTGGCAACAGCGGGTATCCTGCTAGCGTTAGGATTTCTAGCCTTTAATGTGCGCTTCAGGAAGAGAAGGTACGCCTTTGTTACCACCAAATCCGTAGGAAATTACTTCATACGGTCGATTTCGAGGCACACTGGCATATGTGTACATTTTGACAAGATTTCTTCATTCAAACTTTATTTTTAAACCTATGACGCGACTTTGCTGGATTTTACGTGCGTACAAGTAAATAAACCCGCACTTTTGAATTGGCAAAAACACTGTGATCTTAATTCTGGTCTTCCACGACGTCAAAATATTGAAATTCTGTTTCAGGAAACCGCTGAATGCTCCTAATTTCAGATTTAATTGTTGATTACTTTTATTTGATGGGAATCCATGTTGACATCCATGTCTGTTTTTGAAGGGTCAATAGATCAGATTTAAGTACACGAATAACTTAACATGTCATACAATAATACCCATTGTTTTAATCACGTAGTTTCATTAACAACAAAAGTGTATAAGAACTTAATGGGTTTCTGTTGCGAATACTGCGCTATGAACCCACCTGAAAAGATCACATGTGGCGTGTTATTTTTTAACCGATGAAATGTGACCTTTAAATTTCGTAGTTTTCATTAAATGTCCAAATTATCGCCGTGATAATCCGTGATTCAATGAGCTAATCGAACTGAAGAAAAGTTAAAACTTAATTTGGTTCCCAATTATATTCCAGATGTGGGATATGTTGACTTTTTTGAGTATGTCACTCGCATCGTGAATATCCCATTTTCTATATAATCACATTCAGGGGTTAGTTCCTAAAAGCTACGGTACGAAATCCGTTTTCTTGACAAATAATTCAATCAAGTACTCGTGTCATCCGGCGAGGGACGTGTAATTTTTTATGAGTTAACCTTTCAAAAATAGACCATTCATTTGTTTGTCCGCATGTCTGTCTTGTTAAGGTCATATGTGAATGCTGTCCTTTTCGTTGAAAAAAGTCAGCGCCGTCGAGAAATGATTTCGGGGGCGCTTAGACTGTTGGTGAAAGAATTGATGTGAACTACAAAAAATGTTGGGATTTCCGGAATTAGAATGTTCTATTTTTTTTACGAAACCTCAAAGAAATACAATAATTAGATCTTGGTAAGACCAAAATGCCTCCCTGCACATTCAAGTGGGTGTAGTTGCTTTTTCAATTTAAATCATTGGCGATTTATTTTTATTTTCCGAGTCAGATTTATCAAGATGTCTAGCCCGAAAATCAACAACCTCATTCTTGTTGGAGGTATCCTGATTTATGTGTCAATCTACTTCAACGGTCTGGACACCAGCAGAGTTCACTTTGATTCCTATGTCTCAATGTGCAAGGTACGTCTCTGGTACAAAACATAAGACTGACTGGTACCTTCACTACAGGCCTTCATTATTCCTTCCGTCAGCTTGTGATTGGGAGCGTTTAATGCGTTGAATGACTGTTCTACTACATACGTCATCATACACCTCCGTGTGTCATTTGTATGCAGGCAACAGTGTGATACACAATACGAAGTATAAATCTGCCAAAGATACTTAACAAAACGTTTCGAACTCTCACTGCAGTCACGTCATGGAAAGTGTGATACAAAATGGGTTATATGTGGCACAAACCAATCAAATATCAGTTAGCATTCCTATGTCCTCGTTCTGGGAGCATGGCGCAAAATTCAGCTGTGACGTGCTGGTACTAAATATTTAGTTTTTAACTTGCGCCATTATGGACATTACGTAATTACGAGCCTGGAAGCGATATGTCTCAACGATTGTCTGCCAATTATTCTGTGGCGAAATCTCCTGAACTTTCTCGGACTGACTGACGACCAACAAAGTATATGTAGTCTAAAGGCTGAGGGACGCAAACACGTTGGGATGGAAATACTCTGCCGAGGGAATGACAAGAGTCACTGTTCTCGTTTATTACAGGACACCTTCAACTGTTTATTGAAGTTGCAATACGCCTTACTCCCTAATGTGCAGACTGAATACTCCTCGCTGTTGAGCTAATTAAAATACTAACAGTGCAAAACAGAAAATGCAGTGTAATCTGGTACAGTACTGGTATTAAATTAAATGTCTAAGAAACAGTCATGACAGTCACACTTTGATCAGACCATGACGCAGATTTGTTACCGTACCAATTACGTACACTCTTTTCACCACAGACTGTGATTACTGAATCTAAGATTTTTTTTTGTATTTCAGGCCAATACATGGTGCTTGGGAATTGGCTTCGCTATGGCATTTGGCGCGATGTTCAGCAAAACCTGGCGTGTGCATAAGATTTTTACCAGCAAAGCCATGATGAAAACGGTAAACTTTCCGAATACGCTAAGTATTTTCCCTAGACAATCGCACACTTCCGGACGTTTGGCTACAAAAAATAGCTCTCTGCACTTACTACCCCGATGAAGGGATACGAAATGAATTATGACCGTCAACCTTGAGATACGATTAATGATTAATGAGAATCACCTGCCAAAATCACATTCAGACGTAAGGCTAATGGCTATTACGGCATAAGGCTAATGACAATGCTTAGCTTGTCAATGTAAGGAGATGAATTACTGGACTCCTTGCAAATTCCAACAGATTGGGCTGTGGTCATCAATGGAAGGTTCAGTGCCTGGGATAGAATCTGCCTGCTCGCGATTTTTTTTCCGGAGGTGGTTGAGGGGCAATTGTCATATATGGGCGTGGTTAACTGCAAGCTCGATCAATCACGTGGACACTTAGAAACTAAAGTTCGCAGGTAAATGTTGGGCTCTACTTTTCTATTACAAAAACATCCCCCAACCAACTAATTCCCGACAAGAACAAAAATCATAACTGCACACATGAACCTTGCCGCTTACAAGTGTCGCGCTTTTCTGAGCTACCGTGCGACTCGACCAGAAAAGCAATTTTGTTGTATGTTATACTTAAAAGTTTGTCCACCCTATTTATGATAATTGCCCCCAACCCCTTCCTATCAAAAGTACACATGCCCAATTCAACCTTTTAGACTCAACCCCCCCCCCCCACGGAAAAAATTGCTGCCCACTCTGGTTACGCGCATGCAAAGTGAAATTTTCCCCTTGATGCACACAACGCGGCAGCGTGCAGACTTGGGGCAGGTGCACAGCAGAAATGGTGTTCAATCTGTTCATACTCTCTTGGTTACCACTTAGGGGCACAATGGAGTCCACAGACACGTGAATCATCGAAGTAACAGTTTTCTTGGTACTCCTGACTACACTGCATATTCATGAATATGACCAGTCTTAAAGACTAGCCGAGAACATCTTATTCCCTTCTTAAATTTGAATGAGACAGTTCGGTTTTCCAGGAGTACATGCCTCAAATCAATGGAGTGCGTCAACAGTCATTCCAGAATAGTCATTCCGCGATAGGCCGGTCTATCAGGGCAGCCGTACAGTGAACGTAGTGTTTTTGTGTTCAAATAGCTTTGCTTTTGAAATACCGAAATACACAGTTTCCTGTGATTTAAAAAATACAATGACTCTTGTTTTCAACCTTCTTCCACGGTCTTCAAGAGAAAATGTGATGTTACTCTGAGGGTTAAATACATGTATTTGTTCGCAATCTGTGTGTATTCTTTCCAATTTAACAGATTATCAAAGACTACCAGCTATATGTGATGGTTGCTGTCCTAGTCCTGATCATCACTCTAGTTTTGATAATTTGGGAAGTCGTGGATCCACTGCAGATAGTTGAGAGAAAAGGAGCGAGAGAGGTGGGTAGATTAGTACGATCATATTGCTACATAGGGTGATGGATGTAACCGACCACTATCCACTAATTCATTGATCAACAAGGTAGCCATTACCACCAATCCGCAGAGTAACAGACACTAATCCCAATCCATCTACAAGTTGGCTAACTAAAACACCCAACCACCAATCTACTGATCACCACAATGATCACATTATACCATTTAATCCACTAAATAGTCGATCAACCAACACAAACAACCAGCAATCCACTGATCAGTAAATCAATCAGCAACCGAACAGCTAACGGTGAGGTTCGGGCAGTATTCTGACCTGAACACAGAATGTCATACAGTGTATATGCACTATAGACGGGCTACTGAACTGTGTGGTAGACTATAATGCTGCAAAACACATCCGTTTACAGAATTCTGCAAACTGTCGGCTAAACAGCGCAGTTGACATGAGGACGATGTGGCTTAGGACAGCGGCCATACTGTGACAAAAAAATGAAGAATTCCAAAGGTTCACCCGATCATTTTCTCAAGCTGGAGTGCAAGATTACTTGAGTAGGATCCATTCGTCGAGGCTAATGTTGGTGTGAAGTCTATTCGTTCCACTTAAAACAATACGCTTATAGTTTCACGTTATCGTTGTACGATTTTTTTCTGTACAATTATCAGCAAACAGATGACCTTGATGTCGTCATCATTCCTGTCCACGTGACCTGCGAGTCAACATGGCAGGTGTACTGGGTCGGGACTCTGATTTGCATTGACGGGTTACTGCTCATCTTCGGAGCCTTCCTAGCCTGGGAAACGAGAAAAGTTACCGTACCAGCCTTAAACGATTCCAAATACATTGGTGAGTGTCGGGCGAAGATAGATGCAATTCAAATTGCTACATGTATTTGCCGATTCCGGGGTCAGCACGATCTTACACATTACTCATACCCTACCGTTTAAGTCTGGCACCAAATCAAACAGAAAGGAGGTCTCGTAAACAATCCCACTGTCATCCAAGCATATATGTAGCATCTCACAAATCCAAAAGGTGACTATTGCCGAGTATTTATTTTACTACACTTACATTAACAAATATTGACACAGTCACTGGTCGGAATAACACCCAATCACACAGAAGCAATATTATACAGGATCCTCAAACCAACTGAATGTTTTTCTGGGAACGATCCTGTCCAACAGGAATGAGTGTGTATAATACTGTCATCCTATCCTTCACCGTTGTCCCTGTGTCACTGATCCTGGACGAGGTTGACGCCCGTTACGCCATCGTGTCTTTCTTTACTTTGTTTGCGACGACGCTAACGCTGTGCCTAGTTTTCGT
Organism: Acanthaster planci; assembly: GCF_001949145.1. The sequence goes on from NW_019091374.1 coordinate 2,166,442, forward strand.
GCCAAAGGTACGTTTTCCAATCGCCACACAAGATTCTCTTCCGAAACAACATTAGGGCAGCATTCCTCTTCTTTTATGCAGCACGAGAACTGGACACGTTTAGTTTGTTAGAAAAAAGTACAATGGCTGGCAACATAAGATAGCAAGAAAAAACTGCAAAATCAAAACAGGGTTTCTATTTAATCCATGCCAAACTCTCTTCTTATGATAACCCCGAAGTCTGAATACATGTCAATCGGACAAAACAGTCTCTGTGCATTGAAAAGGCAGCTGACAACTGATGCATCTTGCGAACCATGGACATTAATTGGCTACGACTGAAAACAAAACGTGTTTTTTTTTAAGTGGATGAAGCCGCTAGCTGCAGGCTTCCATAGGCGCGCGTGGTCTTTTGGGCCGCAGCAAGTGATTCGTACGTCATTAATAATCAGAACAGCCAAGGGATATGTAGTTGGTGCAACTACTTCCAGATGTGGAGGTGCTCAAGCGCCAAGTTTTGTCTCTAGTGGCAGATTGGAGCGACGACCATTTGTTAAACACCAGTCGATTTGCCTTGGTACCCAAGGATATATTTCGCTCGGAGGCTGCAAAGGGCAAGTGGTTGGTAAATGGTCGTCGTTCCGAATTGCCCCATGATGGCGTCCTTAAAGCGCCTTCAATCGATCACCCTGTGATTCTTTTTCCCACCAGGTGAGAGCACGCAATGAAATTCACCCTAAGGGCACCATGCTGTCCACCATGAAAAGTGGTGAGGAAGGAGAGAGCGACTCAGACAGGCGAATACGCATGCTCAGTGAGATGATCCAGAGGTTACAGACGTCACTCGTTAAGGTCGAGTATAATGTAGTCTCAAACCCAATTTCTAAGACTGACCGTAGATATGACTTACACGTTCTTGCCACGAATTACTCTTAAAAGTGTTAACATCTAGATGGATATATTCACCAACAAATACGTGGTTTCATGTTATTCGTTTATAGTAACAAAATAATGAAGCATAGTTAATAATGATTCAAAAGAATAAGTATCCATATCAGACAGTCAGAATACATTTTTTTCGTATTGCAAAAATTCTCTACTCCTTCTGGCAAGGGTTGATTCAGGTGTGCTTGATGCGGCCACCCGCCTTCTGTAATTAACTTCAGCTACTTCACAATAAAAAAAAAATGAATTTCGTTTCCTGCCGGAGCATTATCAGTGATACAAATGTTGGTGATGAGGGCTTGTCCCTGTACATTCATCACATCAGCCATTCCCTCTGAGACCCCCTAAATCAATTACATGTAACAGCTTTATCTGCACATCCTGGCTCAGTGCAGTTATCTACTTCCCGAAGTTCTGTCCCGTGACCTATGACCTTTGCCTTGCTCTTACAGAAGGATGATATTATAAAGGAGCTGGAGACGGCTGGAATCAGTGGACAGAGCAGACAACACGGAGAATCTGCAGACGAGGGCACTAACACCGACGGCACGTCTCACGAAGATCCAGGGAGCAGTTAGCTTACGTGAATGTACCAGCACTCCCGTAACTAACTTAATGGTTCACGAGATACAATGAAAGCTTTCTGCCCTTCCGTTTTATTCACGTCGTCTCCACCGTTACAACCAAAAATCCAAAACACTTAGAAACACGCTGTACGGTACCTCCAAAGGTGATGAGATCATCACTCATGATGTACCTTGGGAGTTTTATCTACAATGTATATATGAGCCCTGAGCTGGACCAAGAGAGGGCGCAATTCGCCTAGCAACGGAAGCTCCTTCAGTCGGAACTGCACTTCGATCGCTGGTTCAACTATGAAATGCACGTGTAACGGTCGCGTCGCTAAACGAATACTCCCAACCAACATGGCTCTTTTGAACCGATGAGGGGGTGCTTCTGCTCAAGGCAGATGAAGAACCTAAATTTGACAGAGTCTCTCGAGCCTTCTACACAAAGTAACCAATACATGTATTGTTCCTCAGATGAAAACAATACCATTGACTGGTTACTGAAAGTAAAATCCTATCATTTCTGCCATGCAGAACTAGGGACCACTAAATTTGACGTGGTAAAGAAAAAAGTCGAATTGTTTCAGATTTGGTTTCGGAATCTCAACTACACAACACCCGACTGCTTGACGGACTGACTTGAGAAGACCAAATCTCTGAAAGATGACGGCCCGAGAGACAGCCTGACCGGAAGGGAGACATGACAACATGAAACCAGACCAAACATGGAATGACACACAAGCTACAAAGGGCTACATAACAACGAAATAAACCGGATTTTGGACAAAACCGCGATATAATCAAAGGTTACCGTGCAGGATATGTACCGTGCTTGGCGTTTTATCCCAAATTTATTTCCACGTAGCAACTCAGTAACTTCACATGGCCGACATGTTCGGAAATTTTCATTTGTATTTTGAGTGCCAATTGTAAGATAAGAACGATAATAAGACCTGAAGCATTTTTCTTGTTTAAGAGAAGAGGTTAACCGTGACAAAGGAATGTAACAGGCCTTGTGAATTGCATATTTAACCATTTTTTAAAATTGTGTGCATCACTAAACGTAGTGCACATAATTCTTTTCGTGTTTATCATTCAGTGGTTAAGATTTGGTTAATAAATGTATTTATTAAAACTTGACAATGTGTTTCTACCTTGACGAATTTCACATTTCATATGTACATGGACAAGTAATAAAGTAACTGAGAAACCGAAGTTTTATGTCATAAAATGGCAGGTGACATATACAAAAAACACAACTCTAATTATGAGAGACTGTGTAGCAAATTCTAGGGTTTTCTTGATGTACATAACTGAAACATGAGAAGATGAGACCTTAAGCTGGCAACTATCACACAGTTTGAGAGATGTTACTTCTTGTCATGCGTGACAGCTGTACATGGTGTCCAAGAAAAAAACAAACCCTGAAGTTAAACATCAACTCAAAGTTGCATCAAGCAACAGTGGCAACGGGAATGGAATAATTCTAAAGCTTCTTTACTTAAAAAATACAACCCATTGTTTCCCTTAACATGAACACGTGGAACCTCTCACGCTGGCAAGAAGTTCAGATTCACACACTCCGGCTTGATATTTTTACAAATCTAAATAGTTTCTATAAAATTCCGAGAACATGGGACAAGCCTTAATTTGAATCAGGGTCATCTCCTGAAAACGTTGCTGCAGTTCGACAGCAACTTGTCGAACAGCCAAGGGGAACCAGTTGCAGGAGGAATGGACTTGGACACGCGGAAGGTGTTGGTGCATAATTAACTGTGAATTACGTAATGTGTAAATAATCGGTGTGGCCCTGACATCTTACCCAGGACAAGCATGACAGAGGATAACCTCATTCATTGGTTTATCCAGAGTTTTACAACTGAGTTCGGATGTCCCATTTCCAAGACAATGGTGTTCAGTCATGCATGACAAGAGGGATACCATCAAGGTATCATTAGAAAGAATACTGCTTCTACTTTTCGGAGACCCTTATACATTATAATCATATCTCATGGTTTGGGCATATCAACCCCTTTCCCCAGGGTTTGTTTTTTTCTGGGACACCCTGCAGTACTACATTGCTTTGGTGCAATAAGGCCAGCCGAACACCTACAACAAATTATACACACACTGTATATACACAATATCAAAGCTGTAAAACTAAGCATTTATCACGAAATAGACGTCAGATATATCAATATACCTTGCTAGATATTCCACGCCGGGTGAAATTCTATGATATCAGAAGTTGTAACCTGCATCACTAGTTTGACGCCAGCGGGGCATCCACCAGCCTTCATCATACGTCGTCCTGCGCAGAACTTTGGCGAGATTTCTCAGCTTTGCGTTTGGAGGCTTTTATTAGGCACTGGTTCACAACGGGAAATATCCTTACACAGCCGTCAACGCACTTATGCAAACACTGCCCGACACAAGAAAAAAAGACTGCGTCATTCATCCCTTTTTCTGGATATAATTGTTCTGATTAAAGTTGCAACAATATTGAAGTACCGGTAAGTAACCCCAATGTTTTTTTTTCAAAATAGAGGCCATGATGGAGAAAGGCCAATTTACAGTAGAGTTACATACATACAAGAATACACGCTGGACAACAAAGGAAACTTGCCACTTCTGTCAAAGGCCACACGTAAAAATTCACTCCATAGAAATAAAAAAAAATTGTACACAGGTATGCTGCAATACCCCTTTCTAATCACATGCCTAAAAGCAAGTGATTATATTTATTACCAAGAAGAAATTGGCATGAACAGCAACTTGGTTACTGAATCAAAAGTCACAGAATGAGCCGTACGTTTTACACGGAAATCAATGTCACAGGACGAAATAAAGAAGTCTTAGTCATTACTTTTCAGTAATGTGTAAGCACAGTCAGTAAGGATGGCATCCCTATACAGAAACCACTCATGCACATCACTTTGACAAAACAGGTGTTCACTTTGTCATTGGTTGTTTAAAATCTTGTCCATTCATGGGTCATTTTTGCTTGGTGGAGAGTGCTTCTGTGTGTGACTTTTGATTCAGTAACCAAGTTGCTGTGCATGTCAATTTCTTCTTTGTTATAAAGATAATCACTTGCTTTTGGGCATGTGATTAGAAAGGGGTATTGCAGCATACCTGTGTACAAAAATTGTTTATTTCTATGCAGTGAATTTTTACGTGTGGCCTTTGACAGAAGTGGCAAAGTTTTTTTGCTGTCCAGTTAAAGTTATAACACGCTTAAACACCTGAAATAGCAATGTCCATTGCACTCACCTTTGTGGCAATTTCGGGTTCTATCTCTCCTGTTTGCTGAAAGGCAGACAGCTGATTAAGTGACGGTAAGTAGGCTGCTGTCACTGAGCCATGATTTCTAGCATCCCCATCGACTGATCGACTGTGAAACTCCTCTAGGATTGCCGGGTCGAGTAGAGATGTTGTCTCGCCAGCCTGGCGCTATCGTTGAGGAAAGAAAAAGGAAAGTACAGAGAGTAAGATTAAAAGATTTCAAAACTTCAGATACAAGATGAAAGTGTGAAGCAATGCAAGAGGGGTAGTCATCTCTCCCGACCACAGAAAATCATGGTCAATCCAAATTTGGCCATCAGATGTCATTTGGATCACAATACATATAACTGAACTTCCAAAATTGTTTTTATTCAATATATCAAAAAATGAAAAAAGATGTCAATCATGTGCTCATTCTAATACATTCATGCTGTATTCTCTGGGCTTTCTGGGAGTCCAATGGAGTCAGAGCTTGTTAGCACGAGGTCATGGGTTCATACCAATCTTGAGATTTTATCACATGTAGCTATGACTTGCAGAAAGCACTGCAACAGTGCTATATGGACTTAAAGCACACAACACCTGCAGGTCGTGCGCATAGAAGTACAGACCACGAAGGAGTGAAAGGCATGCTGAAAGGCTCTTAGTAGCTGTTTTTAAAAGGAATCAAGCTCACCAGTGAACATCCAATGACGACATCATACATCTCTATCCCGGCATCTGCTACAGCAACTGAGGCACAGGTCAGCGCAGCTGCCAGAACTACAAGATGTTGGGAAACAAACTGTCAGATTAAGGCCCGTGTGAAATATGTTCAACGGATATTGTTTTAGAGTTTTCACTAGAATTTCATCTTTTATGCTTTCAAACCAAGATTTACAAGTGTTTTGTTGTTGGGTTATCACTGAAAAGAAAAAGGATTTTAATAAATGAAAAATGACAATAAAACATGCAGAACTCTGCCATAACATTATTTTAAAGGTATCTAGAGTTATTGACATATAAACATGTATACCTTTAAACGTGTAAGATGAAGACATAATTGATGGTTGTTTTCAATGTACACATACATAAAGCACATCATCGTTATCAAACAAATAAATGTGGTGAATTGAAAAAGATGAATAGTTACCAACATCTGTTCGTTAACCCTAACAGGCCAAAATCCTCCAATTTCAATATGACTTTACATACACCCAAAGGGGTTAGGGTTAATACTGGCAAAGAGGAACTCACCCAATATGTTTTTTTAATTTTCAACAAACAAATATGAAAAATTTAGCGACAATTTTTTTTTAAATTAAACCATGTTGCACTTACCACTTCCATCATTCTGCAGGACTGTCACAAAAACATCTAGCTGTGACTTGGGAAACTTGTGCTGAGAAAGAAATAAAATAACACTTCAATTAGGTTGACTTTTCATTAATCACTCATTTGGTTAGTTATTGAATTGCCAAATCATGCAGCTATGATGAAAAAAACTCACAGATTGCACAAACTGATGGCATTGATTAATGATCAATAGCTGATCGAGTGTAGTGCATCTGACTAATTGTGCAAATCCAGGGGCAGTGTCATTTACACAACAAAAACGAGAACAATCAATTTTTTCAAAATATAAGTTATGGTACATTGACCCTCCTATGCTGAAGTCACTCTTTGGGTCACTTGGTAAACACCTCAAAGAAGCACAGCTGTGTTGTGTTGTGCACTGCACCAACAGTCCCTCACAGGAATATCAGATTGCACTTTTGTGCTGCCCAACAACTGTGCCTCACTGTTTCATGTGCATAATTGTAAACCAAATGCAGTGAAGAGTACTGTGTCACCCTGTGTCATTTTGTGCTGGCAACCAACTGTGTACACGCTGAACCTGTGCATGTTTGTGTTCCACATAGAAAACACATGCAAGAGAGTGACTGTGGGCACTTGTGCATATTTGTGCTGTTAAATCAAAGGAGGGTTAAGGTTAAGACTTAAACTCCTATAAAAAAAAAATGCCTATATAAAACACCTCAGTACAGTTAAGATCTACCTACCAAGCAGACCGCAGGTTGCAGGGCCTGCGCTACCACCAACCCCATCTGTTTCTCCTCACTGTCTGTCTGATGCTGCCGTCTCCCTAGACAGGAAAACGTCGCATACTTGAACTCACAGCGAAGTGTGCCTTGCATGCTGAACCCTTCCTTCCTCTGCACCTCGTGCGGACCGTAGATTGCACAGATCACCTTGGTGTTGCATGCCTCTATGTAGGCGGAGCCTCGTGCCTGGCTCACAACACCAGCTTTCAGAACTGTGTGAAAAATTACACCAGGTTGCCTTTGGGCAATTGGAATCAATGTAGCCCGCAGTGTGGGGAAACTGAGAACGTGAGACAACAAATCAAACTTGATATTTGTATGTCTCATCAAACAAAACTGAGTTGCAGCTCATCGATCAATCAAAGTACAATAATTACAAAACATTCAACACAAAATGACCTCTTCCACATGGTCAAGTATAACATTGACAATTAATTTCAAAACTGATGGAAAATTCCCACATTTACTCCTTGAACTGCTTGACTTACAGACTGGCCTAATGTCATCCAGTGCCCTGTTGTCTGTCCTCTTGCCATTTTCATGGAGCTGCAGTAAAAGAGCAAACAGGCAAATTAGGCAGGATGGAAAGGGTTCCATACATGTACCTGGACATCACTTGAAACCCTTTGCACAAAACCTATGAGACTTCTTTTCTGAGTAAAATGCTTCAGTGTTTCTCCCTGCTTAGCTTTGCTTTTCAGGACATGTTATTGCTCTTTGATGGCTGACACGTCAATTGCCATTGTCAACAAGCAAAAAAAGTGATTTAACATGTTTAATGGGTGTCTGTAATATATGGAATTCTTCCCGGCAAGAAATGGTAGGCCCTAGACAGATTAAACTAAGTCATGCTATTGTTAAATAAGGGTCTCATGTCATGCATATGTAGCCTTTTAAATTGTAGGCTTAAGTCAATTGTTCTTAACCGCCAGAATAGATAGGACTGCATGAACATATGACAAAATAAAACTGCAATTGCAAAAATACATATACCCTTTAATCACTGTTATTATCAATTCCTGATCATGCCCACGATTCCAAGGGCCTACTCGTACAGTAGACACTCAACACTGGTGTGGTGCTGTGGTATGGTAGACCGTAGCCCCACTAGTGCGGCACGGACTCTCACTCCCGCTCCATCCTTAGCCACACGTCCGTATACACAATTTTGTGTCGGCATATTGAACATTTTTGGTGCACCCATTATCATCGTGGGCGCAATTTCTTTTGCACACAGAGATGATCCTTAGCCTATCCGCTTTCTTAGCACCATATATTGAAAGATTTCACTCATGTTGTTCTGGTATTTTCCAGTCTTTTGCCGTCACCCATTCAATCTCACGTTCTCACTCTCACAGTCGCCATCTTTAAAATAAGGTTGTTGAACATTATGTCACTTGACCCCTCATCGTCTCGCAGCTGTTCCATGTCAAGACAATACACGGACTGAGTGATAAGATACTACATGTACCAATCATGCCAATGGGCTCTTCCAAAACTTTGGCAGCAGTTCAGATGTCTTGACATGGAACAGCCGAAAATTTTCAGTACGCCGACACAAAATTGCGTATACGGATGTGTGGCTAAGAATGGAGCGGGAGTGAGAGTCCGTGCCTCACTAGTGGGGCTAGGTAGGCAATGGTAGACCGCAGTCTGTTACAGTGGTACTACTATGTAGTAGTACATCATACATGTAGTACGAACTTTGGACGAAACTTATAGGCCTATATACATCACCAGTTCTCTCTTTTTCGTCGCTCTGCAGTAGAGCTGGGGTTGAAATGTCTCTTGTGGACAAGGAATTCGCTTGTTGTCGACAGGCATCACGACGATCTTTGCTTTTTTTCTGGCACTTACAAGTAATAACTTTTAACTAATAACTTCATGTAATTCATCATGCGATCGACAACACGTGCCGAGCTAGGCTGACATTTTGACATAGCGCCCTCAAGCGTTTTATTCATGCCAGTGTCTGTCACTCTTTTTAGCTTTGAGAGTGTTTCTTTTGGAGCGGTCTACCAGGAACTCACTCTTTTGGGGAGTGATTCTTTTTTACTCTGTTTGCATGAAAGTTCGTCAGTTTGCTACTCATGGGTACTTCCCTTCCTCCTTTCGGAAAAAATTCCGGTGACACCTCTGCTCACGCCCGAAAATACAAATTATTTCACTTTTTAAAAAATCATACAGTTCGAAATCATCCAATTATTTTGGGATGGATCCTAGGCAAATATGGGGTTCAGAATGCTTTGAGAGTAGAGATCTTAGAAACTAAACATGCAAAAGAATCACAAACTTTGCTTTAAAAGTACGTAGGCCCATTCCACCAGTTTGTGGTCCTTAATTTATAAGCCAAATAGCAATTTGTTCCTTTGAATAATTGGTTCATCAGCAGCGCCAAGGTTTCCGACCTCTGTGGTAATCCAGCACGCAACTTTTCTGTCTGCTCCATAACGCCCTCTATACGCAAACATGAATCAGCTGCCCATTATTAGTGTGTAAACAAGGAAAATACGAAACGGCGTTATGATGCTTGAGCACCAGTCTATTGGCATGCGAATTTTAATAACAAAAGAGCGACCCACTGAACCATGTCACAGGTGGGACTCCTCAACACTGTGTGGATATCCATTGGCCTTGGTCATTGCACAAAATACTGCAGTATCGTTACCATTGCATCTACGCTGGATCGGGTAGGCCTACATCGATCAGAAATCATACCTTCCAGTAATCACCGTGAATTAAAGCTTAGCCTACTCCACTCTGGTTGTTAATGGCATCATTTTGAACGCTTTGCAGACTCGGTAACAAATCACTAATCGATATGTAATGTCGGTGTTGGAAACTTGGCTTCTGTGACGATAACCGGATGACTGATGAGTCACCTGTTCCAGAGCAAACCGGCAAATATCGTCTATCTACACTGTGCTGCCATCAAAACCAGACCAATTGATTCTGGTTCGATTACTTCTGGTAAGCAATTGTAATAAATTCACTGCGTCATTTGATAGAATTTTTGACAGGGACATGATCAGTTAGCATTTTCAGCATGATGAGCAGTAAAATACAAAAAAAGAGATGCCCCTAAAAATAATTCAGCAGCTTTTGTGGGGCTACTCCCACACTGACGTCATCAACTGTAGAGGTTGAGATATAGATTCACATGATCCCGAGGAAATTTAGAAATATATATATTATGTAGTTTGTCTAGGAGGACTTTGATTCCGCCGCCCATCCACGAACCCACGAGAAGATTGGACACAGAGTGCCTCTTTACAGAATCTTGGCTTGCTCAAAAGTGTAAGTCTGTGCACATGAAATACATGTAGACCTTTAAAGGCATAGGCCTAACCTGCTACAAGAAACCAAAATCTATTTTACTCGATACGGTAGGTGTTCTAATCACGGGAAGTATTTTTTTTCTCCATAAATTCATAATACAAAATGTGTTAATCCTCTGTGCTTTGATTGTAGCTGCAGAGCCAGACCCCATCTAAATTTGATCTCCAGGAAGGAAGTGTTGTGTTCAGGCCGTTAGTTTATTAGAGAAGCAACAAATTATCTGCAGCATGCATATGCACGCCATTTTATGCATACGGGAAATGTACATACTAATTTTGTAACAGGAATATGGGAAACAAATTGTGTGGGTTATATATTAGTTTATATGAATGATGGATGTATGTTTCACTTGTAATGGCCTTCAAAGAAGCAGATGTATTCATTTGTATCACTTTGGATACAAGAGAAACAAACAGCAGACAGTGTGATGGGTATGAGCAATCATGCCTTTCTGTTTTCAGATCTGTCTTGTATAAGGGTCGAAAATTCGCCTTTTTAATGTATTTTTCTCGTAATATTTCTCTCTTTTCTCGTAACTTTGTCTCGTTAGTCCGGACTGATTACTTAAAGGTCATTTCCAGTTCCACATCTTTCCAGTGCGTAATTAATTACTGAAAGGGTAAATTTTCAAATGGAGATAAATATAACACATGGTTCAGGGCCCCCATGGAGTAAAATGTCTTGTATATTTCCGAGTAGCAGTACTTTTTTTTCATTGTGAAAATTGAAAGCTGTTTCAGATATTCACGTGGTGTTGATTGAAAAAGATAAGAACTTTTCACCTCGCTCCGAGATTTTAAAGGTGGGTGGCACCTTTTTTAAACATGGTGGGTAGCACCAAAAATAAAACTGGGTCGACAGCCTTCTTCTGTAGGTTGGAGAATTCTGGGATATATAGCCAAAAAACAAAAACCCAACGTTTTCTCAACTGTGTGCACAATCCATTAGGACAAGAAATTCGGTCTTTCTGATGGAAAACTCCGTAACCACTGGAAAGCTTTTGGGGGTAACCTACATCGTTGTTAGACTCTTCAACTTTGAAAGTAAACAATTGTGCTTTATGATGTTATTTATAAGGCAGAGATTGTTCTAAATGGAATGCCGGGCATTATGTAAACCTGTAAAGGTTTCCACGAACATATCAGAGGTTCCCCTTAAATTTCCAAAGTTCAACATCTTTCGATAAATTTTGAGCATGTTTTTTCTTTTGGCAGTTACATTATCCCATTTCAAAGTTCGCAATTAGCATGGTCATCATGAAAGAGTAGCTGACCTGGTCAACCTGAGATCGCATTAACTTGCAGGGTGCCTCGTCTGGATTGTCTGCCAACGGTAAACACATAACGACCAGTTGCCAGAAAATATGGTTCTCTCGTGGTGTACCTTAGCAAGAAGACTGGATTGCTTGGAAGGGTGTTAAGCTGTGCCAGTGTATGGATATTTCTCGCTTGATAGGCTAACCTGAATTATTGTTTCCCTATATTAAGGCTTTTGTTACCGTGAAGCCAGATCAAGGTTATAGCTGGAGTTGACGTAGGAAAAAATTCCACTGAAGGCCTATTTTGATGAGTGTTAACACTATCTACACAGGAAGCTACAAACCGACATATGACGCATGGCCATGACCGTGGAAATTCAAATCAGTTCATTTCTAACAATAAACAGCGAAAAAATCAAACGAATTCCTCACATTCATCCCCTTTTTTCTCCTTTTTGGTTAAAAGGGCCTTGTCATTGGAAATATGTTAGTCCAATGGACCCTGTTCCGGCAGAACCTCCATACTTTCCAACACTAGTTATTAAGCTTTCAGTGTGAATGCAGCGACGCCTGCTCCATTGTGCATTCAGTACATGTCTATCTCCATAAGGAACTTACAGGGCCCTTCGAAAACTCTGGAACTGATGTTATTCTCGATGATAGACCAGCAATTAAAATGTCCTCAGAGAAAACATTTAGTTGACAATTACAGTGTATAGTGCTTGCAAGTGCGTTTAATTACCGTCAAGGAATCCTAGTAACTCGAGAGGACACATTTATGAAAACCCTGTAGTGCAATCAAGAATATATTTTCCAAAAAAGGGAAGTATATTTTGCGAAGTTCGTCTTTATGAACGACATGTTACGTTAACGACACAGTTTTAATTCCTGAAGTTGTTCGTATTTATATACGCTATATTTTTTGACACAACTTGTTTTAACCAGATAATAGTGTTTGTTTGTACCAGATAAATGTTTTTAAAGTTAATTTTAAATTTTAAAAGAATACAAATAGAGAGGAACTTCAGTAAATCTCACATGACGAAGTAGGCAACATATCAAGTAAAAGCGATTTGTTTTCTAAAAATACAAACAACGTTTCTGAATATAATTCTCATAAAACAAACTGTGGAAAAATATCTCCTAGGAAGGAAATTCGATAAATGTCCTGTACTTCACAGTTTGAAAGTGATACTTGATGGCACCACAAGGCTTTCGTACATTTGAAATCAAACTTCGCACACGCATTAATTTGCTAAATTTAAATATGTGAGTACATATACTTTGGTGCGTGTAGGGTTTGCGAGTCTGCTTTCCTTATTTAGACTTTGCCAATTATAGTGCCAATCACACAATCTACCATGACCTCGTTTGCTCCCACATATTTTGGAAAAGGCAACAATGCGTATAGACACGACACTTTTGTGACGTCAACTTCGGTGAACCGAAAACGCACAGGTACATGTACGGGCAACTTTCAAGGTTTGGGGCAGTTTTCCGCCTGCATGCAAATGGAGGGACGGCTATTTCTGGCGACGAATTGTTGATGTTTCACTTAATTCTAGTAATTCAGACTGGGTTGAGGAACAACAGCTGCATCAAACACATCTTTAACTTGTCTAAGCTACTAGGAATTGTGTAAGAAGCTCCGAATCGAGTCGGCAAATATTGTTTAAAAAATCACTATATAGAAATGGATGACAAAGCACATGCTGCCACATTGCAAGCGTCTACATGTAGCATTTAATATTTGGATCCAACATGCGCCCAGAACATTCCCATACATACAGGAAGTTGGGTAGTTGTGGAAGATGTTTTATAACGTGCTTTCAGATGCACTTGATACATAATGTAGTGGACAGTGGTGTTTTGGTCGCCCGCGAGGACCAAATGTTGTGCATTTTATTAACTTTGATGACTTCCAAATTTCTTCAGAGAAAACAACTTTACTCGCCTGCGACAGCAGTGTCAGGGATCGTGTCAGGTATGTTTGTTGCGTGTTTTGATCAAGATAAGACTTGAATTAGCGGATTGGTTGTGACAAGCCATTGTACACTTTAAATATCCTGGGTCAAATTGACCCTAATCTGGTTTATGGCCCAAGTGGGGTCCAGATTTCGGGTCGAACTGACCTCTAAGTTTTAGGTTAGCTAGCTATTAATATCGATTGTTTTATGAGGGGGTTTTCCCGAGTCTCCGATTATCTGTCCACCCGCTGTCAAATTCACGATATCAGCACCTTGCGCCATCGGTGTTTTATTTTCAGACTTATAGGACCTACATGAAAGCTAACTTCATCCTACGAGTCTACAGTCCCAGCGGTGACTGCTTTTGTCGTGTTGACCGAGGGCGATCGCGCACAACTGTGACTGGCACAAATTTGTCTAAGTCATTAGGTAAACTGCTTCATTTCGCTGCTGCACATGAAACCGTGATTCGTATAGTCATGCAGTGTGGCATCCGAACAAAGAATGCTTAAGTACATATAACCAGAGTTTAAATTAGTAATTTACTTGCAGCCTCCTATATCACGAACCTGCTAACAGAACATCAGAAAATAATGATCTAAAATAGAAGGTTCTTCTCCTAAATATTTTTAGGGCTTGACACAAGTCTGATCAAGACAGTTTTTTCAGCCTTTTCCATTTTCGTCATTGAGATAGGTTTACTGTATACTTGAATGAGTTGTAACATCCATGCATGACATATTACGATGCTTCGCTTTGCCAAAGGCACAAAACCGGCATTAAAGCATCTAACTTTAATTATGTAAGCATATTTGCCCGTCAGTGCACTGTCACCGTTAATGAATAACACACAGTGACAATGCAATTGGACTGGACTTTGCATCTGTCGTCATTATTGTTTGCATGAATCAGCCGTGGGCCGCGCTCGACACCATGACAAATATTGGTTCTCGCTGCGACACAGCACTTTTACGGATACTGCATGTGAAACAGTATCGGCGTGAATTTAGCGATTCGAAAAAAAAAGCTTCTGTGCTTAAACAGCTGTTTACATTCGTTGCTGAGCGTCAAAATTCACATTGGATAGGAGAGATATATGGGTACCGGTAATTTTGGGGAAAGTACCCACAGATCTATGGGTGCTAAATGTATATTAAACTATTATAATTGACTGTATTTCATTTAATAAATGCACGAAGTAAATAATATTGGGGTGAGGATAGACGCAACGGTTTCAGTTTATGGTAAGATCCGGATTGTTTTCATTTTGATTTGCATAAATGCGTACTTTAACAATGTTTTGCATTCAGATGCGAAACAAATGAGATTTTTATACGTTCATACGAGAGCAATTATATTACAGAATTGGGCATTTGCTCGCGTATTTGCAAAGTCTTAATAACTGTAACGACTTCGCTCACTCGATCAGCAATGTTTACCAGTTTTTGATAGATATATTGACGGATAACCAAGTTATAATTTTGCGTTCCTGTTTGCCATCTTACCAAGTAGTTAGAATTAGGCCGTCAGTTGTCAATGATCTGTTCTCCTCGGTGTCCTGGGTAAAATAAACCATGAAGAATGATTATTACAATCGCAAAGATAACAAAAAAATGAAACGTTACAATGAAACAGACATGGAATTATAATAAGCAGATTATGTATAGATAAAAACACTTTAAAGGCACATTAAGCCATTATTTAAATTATACTTCAAGAGCTAGAATACGTTAATCAGAGAGGTACATGTAGGTCGGAGCATTGTCATTTATAATTTGTAAATGATGGTGTTACTGTGGTAATCCCATCGATCTCTTAGGGGAACCCATTAAAATCGTATATACACTTCAGCAGAGATTGTCTTGTCAACATTCACAGTCATAAGAGTGTACCTTAGTCGCTCCGTGCATTCATTAATGAAGGCAGAGCAATAGTATTCAAAATGTGGCAACAGAGAATTGCATAAAATTAGACTTACTATCAGGAAATAGCAGGGACAAAAAGTATTGATGATTATATTTTTCAACACGTTAGTGTGTTTAAAAGTGACACGGTAGTGTTTCAAAATATGGAAGTCTAATACTTCCCAAAATGGCGGATTTTTTCAGGACCACTGCTTTCTACTTTCAAGCCAAGTGTCTCTAAATAGTCACGCAATTATAAAACGTGACACGCGCCAGTATACCCGCGATTACGTCATTTTCGAGATCATCAGGTCAACAACTGCAAAAACACATTTGTACTTTCTACCATTTTAAATGTTGCACTGCAGTCGAATTGCCTGATCATAATTATCTGTTTCGTGAGGGGATTTTGTGTAGATGCAATACGGTTCTTCCATACAGTATACATAAATGTTTACCGGTGTTTTTTCTTGTTTTGAATTGTTTTTCGTTAGTTACTTTAACTTTGTGTTGGTTGTTTTTTAATTAATGTTGGACGGGGGTTCTCTTAAGTTCAAAGAGTCAATATTCACTCGTTGTGAATAAAATTCACTGCCGCCAATCGGAACTCGGGGCCAGACGAACTCAGTGAGTTTCTTCAGTCCAATAGATTGAGATTTCACTCGAGTTTCCGCTGGTACAGCTGGGTTCTTTTTAGACAATGTAAATCTAAAACACATAGAAATGCTCACTCTAAAACATATGATTCTCAGTTTCACTTTTTCGGACTTACAGAGTTTTCTCAAGCATTTGTGATAAATCAGAAATTTGTTGATGAATGTTGATACTGTACTTTTTTACGATTTCAGACAGTGCCCCTTGACTGAGCATCGAAGAGCACCTCTGTCCGTCCAAAGGCTCTGCGTGCCCCATCGTAATTGGTCAGAATGACGCTGCGGCTCGTGGACGATCTTGCGACGCTTGAGTCGCTAGATGAGACCGCCATTTTGGACGAACTGAAGAAAAGATACGCAACTGACGTCATTTATGTAAGAACAATTTTTTTCTTTCGTGAGTAGAGGCTTTAGTCTTCCTTGGTTTTAATTTTAGGCCCACAGGGACATGCTGAGCTGAAAATGTTGCTTGCATAAAATGTATGTATTGAGCAGAACTGGCCAACAATCAGTAGCCTGCATTATATTGCCAGAAATTAGGCTGGCGCATTTTAAAAAAGCTTAGTAGTTATTGGCTACAATGTTTGACTGGATGGGTGAGTTATATGAGCTTTACCATAATGGCAATCAACAAAAGAAAAGATGATGGGCAACTGTACTGTTTGTAAAATGTGTTTTCGTTTGAAGCGAAATTTGTGCATACTACTACTTCCTTAATTGTCGATTTCGCCATCGTAAATCTACTTCCTGATTCCCCTGCTCCCGCCAAATATCACGCTGATTCACCGTTTATGGCAGGTCTGGGCTAATATTTCAAGAGTAAATGTCCACTTTTAGGGGGAGGGAATTTTGACTTTAATATGCAAGGTACACCTCAGTGAATTATGGCCTTAACATCTTTCTTGCTCTCTCATATGCCACAGAAAAGTATACATTTAATTGAACCCCACAAGATGAATTTCCCCGCGTATAAACCAGCCTCGCCATTCATAGCCATTATCGGAAATGTCAGTTTTTTGTGCAAAACGAACTTCATAGGTAGGCACGGCGTGGCACGCAGTTCTTTGCTACATCATTTACAATGAATATCAGCGTCAACGCCATGTGGATACATCATGCTTCACTTTCCTTCCACCGAAGACCCACGGCCAAGTCTTTAATCCTATAGAAACGTGCGCCAGTCTACGTGTGCCTACGTCCATTAACAGTAACCATAATGAGCCAAACCCTGCGTGAAATGCTGTGGGTATTTGTACAAGTCTACCTGTCGGCAAAACGTCTGCACGGTTCATAAAAGGATATAGTCTTCACCTGCGATCACCTGGCCACAAATACAGACCTCAAGACAAAAGAATCAATTTGAGAAGAAAAAAGAGTTTGGGTCGTCAGTTATTACTGATTAATAACCACGAAGAGCTGTTACTCCCTTTGAATAAAGACCCCCCCCCCTTAGAACAGTCTTGTATTTATTCGATACAAAAAAATGTTCTTGCTAGACGAATTTTTTCTGCAGGCTTTTAATTTTTTGGGTATTTTGGTTTTTGCAGAGGTTGTTTCGAACCGACATTTTAGTGTACGAAAAGCAAGTTGGGATCGGAGATACATTTCTCTCTTATCAAATAAAACATGCAAGACCCTGTTTTGAATAAAAGTGTTAGATCGATGTGACTGCGTTTTTGTCTTTGTATTTGATTAAACATTAATTAATTTGTCAACCTGTTTAAAATAAACGAGACATATTTTTATTTCTGTTTAATTTTCACAGACGTACATTGGCGATATTCTTATTGCCATCAACCCCTACAAACCGCTTCCGATTTACTCGTATCAGGTGAGACAAATATCTTCCCTGTGTATTTTTGAAATTTCTTATTGCATTCGTTTCCATCCAAAGCAAGAAAACCCTTAAGCCTATACTTTGCAACTGTATAAAATAAATTACAACGGATAGTCCTTTTAATGGAGTCCCAAGAGATAAATCCATTGGCTCCATTTAATTATTGTCGAATGCTTTCAACTCATTACAGAAATGTCCTACATTTTTTTCCTCATTACACTTGTTTACTCGTCTTATGTGTCGGTTATCACGATCCGTTTTGCGGGCTTCATCTCATTAAAACAAGGATGGAGAGGTCGTAATTCTTTCTTTCTCTGAATTTTCACAATCCGTTTTGCGGGCTTCATCTCATTAAAACAAGGATAGAGAGGTCGTAATTCTTTCTTTCTCTGAATTTTGAAATATTATTGATAGGCCTACACACCATGCTTTCCTCTCCTTTAAAAAGTCAAGACGCTTTTGTGCTTTTTATTTTAACCCTTATTTAGATATCCTGCCCAGAAGAGACAATTTTTTCGATCAGTCATGTAAAAACAATTAATTCCAAGTTTCATTTATTTTCCGAAATTTATTTACAATACTTCTTTTTCAGATTTCATGTTCATACACAAACTTGCAGTACAGACAAGCGCTGCCTCCCCACATTTTCGCCATCGCAGATAAAGCCTACGGCAGCATGAAGCGACTAGGCATGCGTCAGTGTTGCGTCATCAGTGGCGAATCGGGAGCCGGGAAGACCGAGAGCGCCAAGTACCTGATTGGTCACATTATCAGCCATTGCAGCAGCAACAAGAAAAACCTGCAGGAAAAAATTCTACAGGTGTGAAAATCCAATTTAGAAATTGCACGGTTTGTCAAGATTGCGTACAGTTTTGAATGCATGTACATGTAGTTATTGAATGCAGTTCAGCCAAAGACGAGAAATGTTTTGCTACCTTAATACTTTCTAATCGGCCTCAGAAAGTCTTGAAATTTGTAAAATGCAGGAAAAATAGCAAAAATATCGCGTGAAGATTTACGGGTATATCTGGGGATTTTCTCATCTTTTGTTCGCAGGTAAATCCACTTCTGGAGGCTTTCGGCAATGCACGAACCGTCATGAATGACAACTCCAGTCGGTTTGGCAAGTTTATTGAGCTGAAATTTTGCCATGACGGAAGGATTGTGGGAGGTAAGTAATAAAACAGGTCCTCTAGAACAGGCAAATCATCACCATCATCGGTTGAAAATTAGAGGTACCTGCAATTCTTTACGTTTTCACTCATATTTTTACTTTGATTTCATATGCCGAACGAATCTCACTCTGAGGTGACCTGCAATTTTGCCACGGGTATCACTCTTTACTCTAAATGTATGGACAAAAATCGATGACCAAATACCTCTTGTGCATGCAGCTAAGTAATTTTAACAAAAATTTCATAATTAAAATAAATTAAGGCTCTCATCAAAAACAACCTACAGTCAACTTCGCAGTTCATAATGCTGTTAATTTGAAATGAGTTCCCTTACATGTAAGTTCATAAATGAAGTGGAACCAAATATGAAACCGTGCCTTGTTACGTTTTGTTTGCAGCCACAATTGATCAGTATCTCCTCGAGAAATCTCGTGTCGTCAGCCAAGGAAAACAAGAAAGAAATTTCCACATTTTCTACTACATGTTTGCCGGACTGACGGAACAGCAGCTGTTGAATCTGCTGCTGTCACCCCCCGAAAAACACAGGTACGGGATACCACTAAGGGAAGTGAAACTCATGCTGATCAATTCATCGTGCGTCCCCATTTGTTCTGGCATCAAGAGGCTCATGCCGAAAACTCTAGTTAGCTTCTGAACAAAGAACTGGGAAGTAAATGCTACAGTCCTTCCAGTTCATAGAAACTGACAACTTAATTCAAAAATTCACAAGATTGATTGTTATTCATACGATACGTATAACAATTGTAAGAGAGTATATATACGTTTTTCCAACCAATTTCAGTAAGGATTCATTTTGAATTGAATTCTCTTAATTCAATATCCGCATTCGAACATCAAAGGCTAGTATTCGATTTCATAATTTGTTAAGTAGGCCTAACTTGGTACAAATTCAAATAACGTGTAGTTGTTTCATTGACTTCATTTTGTTGGACGTCTTGGGTAGAGATTGATCAGGAGATTCAACAACTCAATCAGCGAACAATTTCAACATGCTTCCTGATTCGTATTTGCATTTATCAAAGTGGACTCTTGTGGGAGAGAAAAACAGTAATACTTGTGAATAAGTGCACTCGGAAACAAAAACACACTTAAAACCTATCAGCCTTTTGTTTATCTTTGGCATGTGTTTCCTGATTTCGCTTTTGCATCAAAGTAGATTGTCTAGGAAAAACAGAGAAAATGTGAATACACTACTGGGAAACGAAAGCTAAGTTGTTTTTATATAACGACAGCCCTGCAACTACAAAGCTAGGGTTGACATAAATTTTTGCTTGGCCCAATGCAGGCTTTCTCACTTCGATACAACGCATACAACACCTTCTCTTGTTGCATTAATAAAGGAAATAATTCATTGAGCTTTAACTTCGGGATAATTTCCTGCTTGTAATATAACTGCAGGATATTGAACGCCGTACAAGGTCAGGGCGTATACGACAGTGAAGAGGAGTTTCTTTTCAATCAGAAGATGTATGATGAGCTGCAGGATATAATGGAGCTCGTGGGATTCTCACAAGAGGTTGGATTTTGGATCCAAATATTATATTTGGGGAATGCAGACAATATCTTCATGATATTTATCATTTTAGCACGGCGGTTATTCAAATGGATTAGTGAAAGTCTCTGTGACATTTGCCACTTTGTCGGCTCTTTAGCAAAAATACACAGACACAGTATTAAATTTGACAGATACATTCTCGATATTTCGCAAGATATGTGAATTTAATTTCTTGCATTATTGGAGCAATAAGTACATGTAGGCCTATACTGAAAGCAAACTAAGAGGGGCCATTTTCAAAGTCAAACGGTCTAATATTCATAGCCTTCCGAGATTATATTGGAATACTCAACGTTATGGTAATCAATTACTCTGTGTACTCTGTTGTACAGGATATCTGGATGATATTCACCATTCTGTCGGCGATTATTCAGATAGCTGATATCGATTTTGATTTTGATGAGGAGACAGGTGGCTCTTACATCGTAGACGAGTACATACTCAAAGTCGGTACGTGGTTTGCGGGAGTTCACGTTATTCGCTCGATTAAAATCGCTGGATGGCTTAAAGCTAATTATAAAATCGTTCTTGGTCAGATTAGGTGTTGCTCGGAAATTGCACGCAGTGGACGGCAAAGACGAGGAAATAATTATGCATGCCGTTGTTCTGACAAAAACTCATGCTTTTCCCACAGTTGAAACATTATCAAAGTATTTTGAGGTGTCTGTTTAAAACAAAATGATATGTTTGTATGAAAAATACATGTATTTTAGATGTGATTTTTTTCCTGTTTCTGTTTTTCATTCGTTCAGTGTGTAATCTTCTCGGATTGGACGTGGTTGAAATGGCCACTGCGCTCGTATCGAATGTGTCATACACACGAGGTAGGTACAGGTATCACTCGGACCCTTTCCACGGTCCATCAAATGCTATTTTTGAATTGCCGGCAGTTTTAGAATGCCAAGAGCACACAGAGACACACTTGGACAGAGTTGAAGATTCAATTTTCACAGGTTTTGAGGATAAAACTGACCATTGTTGCAAAAGAGAAAGCATCCTGGAGGTAACCATTTTTTATGTAATAGGCGAGCAGATATTAACATTAAAGACGGTTGCGCAAGCCAACGATGGACGTGATGCCTTGGCCAAAGCTCTGTACAGCAAGCTGTTTACGTGGATTGTACGGCAAGTGAACTCACTGATCGCCCCGGATCCACATCTACAGGGGTGAGTTGGGTCATCAATGTCACATCTCATCAAAGTTTTACACTGGGGTCGGTCACACCTATTATTATCAAGATAATGATTATCAAAACCGTCGTCATCAGAAATATCACCGTCGTCATAGGTACCTCTATGACAAATACACCAAAGACATCATTACCAGGGCAATCTTTGTTACCATTCTCATTGTCAACAACACGATCGATAGATCATCATTATCAACACATCACTGTCCTGTCCAGATTGCATCACCACAAATACATCCAAACCATCACTACTAAAATGTGTAAATCACCACCACTACCACATGGTGATGGATCACCGGTTTTTTAAGGGGTTGGTAGCTGGATTGTTGCAGTCAACAAAGAGAGATCAATGGAAAGAGAACGTGAATCGAGATTGCAAAATTTAATTGCATAGCGGTATTTTTTCAGAGAAAAAAAATCGAGAATTTTTTTCAGTTATAGATTGCGTAGAAGTTTCCCTCGTCCAGCGCCAATCAATCGAAACTGCTGAGTACATGTATGACAATCAGCCCTGTCAAAATCAAAAACAGTTGCGAACGTTTTCCGAACCTGTCTCACGATTTCTTCACAGTGGAACAGAAGGCTATGAGATCGGTATTCTCGACATCTACGGTTTTGAGAGCTTCGAGACGAACAGCTTCGAGCAGCTCTGCATCAATGTGACCAACGAGCAACTCCAGTACTACTTCAACCAGCGCATCTTCGCATGGGAGCTGGCCGAGTACGCCAGCGAGGGCATCTCTCACGCTAAGATCAAGTTCCAGGACAACCAGCCGGTTCTGGATCTCTTCCTCGCTGTGAGTGTGGAATCCGCCTGCAGAGTGGGCTTAGCTTGTCCAGGTTTTCATAGACAATTTCTATGGCCGTGTTTGAAACGAGCTTCCAGACTCATCGTTATGAGTGTGTTATCAGATTGTGCATGACCCATGCCTAAGACAGTCAGTGACGCCACGGGTCGTGTCTGCGAGACATCCGTTATGTACTACCGGTTTAGTTCGTAAAAGGCTTCTTCCTCCAAACACAAATCATGGCAGAAACGGACGCCGTGTAGCCAGAGGATACCAAATTTTCACGCTGTCTCAGTAATGGCTTCATAGTAAAGATAGGTGTCATAAAGTGAGATTGTACCATAATTAATTAAACCCATTTTTAGAAGACAATCCAAGGGTCCCTTAAGCCATCAGAACAGATGGATGTTTAAGTATTTTTGCAGTATTCTCGTATATTTTATTTATCACTGTTGCATGTATTTTAATTTATTTTTGGTCCTTTTACTTCTTCAGAAACCACTGGGATTGTTCTCCATTCTAGACGAGGAGAGTCGCTTCCCTCAAGCCACTGACGTCACATTTGTCAACAAACTCATCAGCAATCACGGCAAAAACAGTAACTTCCTCAAAGAGAAGAAATCCCGCGGTCAAGCAAAGTTTGGCATCAACCACTACGCGGGCGAAGTAAGTCATACAACCCACTCATTAATTAAAGGTAGTGCTATTTAGTTGTGTTCTTGATCAGATGTTCATGTAAGGGGGGTTTGTTTAATATCTTTAAAACACAATGCGACCAATAGTTATTTGTGTATAGAACTGTTTACTGTTTTAATTAAATGTTGTCCTAAATGAATACCAATTCATGTAGAAAAGAAAAAAACGCTTACGGGAAGACTAAAGTTGCTCAGTGTTTTGGGTTGAAATTCTGTTCAAACTTGAAAATTTCGTTAGGTCTCCAACATGATACACGAATAATTCATGAAAAGAACCACGTCGTAAATTCGCTCATAAAAATAAGCAATGAATGGTCTATAGTTTTGTAGCAATAGAGCCTTCCACTTATTATCCCCGCAAGCTATGGTATGACGCTCGTGGTTTCTTGGAGAAAAACCGAGACACATTCAGCGCCAATCTGACGGACAGTATGCTTCATAGCCAGAACGGCCTTCTCAGATATCTCTTCAGTGCAAGCGAATCGGAGATCTCAGAAACGTAAGCAAAACATTACGCCGAGGAAAGTAATGCTTTTGATGAGATTTGAATAGAAAACCTGTCGTTATTAATTTTACGGTGAGATAGAGGAAAGTTTCAGCAATGAAGACTTTACATGCCTTTCTTTGTCGGCCTTGGCAAGTGTTGCACTGCGGTGCCCTTTACGTGACCTAAGATACGTCTAAAATGAAGACAACCCCAGCAAATTAAACAGGGCCGAAAGCAAGACCCACAACCTGGACTGAAGCTAAAATCTCTTATCCTTCAATGCTTTTCGATTTAAGTCGCAATGTGCAACAAATTGCAGTACCGTTGCTCCGTCAAAAGTAATGAACACATGAACATTATTAAATTGGCCATATGACTTTCAAAGCTGGAATAAAAACTAAGCTGTTTTCGTATACGCCACACATTTGCATATTAAAGTCAGAGGCACCACTAACCACACAATTATTGACCAGCAGCTATCGGAATCAATTTCTTTTTCACTAGGAAACAGTCCAGTCCATTCGCAGTACCTCAAAGCCAGAAGGACATCCTTCTATGCAAGCCGCCACCCAAGATCATCCATGATGGGACGGTCAGTCTGTCGCGTGCCGCAACAAAGAAGCTGAAGAAACAGTAAGTGGACATGCCATTGTCGGTGCCAGATTAACCACCGAATGGTGGGAGATGTTATCTACCTAATTTCAGTCAGAAATACGTAGATTGAAATATGCTGTGAGTGTCAGGTAATCTGAACCTCTATAAGCATTCTGTTCAATTTCTGTGCCATTTCACTTTTGCCTCCCCCTAATTTTGAATGCTTATTGTAATAACTTGGTGATAAAAAACAGCCAGTAGGATTTGTATCAGTAACATTCTTCTGGCGATCTGTTTATTTAGAATGAAAGATGGAAAATCTCCAGCGAGTGACAAGGGAAAGCGAAAAACAACACTGCCCTCTATCGGCTCACATTTCAAGGTGAGGTCTCCAAAAGGCAATAATAATTAGCAGTAACAGTTTCAACGGCAAAAATGTTGCCTTTAAGAAAGTTATCGTATGGTCACAACGACAGGCCCTCTAAAGATACTGAAACAATGCAGAGTCGTTACATTAATTAAAAGGCATGGATGTAAATCAATAACAATATCAAAGGAACTTTAATTTCATTCAAAACGTTGGTTATTTTGCTGTTTCTATCCATGTAGTATATTTTTATAGACATCGAAGCCAGAAACACACTGCCCGGTGGTGCAGTCATTTGTTTCTGATAACAAACACTTTATTTTTATTGTTTTATTTTTTCCTACTTAACTAAGCGAACCCCGTCAGTTTTTAATAACTAAGACATAGGATTCGTTCAAGTAAAGCCAGTTTGTGCTTCAAAAATTCTTTGATTTTGCCAAGCCCCACCCCTTGCTGCCGGCCCCTGTAAGGTGAGTGTACTTTGTATTGCAGCACCACGCACGCGCAAACTCCTGATATGTTCTCCTCGGCATTACTATTTTTGTTTTAAACGACGTGGAAAATACACCTGCGACGAACGCGACTGTAACCAGCTCTCTTTTTCTCGCAGCAATCCTTGACGGGGCTGATGGCCAAGATTCTCGGGGCGGAGCCGCAGTTTGTCCGCTGCATCAAGCCCAACGGCCAGAGCAGGAACGACTTCTACGAGGACCGGCTCGTCCAGCGGCAGCTGCAGTACACCGGAGTGCTGGAGACCATCAAGATACGGCGAATGGGCTTCCCTTCCCGGCTGGCCTTCGGAGATTTCATGAGAAGGTACGATCGACCCTGATGCCTCACTATCTGTACGATCCACGAAAATTACGGGGTCTGTTAAAAGTGTAAGGGCCAACAAAACTATACTCCAGTATGTCTAAACACACACGCAAGTACACCTTGCAGAAAGTTTTCGTGTCTCAGACAGCTTCAAACAATAGTAACGATATAGCTATAGGATTACGTCAAATCCTTGATCATTACCCGTTTAAAATACTGGTTACATTGAAACCCGAATGTTTGAATAAAAAAACTAGGGCCAACCTTATTACAACGCATGTGCAAACAACATGGTTGCTTGGTAAGCTAGATCAACGAATTTACATAAAGGGACTGTAAATAATGGCCAACAATAATCCCGTGGAAGTGAATTGCATTTTCATACCAGATAATCCTTCCACTGGCGCAACTGCAAGTTGGTAGGTTTAACCAACCCCCCCCCCATCAGCTGCTATAAAGGGAAAAATAAAACCATAAATAGATAACTGCCACATCCCGTATCTCGATGGCACACTTCATAAGAGTATCACTGTTTTTATTATTTTTCTTGATATGATAAACACACTTGACACAATGTGCATGACGTTCGCGTCTTTCATTTTCCCTGTTGGCTTCATTATATACAATCAATTAACGGGACGCATTCCCCACTTCCAGTTCAAGTTGTCCAGTCGTTGCGAGTGTTGTTTGCCTTTTCTGCAGGTACAAGTTCATAGGGTTCCCCTTGTCGGCAAGTGTAAAGGCCAACGCCGCCTCTTGTAAGAAGATATTGCAATCAGCCGGGTTATCGGGCTACGAGATCGGGAAAACAAAAGTAAGAGTCCTCTGTATTTTGTTTTGATAGCTTTGCTTTTGAACCTATATTTCTATATTTGAGGGGGAAAAAAGATGAATATTTATATGACATAGAACATGATAATATTTTCGAAATATTTCTTCAAGAGTGACAGACCTACAACATAAAAATTTGTCAGACTGCTGTTGTGTAACATATATACAAAACACTTAAACATAGGATGAGATGATTTCAATATTATAACTGTTCAAGATAGAATCTAATTATCTGGTTCACAGTTGGACGCTCTCGGCGAGGGAAGTTTGTATTTTTCTCTCAGTAAAAACGTTCAGCGGTGGCTGGCGAGAGTTAAAATAATAAGCTAGCCTCAATTACATTTTATTTGACGGTATCGAAAGTCCAATTTGACGCAAGTTGAAAGGTATTTTTCTCTAAAACAATACTCTTGTTGACGTTGTTAATTAATTACGCACGTAAAGATCGTGGGTCACTCACTCGAGAAAATATGTATACTCATTCTTGGCACCTGTGCTTTGTTAAAAGCAGTCAAAACTCACAGCGAAGCTGACGTGTTTCGCTATCTACATCGGGAACCCGAAGCTCCGAGCTTATCCCGCTTTCCCCAAAAAAGAGTTGCCCCAAATAATTAGGTAATCCCTGCGCACTTTTAGGACTCAGCGAGCGCATAATCCCTACCTTGTGCGCGCTGTCAGATCACATAAATTTCAAGCAGTGCAAGGCTTGACAAGTCTATGATGTCGTCATGCAATGACGACAGACACGCTGTGTGAATATTCATGAAGTTTTGACACTGTCCAGGGCAGCAGTTTGGGCAAATTTAGAGGATCAGAAGTCAACGCAGCCCATCTTGTCAAATAATAGAAAAATCTTGTTAAAAGAATGAAATTTAAAACTTACTGTGCTGTTAAAACGGACGAAACATTTGAAATGTGGGTTACAGGCGCGGTTTCTATCCAAATGCGCTTATTTCTCTTTACATTATGTATACCAAAACTCCAGAAACTAAATACCCATAGAGGTTTCACCCAATCTTAACCTAACAGTCCTGAGTCCTCAAATTTCAATATGATATTGCAAACACCCTTACTGTTAGGGTTCAGGCACAAACATTTTTAGTTTGAATCGTGGATAGATTATTTTCAACCGTCCCCAAAATGTAAACGTACCACGAAAGAAAAGAGGTCACTTTTAATCGAAACGATGACGTCATGAGGAGTTGTTGTCAACCGATTTTGCTCACGTCGTAGTTATGCCAGTGAAAGTTGCACTTGCGTCATTTATCGGGGCAGAAGAGTTGGGTCCTCCACCCCTCTTTGAAGGAGGAAAGGGTGAACTAGAGGTCAGTTGCGTGGAACCACGAACGTATATAAAAAAAATCTGGACTTGCAATGCCCTTAAATCAGCTTGTACAGATCGCTGAATCCACTCGCGGCTATTTTACCGAGCCGAATACAAAGCTTGCCCGGCAATGCCAGCCTTTGTTCTCCCTGGCGTCAAAATAAGGGAGCCAACCCATTATTCGGCTAGGTAAAATGACCGCTGGTTGGCTTCTATTTCATACAAAGGCGTTGCTAGTCCAGGTTTTTTTTTATATACGTCCGTGGGTGGAACTCGCAAAAATATTAGCACCTCGCAACGCAAGCTGTTGGTCGCTCTATTTCACTGAAAATGTCCATGGATTATTTGAACCCAGAGCAAAGCTGCAACAGCCAAAACCGTGGTGGCTCGTGTCAACCTCATTATCGTTTGCGTCAGAATTACCCTCGATTTGGGTTTGGGGGATAAGATGAACTAGCCATTAATTTAATGCCAAACTCAATCTAAACTCCACGTGATTGAGTGGGTTACTTTTCTCCCTCAACGCATGTGTTGCTTTTGTTGTTTGTATTTGTGTTTGTTTCTTTTCTGTTTCTCCCCCTTGGATTACTAAAATTTCACCCTATTGGCTCTGGAAGGGGATGCCCGAATCTTGGGCTACACAAAAAGTGGGATAATGGAAACTGGGCTTTCAAGAACAGGAGTTTTATGTGAGTGTATGAGAAGAAAGGCAATCATTAAAAGTGGGGAACCGTGAATGGGACGAAACTGCGCCGTGAAAAATCCATGGAAATCGGGGATAGGCCTACAGACTGAACAAGTGTATCTGGATGGAACTTGTGCATTTAGCAAGTGTAGGCCTACCTGATAATGTAATTTCTATACAACTTGTGTATGGCCCTGACATATACGTTACCCGTGGTCGTTAAAATGTTCCCAGCGGTCATCAGTATACTATAAGCCCTGGTCCCTGGGAATGTTATGATTAGTAACTTCACGTTGATACCCGCGCTGAGTGCTGAAACTCCGAGTTGCCCGGGCAGGCACAGGTGTGACGTATTTCCAGTTTCCATATTTAGAACGGGCGCGTTATTTCTAACCGCAAGTCCACGTGTTTGTTGCAATGCACTGGAACTTTGCAAACGTCCAAAATGTATAAAAGTGGACTTTTTACGAGCATTACAACGTTGCAATTATCCTCGGACACTTCCCGCAGAGGCAACCGGCCGCCACTTGGACGGAAGATACGTGTTTTCGTTTTTTTGTTTTTTGTTGGGTTTTTTTGCAGGCAGTCGAACGTAAGATCGCGTCCACTTTGTAATTTTCAGTCCTATGCTTCATTCAACGGAGGAGCTCTCCGCGTTAATTGATTGGTTGTAAGGCTTAGTTGGTCTGTTGCCAATGACAAATGCTTGTCTTCATGCATAGGATATCTCAGTAGCCTCGAAAAGAATTTTCCCAAGGCTTTTAACTTCCTCATTTGCACAACCATATAGGCCTCCTGTCACATTGCCAATTACAATACCGCCAACAGGACTGTTGATACTTCAGTCTTACTCAGCCTATCCACCCACTTTTTTTTACCACCCACCCGCTAGGTTTTCCTCAAGTACTGGCATTCGGAAAAGCTCGACACTCGCCTAGATCAACTCCTCGAAAGCGTGGTCACCTGCCAGCGGTACGTGCGCGGCAGGCTGGGCCGGAAATTCACGCGCTCCGTCCGCGAGAAGGGCTGGAAGCAACGAGGTGCCATAGCCGGGTTCCTGGAAGAAATCGAGGTGTACAACGAGAAAATCTTCCGATCAATCGTGAAGATGGACAAGCATGACAAAGAGCGATTCGAAGCTAAGAAAAGACAGGTCAGTGATCATTCCTCCATATCCTAGTCCTAATAATTAAATGTTTCTTCAGCATTCAACAAATCTTCTTCAACAAATACTTCGCCACTTTCATTCTTTAAAATGAAATTGGTGAATGGTGACAAAATTGTTTGAAGTTGGATAAAAAAATATATATTTCCACGATGTTACGCCCCAACAGTCATCAGTAGAGGGCGTTCCTTCAAAGAAAACATAGAAAATACAACAGTAATTTAACTGCATGATGATAAGCTTACAAAACAATGAAATACTCTTAGTCTTCAAAATGATTCCCAACGCAGGTAAGGTGAAAGTTCAGTGGTAATATTTTCCAGGACGCGGCCGAATTTGGTACAAATTCGTCAAATATTCTGTGTGGCGTTGCTTTCTGTACCGCAACTTTTGAGTGCATAACGGCAAAGGAAGAAATCGTCTGAAAGAAACAAGTAGCGAATTATTAATAGAGTAGAGGATACTATACGTGGAAAATGGTCTTAAGTATACTATTTCACAAAACCCCAAAAATGACCACGGTAGGCCTAGCTCTGATGACAGCGAAGGAACATTTATTTACTTTAAGTAAAGGGGCGAGTTGAACTCGACATCAAGGGGATTTCTGGACGTGAATATCTGACAGCTAGTGGGCGAGAAAGGAAGGAAGCGCGGGCGTATATTGGGCAACTGGGGACATCGTGTTTCCCCGATCCCCCCAAACCACCTGGCAAACTGCATGACACACAATGAGCTCACCCAGTCATTGTTAGCGGCTGATATTTAGATTTGAAGCTACTTTTTAATTGAAACTGAAAACAAAATCGGCGTCGGTTGTTGGAGTGTGAAGCACACTCCCGTACCTTAATTAAATGTTAAGGGCATTTAATATGCCCGACAATTTGTACCATGAAGGATAAATTCTCAGGACAAATTCTCAGAAACCGGCAGAGTTAAAAGAGTCTGATTCTGAGTGAAGAACCGGAAACATCTCATTTTCAGAGGCCCGGTCTGCGACGGATGCGCCCTGTAGTGCCTCTTCGATCGACTCCATAAAATGTCAGCGGGAAACTTGGCCAAATCCTGCGAGTGCTGATTCCCTACAGTCCGCCGCACAGCACACTTCAATAATCTCTAGCGTCGGTACTGTTGATATAAAAAGACCAACTTTTTTTCTTTTAAATCCAGATCCTCTGTTGCAAAGCTCAAACTGGACCGATCTCACCAATTGTTTTCGTTTATCCAGGGTTGTCTTCTGATTCCAGAAATTTAAGTTGTCCATCCAGGGTCCGTAATCGCTGTAAATTCACCCATTTTAAAATAGACAGCCAAAGTCTATTTTTAGACATCCTGTTCCCCATTTACAGAAGGATGTTACGTGCGTAAGCCCGGTAGCCAAACTAATGTCCACATGATGAAACGCAGCACATAGCGGCAGAGGACAGACCGTGTAGGACCATTCCACCTTTCCTAGGGGGAAATTGGACCAATTAGAGAGTTGAACTGATAGCGACACGTTCATTAACCGGGCAGGGGTGGTGATTCAACTTCCTTCTGAGAGGGGTTTCAAGCCTGGTGACGTAGCATCGGTTGCCCTAGCGACGTGTAGCAGTGATATAAGCCAGTATAAAATCGACAGATCTAACCTCAATCAAATCATTTTAAGTTCGTATAGCGGTTAAGAATTGGTGTTGCTATAGACATAATCAGGATGACGTGCATTGCGATGCGGCCGCTACCTTCACACAACGTAAGTACTTTCCTCCACACTTTTATACAAAAGTTCATTATGATACTATGTTTATCTCATAATCAAGCGTTAAAGCCATCAGTGTTAAATTCTGCATGGTGTACACGAATGCATTCAGAAAAAATACATTTTAAGAGGCACACGGCTTCCATGCGCATCAAGGATTTCACATTTTGAAAGAAACATGATTCCAGTTTATTTTCCGTTATCAGCGCGACAGTTTGTCGGATACTGAAGCGGCGGTTGATTTGTCAATTCAATATAAGAACTTGGCCGCTTTGCTTTCAAGGACACATGCGAGTTTAACGACTAATACAAGTCACCAACGCGCCGCCCCTGTGCACACGTGTTTTTTTCCACTCGACAAAATTACCATTCGCGCAATGACAAGATATTTTTAATCGCAGATGACTGAATTTTGACTCATAATAGTCAACATCGGAATTGATCATTAGCTCTAAGTTATTTCTGGTGAGAATGTTAGTGCAGCGTCTGGACCGTGCCAACTTCAAGGAAAGTCCAATAAACGTGTCGAGTTTATAGCATCCAAAATACAAGGAAAAGCCAGCGCATTATAAAATACTTGAATGAAAATGAACGAAAATTTTGTCGCGCCGATAAGGCATTTGAAACGTACGTTAAAAGGATCTCCTATGATCAGCGTAATAGCTATTCATGTTGGGAATCATGTTCTCTAAAGATTGTAACGCTTCGTGAATTTTATTTTCACGCGATGACCTTTTATCCATGATGTATACGTGATGTCCTGTATATGAACGCAGAATTTTGTGTGAATGAACATTTTAGTCTCGGGGAAAGTGAAACATCACCAGGCCTTTCCAGATTACCAGATTTTAAAGAAAAATGCGGCGACAGTCTAACTGGGAAAGATTTTTATGCTAATCTGGACAACTTTTGTTTGTGATTTTTCCAGATGCTATTGGGTGAACTGCGGGTCAAAACGGACGAAAGACAGCGTCTCATTGTCGAGCAGAACGAACGGAAGAAGGTCCCACCGCCCACAGCGCCTAAGAGATACAGCTATGGGGTACCAGTGGCTGCAGCAACCAACGGGGTGGCTACGGAGAGGACACAGATACCAACGAAAAGGAGCAAAATCGAAGAGGTCAGTTTGAATCGTCTAAGGAGGCAAAGTCTGCTCTCAAAACGTGAAGAGTCATTTACGCGACTCCACCCCTCTTTACGTTCCTGTCTTGGATGAACGTGGTGAAGATCTGTGCAAAAGATTGAAGAGAGAAACGGTTTCGACAACTCTTTCAAAAACTATTTAAAGCCTCAAAATTTTTACAAAAATTCTAAACGAAAATCCGCATGACAAAAAGATCAGTAATGAAGCTAAAGGTTTAAACCTAAAAGAGCCCCGGGGCAAGGATTCCACCCCTCCCCCTTAACATTTTCCCGATATTGCCGCAGTGCATTTATTTCAGGAGTTGAGCCTTTAGGAGTTATTGGAGTCACTCTTTGCGGTTAGTTTGACACTATTTTGCCAAAAGTCGAACATACTGTCCTGATACAGTGCTCATTTCCCCGAGACGGCCAAACGTGTATACTTTTTCACTGCGGTGCTCAATGCACGCACATTGGCACGTATGTAGCCAAGAAAGTCAAAGGACTATAATAACAAAACCGTACGTCCGATTGAGTTCAAACTTCACCTTTGTAGTGATAAGTGTCTGTAAATGCACACACAAAAATTGGGCGTGGCACAGTCATGTTCTTAGGGAGGGTGGAATTTTCACCCCTAATCCACCCCCCGGCTGTGAGATGGGCCAAAATAACCAGGTTTTTCAGGGTTAATAGCATTTTAGAAGAAAAGTACCGACCTGATTTATCATCTGCACTCCAATTCCTGTCTTGAAAGTAATTTTTCAGCTGGAAGGTACATAAATTTTCCACAAAGGAAAGGATAAGCAACCTCGTCACTTGATCATTTCTAGGAACTCTTGGACGAGCTTGAGTATCAGCTTCCTAGGATAGACGCAGATGCCTGGGCCAAGGTCTACTTCCTCGAGAAGAGGTGTCGCCTGGTAGACTTCAACATCAAGTCGCCTGCAGTCATCGTAGATGGGTCCAAGTTCCAGTATCCAGGAAGGTACATGCTAGTCTTTGTTACTGTGAAAATCACGGAACAAATTCAGGGATTGCAATTGTGGGTCCAGCATCCTTTACCACTCTTATTGGGTATATCCAGCATCCACAGCTCCTAGATACAAAAACCTGTGAACAGTCCTGGATTGTGGATCCCGGTGACATATCAGAATAAGTGCTGGCCAGCCAAACCTCAGCAACTCACATAACAAGTGGTTAGGACGTTTGAAGTAGTAAGCCGGTGGTTGTAGGTATGAGTCTCATCTGAGAAAGCTGATGGATTTTCCTATTAGCTCTCAGACAGCATACATGCATATTATGCATACATGCTCTTAATAAGCAGCACTGGCAACAGGGAAAGCAAGTATTCCAATTAATATCTCCCTTAAACAAAATTGATCCAACACTAACCACGCACAAGATTACTCTAAAATTCTGGTTTAGATTTGCAACTTTCATCTTGTCCCTGTTGTATTGTTGAACCTAATGCAAACCTTGCACAAACTACGGCAGTCTTCTACAAATTCTTCATGAGGGTTATAACAATTTTTATTGTCCAAGGCTCGGATTCGGAGCACTCCATAACCCCCTCCGAGACAAGCACACAGAGAAAGTTCGGGCTCACATCGGCAAAGGGGTGCAAGTCGAGGTGGATAAGGAGGGCAACGTGTGGGCCACCAGGCTGGGGAAGAACGAGGTGTTTGTCAAGGGCTGCTTTGATCCTGAGAACCACTGCATCTCGGCTGATGTCATTGAGCAGATGGGCCACCTGGAGACCAACATTCCCATGAAGGTACGAGTCTTGACTCAGACATAATTGACTCACAGCCATATAGTGCGGCAAGTTGTAGAATGATTAAACCTACCTCCCTTGGGTAGGTGAAAAATATTATTTATTTCTGGTAATGGCACCGAGGATTCCTCAAAAAGCACCCTAGGAACTGTTGCTCGCAAGCTCGAAGAAACCTGTAGAGAGGAGACAATGAGAAGAAGTTACAGCTTTAGAGGTGGGAGGAAAACCCCAGAGGAATATTCTGGGTAAAGCCCTCGGAAACAAGGGACTGAAAACTTAATCCACATGTGGACTGAGCCAGGATTCGAACCTGGACTGCAGAGGTGAAAGGCGAGGAAAAAACCACTACGCCAACCCGATTCCCCATTAAAATTTGAGGATTCAGGATTCTTCAGGTTAAGCACCTGGTCTCTACAGCAACTTTTGAGTTTTCCCATGCCTTTGCTGTCGAGGATTTACCCATCTTGAATTGCTACCAGCAATGCAATACTGTCTTTCAGCTGCCTCTGAACCTTACTCTGGCTTTAAGACTGTCAAGTTCTTGTATCAAATGTACTCCAGCAAGAAGCCAGGTCATTTTGACTATGACCTGCTGAGCATGCTATAATCTTCATCCTGAATAAATATCTTGTTTAATCAAAATCAGATAAGGGCAGACTCACTGACATATAAGACAGTGATCGTGAGAAATACAATTTTATATTTCAGTTTACTGAGTTGAAGGCAAAATTTTAACACGATGCTAGATGAGCATTAAGCACATGAAATGCTTACCAACAACCATCTTTTCTTATTAAATCTGTGTCAGGTGTTTGACATCAAGGAGTACAAGATCCAGCTAGCCCTGGAAGCCAAGAAGTCAGACCAGTCTGAGATTGACAAGAGGCGACTGAAGCAGCTCTGCCTCGTCTCTCTGAGCTTCGTCAAGGATGCGGTGGAGGACGTCAACACGCCTTGCTGGATCAGCATCGTGGTGTTGCCAGCTCTCCGACTTGACAATCCAAAAAGTGAGCATCTTGATAAGCACCGTACGCTAAAGGTTCAGTTCATTACCAGACAACTTCACATTCAAACCAGTTTCTTAAAGCTCTAAAATGATCTACATTGTGTCAAAAACATTTGTGGGTAAAACATCTTAAGCTGCTATATTCTCATTTTGCAAAATTAGCCAAAATATCTGTTGGTTTTTGCAGCCTTTGTTCATTTTTCCATGATTTCATTTCTTTCATATCTGTCTCGTAGTCATGCAGACATTGAGAGATGTGTCCGTTGGGAACACAAATCCTGATGGTAAGATGAGGGCGCTACATTATACGCAGTAGAGCACAGCTTGTAGCTTATAGAAGAAATATTAGGAAGCTCAGAGCAGGAAGATTTTAGAAAATCATGCTTAACTAAATTTCTGTCATACATGAACATTTCCATGGAATGCTG
This sequence comes from Acanthaster planci, assembly GCF_001949145.1. The sequence goes on from NW_019091374.1 coordinate 2,202,020, forward strand.
TCATCCTTCAAATATGATAACCGTGCACGGGTACCATTGAGGAATGACTGTCATTTTCAAACTGTATGGTTCCCTGTATGTCATTAAAGTAATGACTGGAAAAGGAGCCAGCTAAACCTTTCTTAAATTGCCTGGTACTCTATAATTCTAAAATGTGAATAAATGAGCAAACATGGGACTACCCCAGTATAAGTGCCATTCAGCTGGCCTACTTCGTAAGCCCTACAGCGCCCTCTTCAGTGTTGAGCAGAGTCTATTGCAAGCATACATACAGCACAGTCATATCAAAGCCAGTAGATACATACAATTTCACAGTTCATGCCGTGCAGTAATACGTGCAGTAAATGGCACAGCTAGCAGGTAAAGCAAACTGAGGTGTAATTAATAAACCATAACAGTCATAGTTTCCAATACCAGTTCCATTGACAATTCCACTGTACGGTAAAGTTTAGCAACTTCTAAGAGATCGTTTGCAAATATATTGATTGTCTGTGTATTGAAAAAAAAAATCTAGAGCACTTTAAAGTTTTTTGTATTTGGGGGTCATTTCAATGGGATGGGGAATTCTACTATGATCTCTTTCTCTGTCACAGAAATGCAAAGGTTATGCATGAATTGGCCAAGCCAAACTTCTACCCCTCAAGAAAGGTTATTTTCAATCCACAATCACTCAAAAACCAAGACTGCTGGCACCGGTCGAGAGGTCCGCAGTTCCCATCCCTGTTCATGCACTCCACACATGTTACTGATGAATGCATGTGTAACTTAACAATTCTATTGACAGTGAATCTGTTGGTCTCTTTATAAAGACACAAAAGTAAGGTGGGATTTGGGCTAATATTGTAGTAAACATTGCTGGTAGTGCAAGAAAGAAAGTTAGAAAAGATGGTATTAGATGGTATTACACCTGCTCCCATTTCAGTATGCCACAGTACAAAGCTTCCTTCTATGTGACATGAAGCCACACATGCACTGTGCAAATTAACATCTAACCTATCGATAATTATACTTTTTTTTCCGAAGGAATATGACTAGTGAGATGGAAAGTAGGGGTTGGCATACGTTTCGGTCATTTTTTAGACACGGACTCCACCACACTGAACAAACTTTTTACGGAGTTTAAATATTTTTGGTGCTCACATCTGCCCCAAGAGGTTGAAAAGTTATGATGCCTGGTAACTGACAAAATGTTTGCTGGTTTCTTTTACAGTCTTGCAAGATGCAACCAGGATTTTGTCGGTTTATCGAACAGCAAAGCAAATTGAATCCAGTGAAATGGGACGATCAGTAAGTTAATGAGATGAAAATTCTTAACTTGGTAACTCTGTGAGCTGTACTTCAGCAGTAATAAGCCTTATGCGGGTGAAATTTGAATAAAATCTGATACGGTACACTGAGTAATCTGATTGCACATGAACAATTTGAATTTCTCAGCCTTGGCCAATCAGGATGAGCTTTTGCATAGCAACTACAATGTATACATTCCACGTGTATCTGGAATGGACTGGTTCCTTTGTGCCCTTCTTATCCATTGTGAACAGTATATTGGTACAAGGTGTCTCCTACGTACCTGAACAAAAGTTTGCCCCAAATGAGGTACAGTATAACAGTGTCTTTAGTATGGGGAATTCAAATTGTTATGTTCACTTGAATTCAAAGAACTCAGTTTCCAGATTTTATTCAACTTTAACTCACAAAAGGCTTACTGATAGTAACGTTCTGAAATGTTTCCTCTCAAATCTGGGCTTTCTGCATTCTTTCATAACCCCTGAATGGTCACACCATTTCACACACGCCAGCTGAAATAATGAAAGTAGCAAAGTGCAACATTAGATACAACATTTAACACAAGCGGACTCTTTCTCTCGTTCCTAAACCATTTGCTGGCCCCTACTGACAAAAGAATTTTCAACAACCGTACAGGAAAGTTCTTGAATGACTTACTGGAGTCTGTTCCCAGAATAATACAAGTACATTTCACAGAGATGTAGCAAATTCCACCTGAAGTCTTAGCATCATGAGTAAAAGGATCAAGTAATTATCGGCTGAGCTTCTTAATTCCATCTAAATTACATGTACATGTACGTGGATCTTCTGAAATGAGTGTCCCGATGTGGCTTTCATAGACTGATAAACTTAGCGCCTTATGTGTAAATTACAAAAAAAGTTCAAAATCCTGGATGGCCCTGCTTAAGTCTTAATCCTTCAAATAATCTTTGAAGTTTGTTAAAGACTTGCTTAATCCAAAAGGCTTAACCATCCTTGCCAAGCAATTACTGTGACCAGATTCTGATGAGAAGTGACAGAAGTGGGAATTCTATCCCACAACGGGGGAAATCCACAGGATATTTGGCACGGGACTAACCACCAAAGACATCTGATAAAACCCTATGAGTAACTTATATCACAATTCCACACAGACCCTCGGGGGTAAAGATTTACCAGTGCCAAGTACAACTAGGGAAAGATTTTAAAGACGCTAATGTCATACGACAGAAAGTGCATGTTGATCGGGAGTTACATAGTTTTGCTAGACATCCTGACTGCTATTTGACCTCTGGGACAGTGACATCATGCAAGCTAAACACAACATGTCAGGTGGACTGATAAAACTTGATGCCACACATGATGATATGGAATTGACAGAAAAAATCGCTCTTGACTTCATTTTGTGAAAGCAATCAAAAATAAACAGGAGGCAGTCAGAGTTTCAGAACCTTCTCTTAAAAATTAAACTGAACCCAAAAGAATTCAACCCAGAGTTGTCAAACATACCTGGATTGTTTTATTCAAGTAAAAAGTCATCATTTTGAGTCAATGTAATAATAAGGAAAATAACAAAGTTCTTTGCTGTAGGGTTTTGTGGGCTGGATAAATTGCATCACCTGGTGTAAATTTTAAAACAGGAATCAATGTGTGTTTGGCTGGTCTTAAAGTTGGTCTTAAACATTGGTAGTGCATTTAAGACTGACTCCGGAGAATGAATGCTTATAATGCTCTCGCCTTTCCAAGGATTTTGTTCGACACTTTTACTTTCATATTCCAAACACCCCTGTCCATTCTATAGAGTATTCCTTGCACAAGTAGTCCAGAAGAATCTCCTTATATGCCAAGCGTGCACAGACTTTTGACCATTGGGAATGGATTAAACTGTGTCATATCCAGGTGCCAGCCCATTTTTAAGCAGGGAGCATTATCAAATTGCAGTGGGCATTATCAAATGTGAATACACGGTCGCGTTGTCGAATAGGGAAACTGTCTGAGGTATTTATGAATGTAAACTTTCATGACAGCTACAGGTAGGAAACTTCCAAATTTCAACAAAGGCAAAACCATCTCTGGACTTGAACAGCTGTATAATGATGATTGAATACACAGAATCTAGAATACCTCAAATGATACAAAATTCCGATCAAATTTGTGTGCACATAGCCCCAACTTCAAGCTTTGTACACCTCTGAGGCCCGTCCATTATCTACATCAGTCAGGAAATCCTGAAGTCCTAATTGTGTTAGTCCTCAGATGAGCCTGGATGCCAGGCCAAATACTGATACACAGAACAAATAAGCACATGTCCCCTGGGTCTTGCTGTGTTAGGATAGCTCTTTTGGTGACTCTTTTGGTGAACTGCTGACTAATGTGGCTGTAATGAGTAGGTTAAACGGGGATTATAGGTGAATTGGTTATCAGGTCAACAGCATTAGCTGAAGAAATTGCTTCTGAAAAAGACATTCACATTTTGAAATGAAGATATGCATGTACTGTAAAGTGCATTCATTGTCATTACGTTATCAGGGTGATACTTCCATATATATCAAATCCCTCCCCAGCCCTCTTCAAACATCATGAATTTTCCAAAACAATTATGGATCCAGAATGAATACTTTTACAGGTGCTTTCACAATTGTCCTACAAGCCACCAATTACATGAAAATTGCATGGCAAAAGGGTTCAACAGTTGTGACAACTTGGTCATTTTGTGTCAAGTGACCAACCAAATGCAAAGATACAATCAGTCTTCACAATGCTCGCTTCCCCAGTCCACCAAGTTCAGTCTGAATTTGAAGTACCTCAAGTTGCATTTTTTAAAAAATTCTTTGCAGTCTACATACATGTATCATAAGGTATTTAGTGGCTACGGCTTTGGCTTTTCCAATGCACACTGTGCAGTGAACAGCCATAGCCACAGACAACAGTGTCCTCAGAGGCCATGGCCTCAAAGAGACCAGGTGTGATAGGTAGCATGAACAAACTTACACGACTAATAAAGCTTATGGAATCGTGGTATTCGTTTTTCTTCACAAAGGCGAGTCGCAAGTGGGCCAAGTCCAACATGCGACGCTCCAACTTTGAAAAGGAGAACACTAAAAAGGACGGCCGGCAAGCGAGACTGAAGGAGACAGAGAAAGCCAAGGCCATGGGCATGGGAGCCATGTACAGCTGGGAGGTACAGAAGGATGACAAAGGTAACATCACCATGCCACTTTTGTAGTCAAGTGCTTCACAAATACTACACAAGACGGATTTAAGTGTCAGCATTCATACCTTTTCAAAACATTTCCCAATCGCTCTGCAAAAAAGACCACCATTCAATAGTTTGCAGCAGTTACAACGGCCTCAGTAATCAAGACAACTGTTCCCCTTCCTCCCCAACAGACCCACAAAATAAATAATCTGACAGAGGCTGCACATAATGACATCCTTCAGCTTTATTTCCCTTCTACCTTCAAGCTAAATTTGTAAAATGGTGTATTCTGGTAGAATAATTGCCAAGCTACCAGAAAGAATCCAAATTTCAAAACTTGTCTTGACACCCTTCAAGTTTTTCAATTCCACATTGATACATGTACCTAAACACTATTTTTTTTTCCATTCTTACAGCTGTGACCAAAGACATGGACCGACTGTCAATTGTCTCAAATGATAGTGACACTGGATCTAGTTTGTATCCAAGTGACGAGGGTGGGCCAGGCTACCAAAGCTCATCCGTTCGACGTGCTGTGCTACGCTCCCTGTCTGTCCGTAATGCTGGTAAGCGTGATGCAAAGCATGTCCCTGGAGTCACAAATCTTCTTTGAAGCTCATTTCGAACTAGCTGGGCCCAATCTCTGGGTGCTTCTTATACCATATACAGAATTTTCCTGAACTCATAATGGTTCACATGTTTCACCGGTTAGCAAGAAATGCTGGCTTCTGGAGGACCTATACTGCACAGAAAAATGGGTTGCAACCCAGAATGCTGTTTAATGTGCACTGTATGTTGTTGGACATTATTTCCATTGTGTATTTCCAATTCACAACCATGAAGGCAACTATGTGGAGAACTTACACATTTGCAGAGTTAACAACATCCAAAGACCCAAGATACAATTTGATAAAAACAAGAGTTTCCTTTATTATCAACTGATTGCAAAGTTTCCTTTAATTTGTTGTTTTACAGTGGCAAACTTTGTGTTTCTTTTATCACTTATCGTTTGCAGCTGCGTTTCGCCAGCGTAGTCTAAAGCGTATCCAGGAGACCGGCGCACAGGAGATTGAAGTGCCCGAGGACCCGTATTCCGTTAATGGAGGGCGCCGCGTCTGGGCCAAGGACAGGCAGAAAAAGCGTGAGCAGATTACTGACGAGATCTTCTGAGATGGGACGATCTGGAACGTGAGAAACAGAGCTCAAGACGGTCGACTCTATTTCCAATTTTGTATTCAAGATTATAAAGCTAGCTCACGGCTTTAAGTCGAGATATGATACACCGTCAAAGTATGATTTCTTTAATTAGGATTCCATTATACAGTCGCTTTCATTGGCTTAATGCTGTGCAGAAAATCAAATGTTGCATTCACCCAAGTGCTTCCGTGACAAATGACAGTAACGTGTTAAACTTTTTTTTTGTATGTGTTGCTTCTTACTTCTTCATGTAAAAGGTTCATTTAGATCCAAGTACATTCCAAAGGTAAACTTTCAGCTAGGGTTTACAGACTTTTGAGCTCGTATCTCTGAAATACAGTTCACTTGTTTTCCAAACGGAAAATGGTCAAGACCCAATGGCTTGTCCTACAACTGAGAGTGGTAGGTAATGTTTGCATTCAATGCCTCTTCCACCAATAGACTGATTGTGCCCGCTAAATAATGTGACTATAGTGGGTATTAACCCCATAGCAATGTGTGTTTTGAATATTGTTTACAAACAATACAGACAAGTTACGGTACAGTACCAGCGCATCAGTAGCATGAGTACCGTGCCTACCATCAGCTTTATTTCTGGTATTCTTATGAAACATTGTGCTTTTGGTGGACACCATGTTTGTTGATATTTAATGCTCACTATACATGTGGGTCATGTGACTTGGCAGGCGCAATCGGTCAATTGGGTATTTACAACTGGCAAAACTGTGTGTACGTCTCAGGTTAAGAATGTAGAACATGTACAAGATGGGCACATGTTACACCTGACCATGGTAATGGATTCCTTTCATGTTCGTCTGCATAAATTTATGGACCAATAAAAAATTACACTGGCTTCTTTCAAGACTATCACTACATGCCCGCGATATGCAACTCTCAACTTTTGTTCCTTATATCTTAAATTGGCTTCCAAAGGCAAATTTCTTGATATTTAGTTCTCATGTAAAGTATTATTTACAGAATGGCATGACATATTGTGTCCTTGAGCAGGACACGGTGTATAAGAATGTATTTCCAAACTTCAGGCATGTTTAATATTTAAATTTCCTTTGCATAATTTATCATCCAATAGTAATTGCCACATGCATACATGATACTCTGATGTTCGTAAAAGACCCATAAATCTAGGTGTACATTTCTTAATTGGTAATATTTATCTCTGCTCACCAGATCTGAACCAAAATTATTCCTCAAAGAAATTTATCTAATGTGGATGGTGTGCATGTGCATCTGAACTGCAGTCTAAAAAATCTGTGAGGAGACCTTAAAATTATTTTAAACTGAAACTGTTACCATGGCTACAAATTAGATTTTATCTGGTAAATTTCATAGAATTCTTAAAGAACAACACATTTATTGGATAACAAAATATATTTTTCTAAAAATATGCAAATGTTTGATGATATTTAACTTGCTTGTTGGATTTGACATTTCTGTTTGTACGATGATAGAATGCAGTGTAAACAAATTTAAATAGGCCACTAAAATCTTGGAACTGAAAGCTTGTCAAAGGGATTAATGGAGTCCACTCAGACTGAAGTTTTTTTTTTTTTTCCTGGTATAGTGAATTGAGGTTAGGCAGATGCACTTGATACTTGTAGCTTTAAAATTGACCAATTTTTGTTTATTCCATGTAAATACAGGCACAAAAGCATGAGAGAAGTAATTATTTGAAATAAAAAACTGTAAAGTTTAAAAGGTTAGTCCGGTCATTACTCAGAGTTGAAAACTGAGCATTTTCTTCTATTGAATTCTCAAAAACTATTAATAAAAATGCTCAGTCATGATAATTTGAATGACGTATGTTACTAAGGCTGTGGGTGTAATTGTGGTAAATTTTTTAAAATAAAATTCCTTTTGATGCTGATATGGCATTATGAAAATGATATCAATGACTCTCTGAGTAAACTATTTTAAAATGAGTGTAAAGTAAGAGTACACGCGAGTACAATGTCACATTCACTGGTAAAATGGAACATAATCTAAGAATGGAAAGAGAGTTTGCTCAGATAATGGGGAAAATGACAAATTTATTCACAAACATCGAGACAAACTTTTTTTACCTGTTTCACAGGAATGTTTTGCACAGGGCCGCCATATGATCCACACCACAGGCCACGGTCTGTACTTCTGCAGCGATGGCCACCTGTTGTCATAACAACATTGTCATAACAAAAATTCCAACTTGCAAGATTGCCGCTCCTTTCAGAGAACCAAGTCTCTTCACAAGCGTCACTTGTCCATCTTCAACTTTAAAGTACAATAATGCAAGTTGGATGGATGTAAACTACCAAACAATGCTGGAAAAAGTTGGTTTTGTTCAGACCTCACAAGGAAAATAATACTACACTGCACAACAAAAATAGCCAGTTACATGTAGTTACCACAAACCATTTCATAGTTACCATGAACTATTTCACAGACAATTCCACGATTACCAAGACTATTCCACAGTTTCCATGGACTAGCTATTCCACAGGCGATTCCATGATTACCAGGACTATTCCACAGTTACCATGGAGTAGTTATTCCACAGACGATTCCATTATTACCAGGACTATTCCACAGTTACCATGGACTACTCCACAGATGATTCCTCGACTACTAAGACTATTCTACAGTTACCATGGACTATTCTACAGTTACCATGGACTATTCCATTGTTACCACGGACTATCTTAAGCTTACCACAGACTGGTCCATGGTTTATTATGATATCTGTCAGACATGCAAACATGATTCTATGCCAAGCCAAGAGTGCAATCACCGTGGGGGGGGGGAAGCATACTCCTTGACATACAGACAAGGTTGATGTTTTACAATTTACGTCCATGCTCACCCTGAGAGGGAAGAACTGGTTGGTCCGAGTTCCCAAGCCTAGATGTCCCGAGTCGTTCATTCCCCATGTGTACAAATCTCCTTTGTCTGAAAAAGAGACAGAATAAAGTTAGACTGAATATAAATTGTAGATGATAGATGGTTATGCCTTGGGCATAAAGCCATTTGAAAATTACTATTATTCACACTTATATAGCTCCTTATTCCATACAATCAAAGAGCACCTCTAAGCAAAACATGGTTTCTCTGATTTTATCTGTTCAAATAAATATGGAAGCATCTAAATCGAATGCAGTGTCATTTGTCTTCAGAGCTCAACTATAACAAGCTTAAAAGGGCTTTTTTTCTGTTCATGCTAAGATGCGAGTTCTGAATGTAGGTTGAGTCATTCTGAGAAAACAGAGAAAACGAGGGGAACCCTCGCCCTGTGATCGTTGTGGATAAACCCTGTGCATGCCAAATAATGCATGCCATTCAATTTGGATGTTTCCATATTTATTTAAACAGATAAAATCAGAGAAAATGTGTTTCCTTAGATCTGCTCTTTAAAATGATAAATACATACATGAAAATATTAAACACAGTGAGTTAAAAGTGGTGAGTTGTACACGGACCCAATCCTAAAAGCACACACACTGAATATGACATTACATAAATTCACATAAAAAGCTGCTACCTAAACAAAATGCTTTCTAAAACAATGTGTTTAAACCAATTTGCACCGGGGTGCCCTGGCACTGGAGACACGGTGCATGGCCCACAAGGCCGGGGTGCCTGAAATCAGAACTTATTAAAAAAAAAGTTGCTAGGTGTATTTAGAAAAAGGTTTACTTGCTGTCAGTAAAACGTTTGGGCCATCGGCGAAGGTAATTTCATCACTGATGGGCCACAATGGGGTTCACTGGACCGGAAAACTGGGCCTTTATTCATGGCCAGGGTGTCCGAACATGGAAACAAAAGATCGAGGTGCTGGGACTTGCCAGCAAACTAATAAATAAAAAATACATTCAAGCAATCAAAAGAATTGCGTTGGCAATGCATTTCTGTGTTTTTATTGAATTGGTACCACATCTATTAGTCTCTTTCACTCACTCGTAACTGCCGCAAAATGGTGCAGACCACAATGCACCTGGGTAACTGTGACATCTGGCTTCAGCTCCGTCCGTCCGAACAGGATGGCTGGAACGTGCTCTGGATATTTGCTCTCGCTCAACTTTGGACCCTTCCCCAGTATTCCGTAGCCCCAGACAAAGACATCTCCTATGTCTGTCAAGACAAAATCGCAATCACTTGGAACTTCCGTCAAATGAAACATTTGTTCATGCTTACTATCCTCCGGATATTTCACTGTTGTCATCAAGAAAAATGCTACGCTGACTCAGACGAATGTCAAGCTTATCCTCTGGTGTACAAATGGCACCCTCAAATTCTGTCATAGAGAATGAAGGAGGACTGTAGATCGCCTCGCCCATTCTCGCACGAATCTACAGTTCTGAGCTCTATTCTCTGACTTAAAACTATTTTTTTTTAAACAACAAAGGTTTATTCAAATGAAGCTCTGGCATAGCCTTTAACAAGAGGTGTTTGAATGAGTGTCGATTTGTAACTGATACAAGGATTATATGATCGCATTTTCAGGCCTAAGCCTGGCTTGGTACATCAGTACACAACTGGTCAATATAAGTGTTGATTGGCGGATAAAAAAAAAAGCAAAAGCTTTCGCACTGCCGCATTCTACCTCATTTGCCTGGTGAGATCATTCACAATATCTGACAGTGATAGCTCAATCTGTATCCCTCTTAATACTCAGACGAGTTTCAGACCGGCTGGCTCATCCAGTGATTCTGACAGTGCTGCCGCCGCTGCAGCCAAATTCCTGTTGATGCTAGAAAATGACGTCCAAGTGGTTCACCAAAAAGAGTGTGCCTATGATAAATCGATTTATTTCTTTGATGTATCGTATGGACGAAGATGTCCAAGCCAAAAAAAACCTGAAGGGTGAATGCAGTAGATTCAAACCTCCCAAAGATGACGTTGATGTTGTCTGGAAATCCTCAAAAAGGTAGGTTGTATAATGTAATTCTTTTCTTGTATTCACGTATTCCTTTACAGGTCTTGAAAAATATAAAAAAAATTGTTTTAGAGGTATGTCAAATTACCTAAAATTCATGAAGAAACTGCGTGTACGTTAATTCCCCGAACCGAGTTCCATTTCAATTAAAATGTCAAGTCACTGGTCTGGATGATTTGCATTAAAAGAATATTTTCATTGTTTTATTTATATTGAAGGTATTCCAAAGCAACAAGAAGAAATGTACCAGGACAGTTTGGACATTCGAGTGGAAAATTCAGAGAAATGAACGCACAATACTGAATCCTGACTTGAACTTGAGTGCCATACGACGTGAACTCCTTGAAATGACAACCGATTAACTAAGTCACTCTCTCACCCGTTTCATCCTGAAGTGTGTAAGGTCAACGGTAAGGAACATCAAGTGAAACGCTCTACAAGATGGTGATATGTACATGTATCCAGCTTATATGGCAATGTATGGCAAGGAATATCAGCTTATTCGAGATGAGGAATTTTCTTCTTTGGGAAATATGCTTGACAACAAGATGAAGGAAGTCTCTCCTGCAGGACACAGAGTGAAACGCTGGGAATGAATAAATAATCAGCAGGGAAAATGAGAATGTCACGTAGGAGAAGTAGATTCTTGGGAGTGATAACGACTAGTTGGTACCATTTTGTACCAATTTGGAATCCACTTTGCTTTGAGGGCTGGTGACGAACATTGAAACCTGTGCTACACAAACTCACAGATTACCCTCAAGACAACAACCCATGGGAAGTGGTTTCTCAGATACACTGAAGATGTGTGTGAGAGCTACCAAGGTGGACTGAAACATCGGAACATCATTCCCAGGACAGTGGACTTGTACGACATAACCCCTTGAATTCGGACAGATGTATATTACGTCTCTACGAGAAGCACAAAAGTCACAGACCAACATCAGGGAAGTGCAGTTCGGCTTTTTATCTTCGTCCTCTTGCAAAGCCAAACCGTGACATATGGTATAGCTGTCAGCCACATGGAATTCACCAACTTACCCTAACTGCGACGCCTATGTGAGCAAACAGGATTGGTTGGTTATTTTTCTATTTACTCTCTTCGTGCTGCGGCTGCTTCGCGTTTGTGCTTTCAGAATTTCAATGCGCAGCTAATCTGTGAGACAACTGGTACCACTCCTCTGTCATACAGTCTTACGAACGAACCACGGATGAGCACCATGAAGCCATCAGCAATGCTCTGGTCTCCAAGAAGCGTCTCACAGAGAGTTCTACTAAAGACACCAACGTTTTTGCTAATGCATCAGGTTGCATTGGCTTTAAGAGACCCGTGACCAACCATGCAGATGGCAGTAGAATACATGTGTCTAAATACAATCCATTTGTACAGTTTTTTTCAAAGTTTCAAAGACGTCGAGCAATCTTAAATAGAAATATTACCTTGCAGACACTTTTGGGGGATAATGTCGATAATCTGGAAGTGTAATGTGACATTTTGTAATTTTCAGTTTTGTAAATGTAAAAAAGGTCCATTTAATCGCTGAAATTTATAATTGCAATTGAATGTTTTCTTAATTAAAATTAGTTTGAAGAACAAATTGGCATTTACAAAGCTGAAACTTCTTGCAAAACGCTTCCTGGATCAGAAGAGGTATAATTGTATTTTTTGTATAGTTTTGTAAAAACTAGAAAGCAATCTACAGAAGAGCGTACATTCGTAATATAATCTACAGAAAAGTGTACATTAATAAATAATAATCTACAGTTTCAATAATTGACTGACGTCACAAAAATAGTTAAAATTTTGAGAAGAAATAAGGACACACTTGGAATATCTAGCAGACAGCTGAGTATTAGACCCCAAGATAAGGATTTCAGCTCAAATAGAATTTCGTTTTTGTATTTACTTTGAAGTTACTGCATTCATGTACATTTTAGGGTCTTCTTACCATTCACAAGCTGACAAATGGTCCCTCCAGCTGCTGCACCCATAACCTTCCCTACGCCACGGAATGGAAGGTGCTGAGGTTCATACACCTGTGCACAGAGAAGACCATACCATCCATTTTAAAAGGTTGGAAAAGGAGATAAAGAATGCATGAAATGAAGCAAATTGAACAAACTATTTAAATTAAATAAACAAAAATGACCAGATTACCTGCATTTCCTCTGTGACGCTGTTAAGCTGGCGGTATTCGGAATTGCCCCAGCCAAAAATGTCTCCTTTATCTACCAAAACACAAAGTGTCCATGATCTCAAGTCAAACAAGAGCCAAAACCATGCAGAAAATGTAATATTTCTGCTTAAAACTTAAAATCAAAAGTTTAATTTGAAAAGAACGGGGCCTTGGAGTGCTGTACAAAGTGTTTTCAAAGAGGTCACTTTTCAACTTGATGGCAGATATTTTGCGCGTACTTTCCAACAGCTCATGGGCCATTCCCACATGACTTCCTTCAGAAATTTTGACCAACATGATACTGAACAAAGCGACTCTCAGCTATGTTGCCGCTGGGTTCCAATAACTTTTAAATTCTCACCAGACACTGCGAGACAACAATCAGCAAACGTCGCAACCTGGAGGATCTTCTGCCCCTTCAGGTCGCCCTCAAGTTGAACGGGATGGTCCACACTTTCGTAGTGACCAAGTCCTGGCAGAAGGGAATAAAATCAACCGTGCAAACCATTGGTCACTTAGCCTTCACCCTTCAAAACTCCCCCGGGTCTTAAGATTTTGTGGGATCAAGGAAGGTAAAGCCCAGCCACTGTTATTCTTCAGAGGGCAAGGGAATACAAGTAAATATGCACTTGACGGTTTGGTTTGAGACCAGCCAAGTACATGTTTATTCCCATTCATAAATACCTTTCGAGTCAGAAGTCAAAACAAGTTTAAGAATTTCAAATTTTGATGATTTTGCTCAATACCTCTACTTCATTTTTGAAATACACATCTGGTCATGTTATGGAATGTTCCACTTGCAAGCAGTCATAAACAATCTCCTTATATGGAAATTGGCGCACGTGTGGCGTGTACTGTGTGAGGTGTCGCACGGCCATCAATCCTTAAAAAAGACCAGCCACGTAGGAAGAGGAAATGCCATTAGGGCCATACGAATGCCAATCAATATCTCATGACATATCAAACTGTGTGGCTTCGGATTCCTGTACAGAGCAGAATTTTTTATTTTGAACGATTCAGGATGATTTTCAAGATGTATTTTTGCGTTGGGGAGATGTTAATCTATATAACAGGTTTTTGCCCTTACCCAACGTTTATATTAATAAACACTGTATGCTCAGTGCTAGTCCGAAAGCTTGCGAAAAAAGTCACGAGCTTACTCGGGTGGGACTCGAACCCACGACCTCCTGCACTGGTAAGCAGGAGGTCGTGGGTTCGAGTATAGATTCAGGATGAGTTCTAACAAAATTTCTGTGGTTTAAGGGTTGAATAACAGCTCAAAATGCATGTAAATGGTACCTAAAATCTTGGCTATGGCTAACAGTAGCATGCATGTCTATGGCACAATGGTTACAGTGGTTAGCCAGTCGCTTCCACAAGCTTCTGTGTCATTGCTAGCCACAGCCCAAAGTTATGGACGCAGAGTCGCATTCTTACCAGTCTGGCCATCTGCTCCCCATCCGCAGCTGTAAACAGCACCCTCTTCTGTCAAGAAAAGGCTATGGTCGTGACCGCACTGAACCTACCAAGGAAGGAATCGGTACCAAAACATATCTTTATAACTTTTCAAACCAATCAGAGTGAACGTGGATTGGACTTTCAGATTTGTTTTAGAATCTCACATCAAATGTGAGAGTTGTAAAACTTCCGGCTCAAAAGGCTTGATTTATGACTGTAAACCCCAACTCTCCACTGTTCTAAGTGCTAAAATCTGTAGCATTTTAGGGGGGGTTAATTTAGTTTACTGTATTTATAAATTAGTTCCTTACTTTAATTTTTTTTTTAAGTATTTCCATTTGTGCTGTATATTTCTGGTTTATTTTGACTGTACATGAAATCCACACTAGTAACTACTAATAACCTGTTTTGCATGTTGACTGTCGAATATGAGTACATGTATAGAGGGATTTCACATTAGCACCGTCTGTGCATATCTGCATCGAAACCGAGGCTCTCTGTGCTGAACTTCGTCGCGGGCGCCCGCATAGGCGACACAGTACATGGAGTATCCGGTTCGTAAATGTGACGCCACTTAAGTTTAAACCACGCCCACTGCACAAGATACACGACCATCGCAGGTACATTAGCTCGTGGTCAATTGTCATTATTTTTTCTTTTAATTTTACGTGTTGATTCATCCTGAAAGACTCTTTCACCAAAATTTTCGACCTGAAAAGTCTGAATTTAACATACTTTTATGCATTTTGTGTCTTGACTCCTTACTGTCAATCGTCTTATCGTATTTAGAATTGAAGCTGACACATACAGCCTCGTTTTCAAATGCAGAAAAGCACAGATCGACACTAAAAGCGTCGTATTGGGATCCCTCTATACGGGTAGTCACAGGTGTATCAGGTTCAGCCACTATGAGTTTGCTTGTAGGAAATGAAAGGCTGTCGTAATGTAAACTGAATACACTAGCATCATTGGAGAACACAACGAATGCGCTGCTGGCAGTGTGGGGGGTGTATATCTATAAAATGCTCATGTTCAAACAGACACCTGGAAAATACGACACTTGGCAAGAGCGAATGCCCTGTGAAAGTATGCGCAACAGTCAACGTGTTAGTAAGCAACCAAAATAACAACAATAGTTACATGCCCAACTGAATAATTCGGTGCTACTAGGCCGATGCAAACTGACAAACTTTACAGATTTCCCATGCCCTCTCACAGAAGCTGGGTTAAAAATCTCAATACACAAGCCCTCTCAACCTCATTACCTGTTTCACCGTTCCTTCGATCCCCTTGATGTTATGAATGACTGGGTTGGACCTGTAAGTCTCTTTCTCGACAATGGCTCTTCCGCACTGTCCATGGGCATTGTTACCTAAACTAAAAACTAAAGTAAAAAAAAAAAATTGTTTTTTAAGCAAAGAGCAAAATCATGGGTTGCGGCTGCTGCCAAGAAGCCTTTTGGCAATTCTGACCCCACATGCTCCGTTTTGCTTGACGACAGATTTTTGCAGATGGGCAAAGCCATCGCCCTGTGGTACACTACCTGTACATCTATGAACATCGTGTCAAGCTGTTTGCATAATAATTTGTGCACTGAAGGAAAGATAAGAAACAATTTTCCATTGTGTTGGGAGACAGAAAAACACATAATTGTGATAACTCATGCTGTTTATCTATCGTGACCTCTGACATTACCCACATACAATGCATCATGTCACCAAGCTGTAAAGCACAGAAGTTTGCTCAGGCCCTGTCTGAAATGGGTTTCTACAGCTATGGTTATGTCCATTGTCAGTGCGTCCTACGTATTTCAAATTGAGCAAAGACAAACACAAATAATGTTCCTTTTAATAAATGCACAAAGCCAATGAAGGAACATATTGTAACCACACCCGTCAGGGAAACAAGAGAGCTGGGCAAACAGTGCTTATTTCTGAGTATCTAAACACTCAACAGCCACTTTGACGTTCAAGTAAATCTTATTAAAGAGATAGCCAAGTCCAGGAATTCGAACATGCAATGTCCCACACATAATTAAACATTTAATCTTGAAGACATTTATAGATTTCAATGTTTTTCATTTCTACTGTTGGGCATCTGGGAGGCGAGTAACCTCAAGAATTGATATATTATATCACTAGTTTTCCAGATGATGCATAATTAAGGAAAATGTGATGTTACATGGGGAAGAGGGAGACGTTTTTGGCCTGACTGGCCTGCAATCATGGACAAAATTGTTGGGACACGTGTCAATAGCCATTACCTTTCCAGATCCTCCACTCCTCGGGTCAATGTTGTCATCTCGAGCAGGAGCACAGACCGTGCAGTGAGACCCAACATTGAGAGAGGGCCTAGGGGGTGGATGCCCTACAAGATTTGACCAGGACTGCATGTCCAAGTGTAACTTTTCTTTAGGCTCTCCACTAAAACTACACAAAAACAACTTTCTCTCAAAACTGCAACATCTGGCCCTTCATGCTTATTACCTCCTTCGTTGTCGGTGAGTATCAGGGAGTGCGCCCTCCCACATGACACCTGGGTGACTCTGGTTGCCCGTGGTCTGGTCAGTGGTAGGTCGATGGGCACGGGGTACAGGATATAATCCATTCCTTCCTCTAGAATCGGTAATAAAAAATGACAAAAACATTTTCCTCTGTTAACATTTCATTAAAATGAAGAAGTTCCAAAAACCATTCCAAGATTCCTTATGTTGCAGAGCTACAAATTTGTAAGACTTTTTGTAAGCGTCTTTTCATAGGAGTACTCCCCCTGTAAAAATATATAGTTTTGGTTTCGAGTTCCCCTGTATTTTTCTGTTAGTGTATCCCCCTGTTTATTTACTTTGGCCCTTGCTTCTACCCATATACCTTCGACCCCCCCCCCATGCTCTGACCACACTCAGTTTGAAGACAGCAGACCAACAGAGACACTATCGCTGTTCATGTACCCTTCACTGGAGTGTGATTTTCTGCTTGAGTAGAAAACACACTCCTGTGCTTTTCTACAGGAGTAGCATACCTGTGTACAAAAATTGTTTATTTCTATGGAAAGAATTTTTACGTGTGGCCTTTGACAGAAGTGGTTTCTCTTGCTGTCCAGTGTATATTGACATGTGTTGGTTTTTAGGCCTTTTAAAGGTTCAGTCTTTAGGTGTCAAGTCTTTTCAAAAAGTCTTTTAGTCTTTTTTCTTTCAATACTTTTCAATTTTCAATTCTTTTTGTCCTTTTTTTGATGTCAAATTTTGGTGTCTGAGTCCCTATTAACCACTTAATGTTGATGACGCTGGGGCGGGATAAGTATCATTGTTTTCTGTTTTCAAAATTCTTTAAAAATTCATATCTTCATTTACTGAACACTTACACCCACACGAAGGACTGTCTGGTTTCTACTCTGATCTGACAGACAACATCTATTGATGCTGGAGTATTTCAGCCAGGCCTGTCGCCTTGTAAACATGGTAAAAAGAGCCCAGATTTTGCGGTGTTACATAATTTCCTTTTGTTCACGAAACTGACACAGTGCATTGCTGACCTCTATTCAATTGTGGCCAGATTAGCATGTGGCAGTGCTGTGTGGCTCATCACTGCGCTCTCAATTATGCCCCAAACCATGGTATACTGTTTCAAAACAAGGCTGGACTATCTCCACTATTGAGAGTGAAAAATGTCAGTAATGCCCAGCAGCCTGGTCTTTTGTTCCGAGTACGGTCTTTTGTTACAAGACCCAGTTCCCTTTGTCCGATTTCGGAGACCCTGGCCACGCATATAAAGAATACGTGTCCGAAACTGGAATACCCGGCGGCATGTGGTTAATTCCGTTTCCTGTGACCTTTAATTCCTTTAAAGATCCCTGAGTAGTTAACTGGTTTTTTATAGTATTGCGAGTTCCCCCTTAGTAAGCCTTAGCGTGCCATTTTTTCTGTTACATTTACACTCAGCACTGGGCTAACAATTTCCAATTCCTTTGATTCAAGATAGGATTATTGGATGAAACAGGAACAAAAAGGAGTGCAATTAAACAAAGTGACTTGAATGGAGACAACCAAACACAACGCCAACATACAGGTACAACGAAGAATTAAAACGTGAAATCTTCTCATAGACCCGGCACTCCACTCAGTAGGACAAGGACCTTTCAAAGTAAAGGTTGTGGGAAGAGGATTGGGTAAAAAATTCAGACTTGGAAAAAAACCAACACATTACCATTCAAAGTTGATTCCATCCATTAAAATGTTCAAATCGAGGTAACGGTTGACTTGTTTTTAGGCAAACCCTGATGATGCGAACGAAAGACCTTCATCTCATGTTCATATAACTCTACTTTTGCTTCGCCTACCATCCGTACCTTTCTCGACACTTTTAGGCTGAAAGCCCAGCTGGGAGTCCGTGTTGACACCAGTTCCCCAGACTTTGGTTATTTCTAATGTGTTGCTGGCTAGTAAGGTGAAACCGTAACCACAAGCAACAGAGGTAATCTGTAAAAATAGCAATAGCGTTAACTGGCTAATGTACACGTACACGTGGAATAATAAACCAAACACAGTCAAGGGTTTCAATAAATTAGTACTGAGGAGTCTTGTACAAATCACATGTACATGATGGTTTTATGTTGAATTGATGGATTCTGTTGGGTTTCAGAAGACTCCCCAATAAAACCCTGTCAGGTTGCTTAACCCAGTTGGAATTCCTGTTTTCGTTTCCGTAGTAGCCTAAATCTTCTAAAGTTCAACAATGAGTTAGGATGTTCAGAATGCAGTGCAGCATGTTCATTAATGGGGAATTCAAGCCTCAGAGCAGGGTCTGTCTTGAATCCTTTTAAAAATTGCTCAACCTATTTTTGGACTCTGATAGGTATTCTTGCCTGGAACCCTAATGTGTCCTCCCAATTCCTTCTCCGGACAGGAATCTTCCAAAGACTCTTTTATACTCTTAATTTGATTTATTCAATATTTCTACAAATTATTATTACAAAAAATAAATGGAAGAAAAGCAAACTTAAAGATTCCCAAAAGTGGAAACACATGTAGTAGGGATAATGTAAAGAGAGTTAAACTTATTTCCATTGTAGTCTTGACTTTCATTGGCCATCAAATGCCTAAATACATTCCTGTACAGTAACAGTGCATGGGTCTTGCAGTTAACTTCTTGGATGGATTCTAAAGGATCAGGGAAGGGGGGCTGGTCAGTCTACTACAAGTAGAATCTTTCTTTTTTTTTCAGCATTCTGAGGAATTCAGGCGTTCATGTTACAGCCACTGCAAGTACAGAACCATGTCTAAACTTCCAAGTGCAAAGAGTATGATGTATATCTTTGGAATGTCCATGTTTCTCTTTGCATTTAGAAACTATAGGATTTTTATAGGATCTTGAATGAATTGAGCCCTACCAGGTGAGAATAACTCAGGTTCTTTCACCTTTTGATTTTGCTGTAACAAGTAAGGTGCAGACTGATACTTTCTTCTCGTCCTGGGACTGCTACCTCTTAGTTTAGGTTTGACAAATGTTGGGACACCCAGTGCGCCAGTATAGGAAAGCCCCCAGACGTACACCCGATCCTGACGTTTCCTGTGTTTGCTGATGAGCCGTGTAGTGGCCATGTCACTCGCCTCTTCTTGCCTCCGCTGAGCTTCTGAGAGAGGTGGTAGTGAGGATGGAGTCGAAATATCTGATGATGCTATTGATGAAGTTGAGAAAGGACATCTCGGTATTGTTCTTGTTGGCATGGCAACAGTCAGTCTTGAACAGGTGGTCACCCTTCCGAAGTGAATCTCCCTCGTATAGAGGTTATACTTGCCAACCGTTGCACCAAGTCGATTTTGAAGTGGAATCTGCCTCTGCACAATGTTCTTCCCCGAGAATTCTGAGGCAACTTGCCAAAATTTGGCAAGATGAAGAGACTTCATGTTGCTTTGGTCTCTGTACAGTTTCTAAATGACAAAAAGGCCGTTGAAATTTCTTTTCGCTTATGTGATTCGCACTACCACTAGCCGACCAAATTTCAACCAAGCCAAACCAAACTGGGAAGTTTTAAATGGCAAAAATCACTTCAGACATGATGCATGATGGAAATTTGTCTAAAGTCTGCAGGTTTCAAGTGAAGAGCATACGCAAGTTAGAGCACATTTAACTCCGACAGCAAGCCAAATCTACCTATACTTTCTTGAGATATGTGATGATACCCCCGAGTACATCTTTCATCGTCCAAGGTGAGTATTTTGGCCAAATATGTACATGTAGGCCTACCACTTTGATTTCAAGCGCAAGCATCCACAACAATCGTCAGACACGTGCTGATTCTACGTTGTCTCGTGGTGGCGCGCTTCATATTATTTTACGAATGCGCAAATCGGACACAATTAGAATTTTTAATACACAGTGAAATTGAGTAAATTGCATACATCTTAGAAACTTTTTGCCATTAGTATCATCTAAAAGGTGTACATACACCAACATGAAAAAGGAAACTGATTTTAAACTATCCACGCTTCAACATTTTTAATGGAGCATATTTTATTTCGCATTGTTTTGTTCGTCAAGTGTAGCTAGCATGAGCGTCCGTACTTCTTCGCAGACAATTCAGACGCGGTGGTTGATTGAATATTGCTCAGGTTTTTCGTTTGGTAAGTTGAAATGAACAGTCATTTTCACTGAGGAATGCTTTATATGTTACTTTGGATATCTTTTTATCATAACCTTAATTTATTTACAACATTTCGTTATTTCTGTTAATCTGTGAAAGTTTCTTAACAACCTTCGACTCGATAGTGATTGAGTGTGTCAATGATGAATTACAAGTGATTGTGCAATCAAATCATTTAACGTTGGTAAAACCATGGAGGTTTCCTACCTCCATGGTATAACTTTGTACAATTTAGCACTTGTCAACTTTTTTCTGGGGAGAGAGTTTCATATATATTAAAACGGTTTCTCCGTCATATATTTGTTCAGGTTGTGTAGACACATGGAGTAATTCCTCCATGATGTACATGTAGACTGGAGTACAAGATAAAAGAAATTGTGAATTGACAACATAACAGAAATACCCTACAGACAAGTACGGCCTGTGCGTGTATTTACACAAATGATCAACCC
This sequence comes from Acanthaster planci, assembly GCF_001949145.1. Next base: position 2,223,335 of record NW_019091374.1, read on the forward strand.
TTGGACGCCATCTTGCCACCCCCCCCTTGCATGGCATTACCCATCACGCATATGACAACAACACTGGCAAACCGACCCGTTACACTGTGGATGCCAGTAATTATTTCCTACCATGCCTACGTTGATTGTTTTTTAGCCATCAGAAAAATGTGTCCAGAAAAGTTCAGATAAGGACAGGGAAAATACTGTACCAAGTCATTTTCGGTTTACTTAGAAAATATTGAGACTTTTTCAGACCATCACGTGTCAAGTGGCATCGCCATACGGAACTCTTTCCATTTTCAGGATTTGCAGCTAAACGTCTAAATACATGTATATCAAACTGCAAAATTATTCTTGTGTTTAAACATTAGCTCTATACCTAGATGTAAAAACCTTGTCAGTGACGGTAACATTATGTATGATACAGTAGAATGCTACAACATGTATGTACACAATTTAAATGGCTTTGGCTCTGATAACATTCAGTCCGAAAGTCAACAACATAATGTCTGGTAATTGGGCTTTGGCTGATTGTGCGTTGTATTTCAGAAGTGTGAAAATGCAGCTTTTTAAGCTGATTTCAGCTTTTTTTGGTTTAGATATTGACCCTGAATTTCAACTTTATTTTGTGCACCTGCTGTGTACAAACCGTCCAGGATTATTATTCAATTTAACACAAGAACATTGTTAAAGTAGGGACGGAAAAGATGCCATCAAGCAAATATTGGGGGAGCGTTCATTGACAATTTTGGAGACATTATGACTTCAGATGTTTTCCTGTTCTCGGCCGATTCCTTTGAAGAGTTAATATGTCATCATTTACAGCATAAGCTGATCAAGTCCTTCTAACATCTGGTGTAGAGATTACCGGCAATCACCATGGCACGTGGCCAGCAGAAGATCCAGTCCCAACAAAAGAATGCAGAGAAGATGGCCAAAATGAAGAAGGCTACCAGCCAAAAAGGCTCGGCCGCCAAAGCACTCACCTATACATGCACCATTTGCAAAGTAAGGGCACCAGCTAAGACGCCATTGCCATTACACTTGTGAGACTCTGTTTGTAAAGCCCCCTCATTCCAAGGACACATCTGGGGTCTATCATAATTAAGGCACCGCACATGTTGTGCACATTCTGATGAAAGTTAGCAATTCTGTTACATCCCAGGACAGCATCAGAACCAACTAAAGTTCGGCCTACCCTCATTATACATGTAGTTTGGCCTGTCCCAATTACAGTTGGGCCTGCTAGAGTTTGGGCATAATTCCTTCTTGATGCCATCCTCATAATTTTTGGTTCAAACTGCTTGATTTGGTTCAGACACAATGTGAATATCGAAGAAAGGCCCATAAGGAGTGTTTCCTTCATGTCCATTATATCCTTGATGTCCGTATAAATACTTGCCATTTACTCACATGTGAGGCAGTGCTCAAGGCATAAATGGTAACAGGGATGTATATTGTTTTGGTCAATCTTCACTTCAGTTTAAAACAGTGAAAAGTGGAGAGATTAAAAGTTCACCCTCCAAAGCCTGCTGCATTATCAATCATCAGCACTGTCCTCACCATGTGTCACCATTGTCTTGTCACCATCACAACTACCAGTGTCCTCAGTAAAATCACTGTTTACTGTTGTCATGATCAATGTAGCTTCTTTATGATCATTACAATAACTGCCAAGACAGCTACACGCACCAGGGGCAGATCCAGGATTTTCCCAAAGGGGAGACGTGATCCCGGATTTTCCAGAAGGGGGTGTGAACTAAAATAGCAATGGTAAAATGCCCAAGAACGCATAGTGCAAAGCCCTCACAGTGGAATTCCAGGGCATTATTGGATTCTAGGCACTCTGTGGTGCCATTTCAGGCAGTATGACCAATCCTTCCCCCTTCTCCCTTCCTCTCTCTGTTCTTTTTTATTTATTATTTGATGAAAAAAGGGTGTGTGTGTCTGTCCCCCCTTCAGATCCACCCCTGTGCACCTGCACACTCTTTATCTCATCGCAGCCATCTGTTCCACTATCCAGCATTTCTGTCATGTTTTTCATTTATCACAAAATCCCTTCTCAATATTTGCCACAGACCCAAATGCCAGATCCCAAGACATACAAGCAACACTTTGAGAGTAAACACCCGAAAAGCCCCCTCCCAGCCGAACTCCAAACTGTCAGTGCATGATGACAACTTCTTCCTTTGAATAACGGGCAAAGCAACAACGGTGAGCCTACAGTATTTGAGGCGGCCCGTGCACGTACACGGGGCACTGAACTTCCCAAAACACACTGTTAGCAGTATGGGTGCTCATGCACAACTACCCTCTATTGGTTAAATTCCATAATTTCTAACTGTACATCTAGACGGATGGATGCCTTACAACCTGTTATTGTTGGCAGTAAAAGATTGTAAAAGTTGAAAGGAGTTGCTTCTTATGATTTTACTCATTCAAAAACAGAACTTGACATCCTCAAAAAGCCTCTTTATAACTGATCTGATTAAGCATTTTCTACTTAAACAAAACATGATTTACTTTTTTTCCCCTTTTTTCCTTTACAGGTCTTCTAAATATCATTTTGTAACACTGGAGTGCTGGCATCTGATAATCCCTCCGTCACAATGGGGCATGACACCCCCTTTGTATAAAAATGGATTCTCCTATGACTTGTAATACAGTTTCAACATTACTTGGCATAAAGCCTGAATGTGCTTTCATACTCAGCCCATTTTAGAAATCGTGGTTTCATCTCCATCTTCGACTGCAGAACCCAGATCAGGTCCCTGACTCTTTCCATTTGGTCTGAACATGATAAAGCCTTCAAATGGTTCAAAGTTCATAAACCAAGCTAAATGTGGATCCGAACCCAAACACAAAGCCAAGGTGTGAGGATGGGCCATGGAGCCCAATTTCTTCCATTGTTACTGTCCAATACGAAATCTCTTGCATCTCTTGCGTGTATACTTCAGGCCAGCAAGTCTTTTAAAAACTTTAGGCCGTGCACTCTGTGAAATTCCAGGCCTGTTGTGATGCACGTATTTCAACCATTGACACACAAGACACGTAAGGCTGTCATTCGACAAACACAGATGTTTACATGCAGGTTAAATGTTGACGCCTTACGGTTTCTTATTCAAAAGTTTGGAATTTCCAATTTTCCGGAAACTTTCCTATTTTATCTTCCAATTTTCTTGAAACTTCTTAAACTGATCTTCATTTGTTAACTGCAAATCTAATGTATTAAGTGTCACAAGAAACTAGCTTTAAATACAACTGTTTCCATGGATACTACAAAAAGTGAAAGCCTCCAGTGCCATTTGTGATACTGTATATATTTTAAATTTGGATTTATAAACCAATAATTACAAAGAGTCAGCTAAGCAGAGTGCATGATTAAGCTTTTGTGTTTCATGTTTTCAGAGTATGCATTGTATTTATTTTTTGTTCATATATGCTTTATTTCACTGTATTCCGAGAGGAAAACTATCGGTAGCAAGTTTATCACGTTTATAACAGATGCAGAAAACGATGGGTTCTGATAACTTGTCAGGCTGAATGATTGTCTGAAGGATACGGGAAGTCCAATACAGAATTCCTGCAAGCCCATCATGACTCCTTCAAGTCTCTATGCCTAGTCACAAATTCTTCAAGTGAACTGTGACAAAAGCATTCTTTGTCATTGTTCACCCTGTTAGTTGTGACCAGTGGCTTAGCCAGGTAGGGGGGAGGAACTGCCCCCATCAGCAACACCATCGGCTATGACTGGTCTTGTGAAAGGACTTACATGGATTCAACTACAGCACTGCTAAGGAATATCCATTGCGCTATCTCTTTGATGAGCTGTATAGTAATGCACGTAAATTTTGGTTTTGGAGGATGTACAGTATACAGAGCTTAACACATAAATGACCATGCAAAGTTGTGAGGTTGTGTGCCAGTCAAATCACTGTTTTTTGAAGATATACCTCAAAATTGGATTATTTTGATCAAGTTGTGCTTAGAACCTGTAACCATCCAGACGAGGTAGTACCATAACCTCTGACCCAACATTTCAATTGTAAATTAAATGAATGCATGTCATGGCACGTCTGAATCTTTCTTCTTTAGAAGTTAGAGCCATCTTTTTTTCTTTTGGTTTGTGTTTTACTCTTTTTGTTCTTATATTTGGATGTTCTGTTATCACCTGCGGGACACATTGCTGTTTTTGATACAGCTCACCATGGATGTGGTTTCAAACTCAGTTTCTGTTGCACATGCCCCAAGTATGCACTGACGAGTATAAAGTGTAACAGTGATCCCAGCCTTGGCCCAACTCGGTGCAGTTTCTCAGTGGAAACAGTGCTTAGCAAATTGTATTATATGCTTAGCAGAAATGTGAAGGGAACCAGCACAAGCATTTAATACCACAAGGCATTTTGCCTGGTGACCCAAGTTTGCTTGGCAACTGTTTGATGCACCTATTAGCAGATTTCCATGAAAGTGGTCCAAGCCCCTTATCTTTCCACATCTTCTCAAGCACAGCCCAAGAGCAAAATGTTAATAGTGCATACATGTTGATCTTGTAGATGGTGACCTTATGTAATTATAAGCAGGTCTTAACGGTTCCATGGGGTAAATGATATATAATCATGATTGATTGACCATGTAACATCATTGACATTTGAAATTAAAGAAAAGGACATAGATTTATGAACTTGCAAGAATGTTGGTCATTTATCTTTGCCTCACATATATTTGGAAATCTATCACAAAGAGACACAAGTTACCTGACCGGTGTGGTGAAATGTTGTCAGCATGGGAGCCAGGTGCTTTCCATATGCGCATCAACACATGCACCAAGCGTTACATATCCGTCAAAATTGCTCCACGGTGATTTTGATGGCTGAACGCAACACAAACGTGTTGTGTTAATGGAGTCGGTTTTTGTATCCGTGAAAGTAGAACATGAGAACACATCATGTATGCAAAGCACCCAAAAAACATCCATATGGAAAGGTGCCATAAATGTTGGAGTGTCTGTGTAAAGGTGCATGCAAGAAAAGTAGGAATGACTCTTCCAGACTTTATTCATGAATGTAGGTACTTTTGTGTAAAATTGCTGCATTTCTAATTAAAAACAATATACAGGGGTACATGTACATGTACTTTCAGATTACGTACACTGTTGAGATGTAACAGCTTCATACAACGGAAGTTAATTGAGAACATATCTTGCCATCTTGGCATTTTATTGATTTCACATTCTTTAATTGATTCCAATCTCATTCAAGGAATATGAGAGGTTACATCACTTTAAGGAGTAACAAAGCCCAAACAAAAAGTGGCCCTTTTTCTGAATAAAAATCACTTTCAAAAACCACACATTTTTCAAGTTACTTTGACGCCCATGTGTGGGCATAATTCTACACATTCACTGCGTCCACAGTGACACTTCTCTGAAGTAAAACCAATAACATTGGATTTATATTCCAGTCCTTTTTCAACAAAAATCAAACAAACAAAATTTGATTCAGGCAGATTTCGATGACTTGGTTAACAAATTATTTCTGTGGGCCATGAATGGTTAAATATTTCAGCATTCCTGTGTTTCACAAGAATTTCTTCTTTTCAATTAACGCATTTGTGCATAAGCATCATGTTGAATACAAGAGTATGACCTTAGACACACAAAACAGAGAACCCGAGAAAGTTATCCCATCTCCCTAACAGGGCTGTCAATAGGACCCAAATACCCTACTGATGTTGGGAACTAGTTCCAAAATACGGAACCTGATACCCCTGACCACCCATTTAAATTACTTAGTAACTTTTCAAAGGAAAAAGGACGGTTTATGTGCAAACATTTTCAACTAGAAATCAGGCTACGTGGAAAGCAAAACTTACTTGAGGTTAACATGAGGAGGGTATTGAAGAGCATATTGGCTAAGACAGAATTGGCAATTTGAATGAATTTTCATATTTCCTTTTCTCTTTCTTTTTTTTTCTTCAGGCGTTGGGTACCTGGGTACCAATATTTGTTTCACTAGTTCTTGTGCTACTCACAAACGCACACCACTACTCGCGAAGACGCAGTCACGTATATTCTTCACAGTCCCCAATTCTCCAACTTTAAAATAGTTTTTCATACAACCAACCTAGGGGTAAAGGTGAAGCACAATTGGTCACGGTTTAGTTTTGTTGGTTTTCAAGAAGAACGAACAAGACTCAAAGCGACAGAGGGGATAGACATTTTAGAAAGCGTTAGCTTTGTATTTTGGACTGCTATAGATGATGTCATATCCTGATTATTTACTGCACGCATGCCGCCTTTACAGGGAGTAGAGTTGTTTCAAGTTTTGGAGGTCCATCTCTTTGTAAGCCTCAGTCTTCCTGGAACCGAGCTTCTTCAACGTGCTCCGTAAGCCTAGAAATAGACAGAAGGAGGGACAAAAGTCTCATGTCATCTGCTTCAGTTTGTGTCACCTCAAGCAGTAGATTGCTCTTTAAAGGTAAAGTCCGTCATTTGTCATCTGTGCATCATGTTCCTTTGAGGCAACAAAATGACTCAAAATCTGATCAAGGGTGCCTTAGACAAACCTGATGAAGTTTTAGCTCACTGAATACTGTACATTCGTTATAAACAATATATTCTAGGACTTCGATTTCATATCAAAAGTTGCTGAGTTATGTTTTGGATTGCACCTGAATCCAGTGTTTGGGACGCAGTGGGACACATCACACACGGAACCAACAAATTATACCACACTCACCTAGGTCATGTCAATACTTGCACATGCTTTTATTGGCACGTTTCCAAAAATGTGTCTTTAGACTTTTGGTTTGAAATGAGCTTTTTTCTTCAACACGACAACTTATCAGAAAGAATTTCACAGGTACTTTACTCACGTAACAATCCTTAATCTAAGTGTGCTTTTCAACACTAATTTTATCACTTCCATTTTGGGTAAACTGCAAATTACTGACTGTAACTTTAAACATCTCTCCCAAATCTAGAGAGATAATGAAAGTGTGCAAATGCTATGACACGGTCAAGATACCCCTATTCTCGAGTCTGTATATGATCTCATCCCATTGAACTTGGTTAACATTTGGATGAGGACAAGGTTTGAAGAAACGCTTGCCTGACTTACGTTTCTTGTCACCAGTGGACAGGAAGAGAACCACTGCCTTGAACCTCTCCACCTTGGGCAGGTTAGCCAGCAAGCCGTAACTCAGATCCCCATCTGTAGAAAGAGTGCAAAGATTGTTTCCATTTTAATCCTTCCAGGGGCTACTAAACCAGTGCCACTTGGAAACCTATTTCGAGCAGGGCATCCGTGCTCTGCTCCGCACCTTTCCTGCTTTCAAGTTTATAAGTGTGACATTTTTAAAGAAGTGTGTAGCTTTCCTGCCCTTGGCTGACGTCTATTGACGGTGCTACAGTGACGTCATATAAGTCACTCATTTTACAAGCTGAAGATTGTTTTCTGAATGATTAATGAACCAATTACATGAAGGAGGTGTATAAGTTAAGGGACTGACTTCCATTTCTAAATTAACAAAATAAAAGAAATTAAGAGACAACAAAAGAGGAAAGCCTCTGGAAACTTGCCATATCTACATGTAACAATTTTGTACAGTACCTATACAGATGTACACGTAGCATCCAAATGTCCGGGCATCATATGACATCACTCATTCACTCATGAATATTGATAAATTCAAATTAACATAGCCAAGATCACTGAAAGTGGCACTTTATGGAGAAGAACCAGTGCTTCAGAGAATTACAGGACACACGTGTACATTTATAACATATCTTTGAAAAGTTTGTCACTGATCCGACATTCAACAGGCCTGCAACAGAATGGCATCATGTGCGCTTTCCTATGCCTCATGAGACGCCATCAATCAAACTCCCATAGGAAAGCACACGTGCAAACAAAGCGTGACATCGTTATGTTTTAGGTTTCTCCAAGTTTGAGATTCTCCTCAAGAATCTTGTTAATGAGAGATATGCATTTACCTGACTCCACAAGATGTTCACAGACAGCCTTCACAATACTGACCAGCATGTCGCCATCCAGTTTGTTGGTCAACACTGCAAAATAAATACAACCATGTTGTTCTGAATTATGAAACTGGTAACCAGAATCACACAAGCACAGGGTGGTGGCACCACTGTACCAGTAACACGCACGCACAGTTCTTCCGCACATCATCACACCAACATGTTAATGATCTAACTAGTTCATTACCTGGATCTTGACAAATGTTACTTTTGGAGTGTTCAATCTAACTCCCAGGCATTCCTGCTCTGAACTTTTCTGAATCCTTTGAAATCCTCCACTGAGCAGGAAACCAATGCCAAATTCTCTGTTCTTCAACTAAGCCTTCATGTACATGTAGAGTAACAGTGGCTGGGCTTGACACCTTCCACAATCCCAACAAATCTTCCAAAAGCCTCAAAGTACAGTGTAGATTTTGAAAATCTGGGTAGGGTCAGGTTAACAATAACATCTACCGCTGCACCTCAGAACCGTGTTCTCTGTACCTGAGCACCCCCGCTGTTTGTGTCTGGAACTAGTTCCAAATTATGGAGCTGAGTACCAGTAACCAAGTTTACAAATTCCTTGGGAAGTTTTCAGACATTGAAAAAGAAGAATTTGAAGAAATTTTATTTTCTCAGGAAATTTTCAAAAGACTATAAGGCTAAATGCAACTCTGAAACAAGATGTCAATTTTCATGAGTATATTGTATATCTGGCAAGACAGAATAGGCAATTTGATTTGATTTTTCATGTGTCCTTTTTCAATTTTTTTTTTCCTTGAAGTTTGGAGAGTGTGCCACTTTTCTGATTATCAGGGTTCCCGTGTCTCACTTTCACAGGGTGTTACCAGATCCTGGTGCTACATGTACCCATAAATGCCAGATTTCCTGATGAAACTTAACAAGCAAAACAAATATCCAAATGCCAATCAAAACCTGTTGCCATACCATTTGGTAATTCATCGGGGGAAATCTGCTTTAGCAGCTCGGCGTAGGCAAACATGCTTCGGTGCCGCTTCAGAGAAGTCCACGCCTGCAGAAATTCGTAGGCTGTCGGCTTGATTAAAAAGAATGCAAGAGATATCACCTTTGTCAGTACAAACATGACAAATGTCAAAGCAATGTACCCAGTGCATGTGTATGTCTCATGCTAAAAAATGAGAGTTTAGATATGTTAAATGAAAGCCTCTCAACGTGCTGGCTGGAGGCTCAAATCCAGCAGCTGGTTTGGTATATTTGGTGACCTTAGGCAAATCACTTTACCCCTATTTGCCTCTCACCACCCAGGGGGTATAAATGGATACCTTTGGGGGCAATAATGGCTATTGTGTTTCATTAAGGCATACACAAGTAGGCCGGAAATGGCTGAACCCATCTCAGAGTTCTTGGAACGTTTCTACACCCATTCAGTAGGAATATAACAAAAGTATACACCTTGATGGTTTCCAGACAAGTGTGGCATAAGAAGTCCACAGTAGTTATTAGGACGGTTTTGAAACCACAGCACAAAAAATATGTACTGCAATTTGTGTTACACATTAAAAGTTTGGGAAAAGCGAGAGTGAAGACGCTCATCGTACATGTATGTCTCTTTTCACCTATTAATACACGGTTTATTCCAATGTCACAAAGCTGGAGCGAGAGCAAGCGCAGCCCATCTGCAACGCCAGAGAAAAGACACTTGCCTCATAGCAACCACCACAAATCAATGAGCCTTTTGCATACATGTACACGTAGAGTCAGGTTTTCCACTTAATGAGGGAAACATGTTAGTCAGAGCCCTTGAGTACTTTGTCGGTTCCTTTCAGTTTGGGCAGTGCCTGAAGTAATGACTGTCCTTCCAACAGTCTGACAGTCACCATGGGTGACCAATGCAACCAATGAAGTATATGCAGAAGGAATTGTGACAGGCAGCTTAAGGATTTATACTGCTCAAAATCCCCTCCAGAAATTGTGTAAGGAGACCTGGCAGTTTGATGTCTGTGCAGAACGTGAATTCCTACGAAAGATGTGCATGCAAGAAGACAGCAGATCACATCATGTCAAGCCACAGGTGTGGTTCTCAGAATGTGAAGTCTGCCAATTACCCTCAACCACTTTTCAATGAGTGCTTGAGTTGCTTGTACACGTTGGGTGGAAGGAATATCAAGACACACTTGCTTGAGATTTCAACCAAGATGGTTGTTTCTTAAATTATCTGCATGTATGTAGCTGATCTCTGCCAGTTTTAAATAATATAAGGACAAGCTACTTCTGATTTAACTGTAATCCATTCTTTGTGAAACTGGACAAAGCAGACAATCATGTTGTTGAGAAAAAACATAAAGATAAAAACAAAACAACAGCAGAACTGCTTCAGTACGCTCTACATGATGTTTCCTGATCATAGACAGAGTACATGTACACTGGTTGAAATCCCTACGCACTACTTGGTACCAGACCAAGTACAACATCACGGCTGTTGAGGGGGGAACAAGAGGAGTGCTTGCCTCCTTGCCCTGAAAAATGGGAAAGATGAAAAAAGAAGGAAAACAGAT
>NW_019091374.1:2234099-2305230 GCF_001949145.1 Acanthaster planci
CTATAGGAAAACAGATCTATAGGAAAACAGATCTATAGGAAAACAGATCTATAGGAAAACAGATCTATAGGAAAACAGATTAGAGAGGGGATGGAAGTGATTGCTTGAATACTGGCAGACACGATGACCTTCATGCATACATCAGAAAATTAAGGCTAATGATGCCATGATCAGACAGAAATTTACGATAAAAAGACTTTAATTTTTTTTAAACATTCCTGAAAAATCAATCTTGAGAGATACAATCTTAAATGTCCATCAAATGATGCAAGAAATTGGCATTCACTCTCCAAGCCACTAGGCTACGAGTAGTCTTGTAGTTCATACACACAACATGCCGATGATGAAACCCTCACAGTGGTCTGCCAGTACTTGGGTCAATACTACATGTATGACAGTGGTAGTAGGTAATTTGCATCATAGATGTTTCGGGATTCCTTAACTGCTTAAGCAGGTCTGCACAGTATTTTGACAAGCCCTAACTTTATCTCTCTGTGGCTGTAAGTGATCTATGGCTGGTCACAGATGTGGCTTTCTTCTTCAGCCAGTTGAAGTCTGACTCCAGAAATATGCTCACCTCTTCCCAAGTTTCTAATTTGACAGGTACATGAAGGATCGCTTTATCACCAGCTTGTTGCTGAGGGCCATTTTTGTTGCTAAGGGCCATTTCTCGGCAATCGGGAATGCAGATTTCCTTTAGGAACCGGTACAATTTGTGGCTTGACCGGCCAGTAGTGGGACACATTCATGCTTTCTACTGTGTTTCAAGTCTAGTGAGGTACATGTACATGCACACAGTAATGCTTTCCCCAGGTTGCCGGCAACAGTGATTGAAGTGAAATCTCTCCAGCGCCGAGGTTGCAGTTTTTCTCCAGCTTGGCAATTACCGTACTTTTGCCGAGCGCCTGCTTTCCCCCTCAGTGTCATCTTCTTAATCCCATTTGAATGTCAACGGCTGGCTCACCGATAACGTGCAGCAGGATCAATATTTGCCGTTTAACTGGGTCTTCTTTGATGCCCCCATTGCATCTACATCTACATGTATAAACAACAGGAAGCCTTGTTTGAACTTTTCCCAATCTTCTGCAACATAGCTAGTAAGTTCAAATGGGCTCAATTCTGTAGGGAGAGTTTAGTTTAGCAGCCACTTAAACATCCACACACATTGCTAGCAGGCCAATTACAGTGTACATGAATGTACATGTACATTATGCACACACCGAACGTACATGGTCCAGAATTTTTAAGCCAGCCACTTTGCACCTATTTTTACTGTTTTTAGCCACTATCTCTACCAACAAACCTCATTATGTGAGTCACTAGAGAGTCCTCACAACTTCTGACATCTCTGATATGACAGAGTAAAACAGTGCATGCACACATGCATGTGTATGTTGCATACATATCTAGGGATACATGTACATGTAAATTGCTTCATGCATAAACATCAGTCTGTGCCGGTCACGTGAGTCATCACAACATATTCTGGCTAGTCACTAATACTCCGTGAGATTTCAAGCAAACTGCACACTCTTGACGCGAGCCGTACAGTGCAGTAATTACAAACACAACAGCTGAACAAGATCCCGAGACTGCTACCTGTGTTGAGGATACTGAATGCCTACACTTCACATCTAAAACAATTCCCAGCTGGGTGGTTTGTTCAGCAAGTTGCTGACTTCTGTGGAGGTGTCTGAGTTTCACACACAGGGTGATCATTCTCCTTTTTCTGCCACTTCACGTTATCTTTTCCCTTACGACAAGACAAAGCCTGGTGCTTTCCAACCGCATCTACCAGTATTTCTTTCACATCTTCAATTGAAGTTCAAGTTTGCTGCTGCCCACTGGAATGTCTACAAGACACTGATCTTTTTGTGGATAACTTTAGTGGGTAAACAACGCTGGCTGAAAAGGTGATCGGTTGTGTATTCATTGGAAAGAGATTTACGGCAAATAATGATTCTCTTGTCCGGTATTTTGCTGTCTCTGGTGTTCAACGTATCATGCAGCAACATGACATGTACTCAACAATCTCGAAGCTGCCCCCCACCGTGGCTGGCCTTCAGAAATCACTGCTACCTTTACAAGCCTGAGAGAAAGACATTTACGGAAGCAGAAGGGATCTGCTCAGACCTCTCAAAACGGGCTCATCTGGTGTCCATTTCTGACAGTGCCGAAAACCAGTTTGCATTCCGCTATGCCCAGTCGGTTGACCTGCAGGACTTTTGGATTGGGTACAATGACGTGCTGTCAGAGGGAAACTTTTTCTGGACCGATGGAAATCGCAACGGATTTACTGAATGGGACGTTGAAGAGCCAAATGACTTTCGCGGCAATCAGGACTGTACTTATTTAAACGACCAAACACTCAGGTGGGATGATAAAGCATGCAGTCATCGATACGCATTCATGTGCAAAATACCAAAAAATGAGTAAAAAAACCACACCATCAATGAACGCCTGACTACACATTTTTAAAAGGGCTTGTTGTACCGGTATGTATGACGTGCTTTAAAAAGTCCTAACGTGAAAACAACTGTCTGCTTAATCAAGGGCAGCAATATAGCCACTCAAGAGAGGAAATTGGCGGAAATTTTTTTTTATGACAAGCCAAATCTTTTGTTCTGTTGATGTGTCAATATGGAGTTTCATACAAGTGAAAATGTAAGCGTAACCATGGTGTACTTGCCGGTGCCAACTGGTTAAAAACAACATGTTTTCAGACAAATAGGTAAGAAAAGAATTGTTGCTGGAACTTTCAATTTAACCTTTCCTGCTCCTTGACTTTCTGTCGTGAAAAGTGTACATGTTAGTAATTTTAAGTATGTGTAGGATGTAAGAAGATATAAATACTGGTAAAAATATATTGGTATACATTTTGTATGATAATGATTTAGCAAATATTGAATTCTGTGGTTTGTTATCAAAAATTGATGACTAATTTCCTTTTTTCACTTGCGAGTACATCATGTATTGAAAAGTTGTCAATTATAAAAAATATGTAGGTTTTTTTAGCAATTTCTTGCAAATTTTAAGAAAAAACTGAGCAAACAATGCTTAATAACATTGTGAATGGTAAATTAAATATAGCCATTTTTTTCTCCATTGTTGGTCGCTTATTACATGTACATGCAGCTTAGCGTCAACGCTGTAAACAATGGTGGTGGAGCACTGTTGAATACAGGTTTCTTCGGGCATATGAACTACAGTGTCCGGGATCTTTTTGAAAAATGCTTGTTTCTTTATCAGAAATACTTTAGTGAGGGGAAAAAAATCTGATCTTCTTAAGGGCCGGTTATGGTACATTTAACAATTATCAACACACTGCCACCCACAGACTGCCATAAATGAGGTGAAGCTAATTGCCCTTCTCCACAAGGATAGAAAGAAAATGATCAGAGGGTGTAACCTGCTGTTGCCTGGGAAACAGTATTGATCATTGCATTGGAAACTATTGTGCTTCTGTCGATTAGAGTCAGGGGGCAGGGGCCTTAACTATGCACGGGTAACCAATTAGGCCAAGGCTAAGTAGTATATGTGGGCACTACATGTGTGTGTACTATCAAGAATAAAGGAGACCAAAGGTTGCCAGTACCAGCCAAAGTATTGCACATTGAGCGCACGTCCAGTTTTCTCAATTGAGAAAATACTGGTGAAAAAAATGTCAACGGGGGGAAGGAGACCAAGAAATTGTTTTCAATCTCAGACACAGTATCTGTCTTTGGGAAACAGCAATGAAGTAAAAATTCTATGATTAGGAATATTAAGCTTTTAAAAATTTAGAAGTAATCTATACTCATTTCGAAGTCGTCATTTTGTGATGTAGTTTAGAATGTAAATATATTTATCTTAATTGATGTGTTTACAGCACCGAGTGGTATATGTGATAACTTTTTGCACTTTGAAAGGATAATGTGAAATAAGTAAGTTGAGTGTATATCCTAAAATAATGAAAGTGTATTGTCCACTTTTTCTCAGTGTTTTTGAAGTGCATCCTTTCAATCGTAATTCAAACTTGAAAATACGGTAACAGCTATGTAGTATTCGCACATTTCGCCTTGAAGCTACAGATTGCATAAACTTTGAAACTGTGAACTCACTGAAATGCTTCGATATCTGTTAGCCTGCATTTTTGCTTGAATTTTTCCGTTTAATAGTTCAATATGAATGTCAGTTAAAGTGAACGTTTACTGGATAAACTGTTGACACAAAGCATATTGATCTCAGAAAGAAATAAATCAGTTCGGCAGAATAGGGAAAAGTTAAACGATCCACTGCTGTCCCTTTCATGTTGTTGCATGGTTGCACATACAGACACACAATTTGGCTGTTTACTGTTAGTAAGTCTGTGTTGTCAGGTAGTCAGGAGCCGAAAACAGACTAATGTGGTATCAATATGACAACAATATGGGTATCATACTCTGCTGCACTGTACACGTTATGTGCATGAGCATTTTTTTAATTGTGTGGTTGCTTTGCATGCAAGACAACACAAAATAAAAGTTCCTAAGGATTGGGTTAAAAATCAGTCTGAAAATACACTTTGATGTCAAAGTCTGTCGAAGCTCAAGGGCCCCCAAGCAAAACAGATCTACAGTGTTTGTCTGGTCTCTCTAAAAAATCCAGTCATTAGTATGAAATGGGTCATTCTATAAATTTGGGGTCGGATGTGTGACATTTCCGTCCCTGTTACACCGGGCCTGTATAATTTGACGGAAGATATTTCACGGAAAATTATTTCTATTTTTATTTGAGTGGCAGGTAATTTGTAGTACTTATTCATTCTTGGAAATTAAAGAATGAGTTCTGACCTTCAAAAAATCATACGCAAGTTGTAACTGGCACAGGAAAAAAACTGGGCTCCAAATTTATAAAATGACCCAAATTCCTGTGGGCAGAACGTATTTTCTTGCCAAGCAGACTGCAAGTCAAGCCAACCACTGCAGGCCTAGGGAGTTACAGTTTTGGAGGTAACACGCGTTATACATACCTTGGACAGCTTGGGCACGGATATCTTGTTGTCCTCACCCTCTGGGGTCTTTTCACCCTTCTGGTTCCCTGTCTCTTTTGGTGTCTTGCTGCCCTTCTTGTCTTTTGCGCCTGGCTTCTCGTTGGTTTTGGGGCTGGACTTTCTGCAATCTTTCTGCAAAACAAAAAATCAAACCAATTACAATGCCACATAAGATATACTTTAAAACTTTGATACGACTAACAATTTAGCAAAACTTTATAATTTCAACCCTGAGCTACGTGAGTATTTTGGTAATAGGATCAGCGAACAGTAAGTTGCAGCTCCTAACAGGACTGCTTGTGTGTCTGAGAAATGTGGAGGAACTGGATCCAATTATTTCTCTCAATAAGACGGATTTCTTTTCATAGTGGCAACCTCCTTCATTGCCCCAAACCGATATCATGCAACGAACTGCCCCAAACTGTGACAAAATAGTTAAACCTCGGCAGTTTTTCTTTGGGAGGGGAGATATAACAACATCTTGAGAAATGATATTATAATTGAACAATGGCACTTGAATGTCAATAGAAAATCAGAACTGAGGAGCAATTGAAAATTATATTGATATTTTTTAATTCAAGAAAAGTACATGCCCAAGTCAAATTGTGTATTATTTCATTCCAGGCATGACAAGTATTTCCAGTTTCAAACCACCTCTGGCAAGAAACACTACGGATTTTCTTCGGGCCAAAATTTGCAACCGGATGCAAAAACTCAGGTTTGAGTCTCAGGCTGTGTCTCGATCATGTGGCTGTAGCTGAGATCGACGCAGGTATAGCCAGTGGCTTCCATAGGTGTACACATTTGGCAGTCATAGCCAATTAGTTAAGATGAGGCCTGCAGCTGCGTCCAAAAGTTATGGCTGTGCCTGTAAAATATGCATGCCCCTATGGAAGCTAATTGCAACCAGATGGCCATAGCCAGGTGATTTGGACAAGGGCTAAAAAAGAAGTATTCTGACCTCATCCTCACTGCTGCCTTCAACCTCCTGGATCTGCATGCGTTTCCCCCTCTTCTTCTTCTTCTCTGATTTGGTCTGGGCCGGTTTGACCTCTCCCGATTTGACCTCGGCTTGTTTGACCTCTGCAGGTTTGACCCCTGTGGGTTTGACCTCAGCGGGTTTGACATCCTGCTTGACCTCGGCTGGCTTAACCTCCTGTTTAACCTCCGAGGATTTGCCCTTTCCTCCTTTGACCTCTGCTGGCTTGACCTCAGTGGGTTTGTCACTGTTGGGCTTGACCTCAGCTGCACTGACCTCAGGTTTGACCTTTGGTGGCTTGGTCTCAGCTGCTTTGGTCTCAGTAGGTTTGACCTCCTGCTTGACCTCGGCTGGCTTGGCCTCCTTCTGTTTAACCTCGGAGGATTTGCCTTTTCCTGTTTTGACCTCTGCAGGCTTGACCTCGGTGGGTTTGTCCCCGGCGGGCTTGACCTCGGCTGCATTGACCTCAGGTTTGACCTTTGTTGGCTTGGTCTCAGCTGCTTTGGTCTCAGTAGGTTTGACATCGGTGGAATTGACCTCAGAGGGTTTGACCTCTGACTTGGCTTGACCCGGAGGGGGCTTGGTAGCTTGCTTTGGCTTTGCAGCAGCCTTCTGCTGGTTATTTTTCAGTTCCTGAAATTTTTCAGCATGTCATAAATAAAAAATTCTCTTTACTGTTACTTAAATGCAGTGTTCCGAAGGTAAGAAATATTGAGTAAAATTCCCAGGCTCAATAGAAATGTGTGATTCCCAGATTCCAAAAGTTAAACTTTTAACCTGAAAAGTCACCTGTAATAATTAAGAGCAGTGGCCCTAAATTTAACTTCAACAAACCAGTCTCCAACTATGGTGTATAGGAGCAAGATCTTGTCTTTTGGTACGATCAGATGCTGCTGTTTATGTTTCTTAGAAAGCCCAATATTGTCATGTGATCTTATTACACGTACCTTGCTAGCCCTAAACTCTACAAATTAGCAACTAAACGTATTTAATAGGCTCTGCTGGGTGAAGTTATAAAATAAAGATCTAAATTCACACAGCTGCTGATCTGTGCTCCGCTGCTCAGCAAATTTAAGTGCTACGCGCAAATCAGCAGGGAACCATCCACAAGCGGCATACATTACACATATTCTGAGCTTGTAACCCGATTTTCTTCAGCGTTTAGCAGCTGCATGATCTTGTCCCCTGACTTCACACTGTAATTTGAATATGGAGATGGTGACTTACCTGTCGCCACAGCTCTTTCACTAGCTCCAGTTCCTTCTTAGCTGAGGCATTATTCGGCTCGATCTTGAGCAAGCTTGTCAGGTCGCGCGCTCCGTCACTGTACTTGTTCAGCATCTGCAGAGAAGAACCAGCCACTATTCTGTAAAAAGCTTCTGATGGTTGTTTCGAGTCACGACAAGTGAAAATGAGAACAGAGTTAACTGGGTATTCAAAGGTTTGCTATTACAGATTTGTAGCTTTGACCTTGGATCTTATTTATTTGTTTGAGTTGAAACCCTCTGGCTGCAAAATGCAACACCATTATCTGGTGCAGAAACATTTACAAGTGGTTCTGATGTAATGCCAAAGTCGGCAGTATATTTTCATTTGGTTCAACAGTAGGCTTTGAAACTTGATGTGGAAGTTCAAGGTGAAGCTAAGGACAGCGACCAACCCTAGATTTGATAGAAGGGCAAAGAAACACTTAGCAAGGCAGCCATCTTGGAGCTGCCTGCCTTTGTTCAACTGAATTGATGTAACAAGACACCTGTAAGTTGGCGCTTGTGTACAAAGAGCCGAATTCAAATCATTCACAACACTCAGACTGTTTCAACTGTACAGCCAAAGCTAGGATCACATCGCAGCTGCCATGTCTCACGCATTGTTCCTTCCTGAGTAAGAATAAAGCTCTGTTGATTACCAATGGTACAGTATTTTCAAATTTCAGCTCGTCAGGAGAGCGACAAAGTGAAGTCACATCTATCACGTGTCTATAGTAAGGACATGTATTTATTCATTTAGGAAATTTTCTCACACAGACTGATTCATCTTTCACATTTGCCTGTATTATACGCAGGGTTTCAACATCGACAGTGTCTGAATAAACCGGCTGCAACTAGGGTTAACACACTTGCAGCCCTTCATTTTAAGAAAATCCAGGAGACCTCTCCTCAAATCTCTCAGAAGAGCAAATCGCTCTCCTTAAAGTAAACCAATTAAAAGGAGAGGAAATGAGATCAAATAATTGTTTGTACCCTGGGGGTCTATGTTGTTTCCACTTTTCTCTGATGGTTTTATAATGTTCTTGGGGCAATTTTTAAAATGAATTTAGTTCTGGTTCAGTTAAAAACGGATCTACAATATATACATCATCTCAGTGCTTGTTTTATTTGAACCAGAATTTTTATACTTGCGAATTAAACATACACTATTTAGGCCTGAGGAACTGAAGTTATACATAAGTTTCAACCAACTATTCAACACAGTTCTACGTCATGCATGTGTCCCTTTTATTTAAATAAAAATGGAAATGAACCTTTTTCCTCCTGATTTGAGCATTTCTTTCACAAATAAAAAAACCTGAAGGGGATTTGAAAGTTGAAATTGCACTTCAACTGTGTTCAGTTGATGCAGACGGTAACAAATCCAGCTAAATCAAAATAGGAAAACGTCAGCCAAAAAGGCAGGAATGCACATGTGAACATGACGATGTTTACGTATGATTATGGTCTGACACGCTGGGGGGGGGGTTTCCTGCGCGAATTCAATGAGCGCACACGCTGCATATATGTAGGTATACACAAAGCTACATTTTCATGACGACCAAAAGCTCACGGCATACCACACTTTCTGCTCAGGCGCCCCGTAAAGAAGATCGATACTGATTGGCTCTCGTCACAGCGAAACTGCCCGCAACATACATGCACGTGCCAGCATATGTGCAGTGTGCATGCTTCATCTGCGTGAGGCCTGGCTGGCCGCACTCGCGAAGCGATGATCGTAATATATTCGTAATATATTAATTATAGGCCTAAGTAGGAAAGTGAATGAAAGCGGGATAAATGTGAAATTGTAAGTTACAAACAAATCACAGTCCTTTGTTGGTGATGTTATTCACTGTGTTTGTCATATCGTTTATTTGTGAAGTGCCCTTACATTTCTTTAGGAGCGCGATTTTTTACGCTCCTTAAGGAGTGTTGAGGAGCGCGGTAGGAGCGCCTGCGTGACCGCGCTCCTTTAACACGAAGGACTGCACTTGTTTATGGGCAGTGGAAGCAGCCACTAGCAAGTGGCTTCCACAGGGGCACATGTAATTGCCAACCGCAGCCGCAACATTCAGACATGGCGTCAAACAATTATGTGTACCTTTCTGGCCAAAGCTCTCCTGTACAAAGCTTTTATGTTACTCTCGTCCAGCTCCAATGCTCTGGTGCAGTCGGCCTCTGCTTCATTTCCCTGATGTCCAAGAGAAGGGAACACTTGCTTGATACAACCGTGTTAATACGTGAGAAACAGTTAGCATTTAACTTAGCTTCAGCTTCTGTTACCAACACACCTACCACTCCCATGCAAGGCCAAAGTAGTGAGGACTTGGTTGCCATGGTGACTCCACCAACTTTGGTAAGTTTAAAGTTTTCTCCTAAGATACTTCCTGAGACTGCATTGGTCCATGGCAAAACCAAGTACAGAAATTAAATAATTTCAGATATTCCAACGGGACTCATTATTTCCTCAAGTCCTTTGTATAAGGGTTTACAACCAGCTAGCCGGCCAACGTTCAGTGGGTAAGGTATTTAGACTATTAAAACACAGGAGGTTCTGTGGTCAAGTCCAACCTGGATAAGGCTGTAAACAGTTTTACAGCGAGTTCCACATTTTCATGGAAAAAAAGCAAAAATTGACCATGAACATCTACATCAACCCAAAGCAAAGTTTACTTGACGAGATTTCCATGTAAACATCAGAGACTGTCATACCTTGAGTAGCTTGATGAAGCACAGTGCACGGTTGGTGTAGCTGACGATCTGGTTGGGGTCCAAGGCAATACAGGCTGTATAAAAATCTGCTGCTTTGGCATAGTTCCCCTATACAAATAATCAATACGAAGTGATACAAGAATGATCCACAACGCATAAGCTCGCACATACCGGTACACTCTAATGTGTTCTACTCACTGCTTGATATGTACTCACCTGTTGAACTAGGGCATTCCCCTCGGTTTTCAGCTTCAAGAAGTTATCCTCCTTGCTCAGCTTAGGGTCAGTGACTGACATCGGGTCACTCTTGTCCTTGACCCCTGATCCAACTTCGACCTTTTCGGACGGCCCATCAGGCCCTCTGCTCACATTCCCTTTGGAACCCTGGGCCTTGGCGGGTTGGTCTCCGACGCCCGGTTTCGCCTTGGCTTTTTCGCCTTTGACATCTTGACTCTTGAGTCCGGACTGGGGCTGGCCAGGGCCGGTGGCCATGGCCGGCTGGCTGGTTGCATTGGTGGTGGAGGTGACGTTGGGAATGCTGGTGTTGCTAGGAGCCATGGTGGTCAGGGAAGGGGGTGGGAGGGACAAACCCAGCACAGTGGGGGTGGAAGGAAGCTTCTCCCGCCACTTGGGACCATCTTGATCCGACAGGATTTTCATCATTCTAAAACAAAACCCCACACACTTACAGTCAGTTAAAAATTTACTTAATCTAATAATATAATATAATATAATATCACATTATATAACAACACTATTTGTACAACTCGGCCTTCAAATGTGACCTATTACGACAGTATGACTGTATAGTCATATTCTGCTCTTTCCAATTCTGGCAGTTCAAAGTCGAATATTAAAGTGGAGGTCAATTTCTGGGGTTTATCAATACTTGGAAAAAGTAAACCCATTTCCTATTTAATTCCAATTTTCTGCAGGATCAACTATTTAAAAATGTCCCACTCTCAGCGATTTTGTTACAATGATGTTACAATATTTACATAAGAGGCACTCAAGCTTAGCTGTGCGGGATCAAATTTCAGAACAGTGATGTCACTGACAAAAAAAACATACAAGGATTGAACACGGAGAGATCTTGAAGCAGATCTCCGCTCACCTTGTGGCTCCTGTCTGCGCTGACTGGTTGGTAGTGTCCAATTTCATAGCGGATTGATAGTCAACATAGGCGTGACGATACCTGTGGATGGAAGAAAACACATTCACTCATCAAACCTACTCTCACATCCTCCACAAATGAAACCTGCTTGTGCAAGATATTGACAGCAATGTTGTAGAAGGACTACAGGTCATTGTATTGCTCTGACCTTCCCTGAAAAAAAAGGATTTTGAGTCAAATTTATATTTAGACCTCCCGGCTAAATTGAAAGAGTAGGAAACAAGTAACCTTCTTGATTCACCCAGATCCTGATCGCGATAAGTGATCTGCCATTGGGTTACTGACACCAGACCCCAGCTAATGGATGCAGCGAACCAGCGCTGGGATCACCGATCAAGATCTATGTGAAAGAAACTGTCCCTACATGTAAGACTCAATCTGTATATCTTACATTCTCTCTGAGATTGAGACAATGCTGCCGTAAAGGAAAAATCCATAAAACGGAGGTACTTTTTGTAAATGTGTCAAACGTCACATGTGTGCCTGTTTAGAGATTTTCAACATACAAATGACCCAAGTTTCTCTTCCAATGGAGTTTAAAATTAGGTTGAAAAAGGCAAAGCTGCGGTACAACTAGCCAAGACTATATTTCTTTTATCACTACATATACATGTTGCTATGGCGCTACTTCAAAATCAGTCCAAATGGTTGAATTTAGTCAGTGCAGCCTCTCTATCAGTCCAACAATGCAAATGCAGGAATGCATTTATTACACACACTGCCTGAAATCATCTTTAACCACTTTCTGCCGGGGGCTTTTAACAATGCAATGCCTACGTACGGGGGATTTTTCAACATCTTCGGTTTTCAAAAATTCTTATCTTTTTTTCCTGAATGCTTAAACCCCATGGAGTGACTGTCTGGTGGCTACTCTAATCTGACAGACAAAATCTATTGATGCCAGAGCATTTCAGCCGGGCCTGCCGCCTTGTAAAAGAGCCCAGATTCTGCGGTGTTACATCCTAAGTTTCTTTTGTACCCAAGGTACCCGAAACCTAGTTCCCCAGCAGCATATGGTTAAAAAGCTTGGACTTCTACTCTTGTAGCAGGATTTCCTTCCCCGCAGAGGGCCTACGGCAGGATTCTAGCTGTTAGATACCACAGCCATCACCAGTGCATTCCATGACTTCCCAAACTTGTGAGAGCATAACTGTGTTTCGTTTCTGACTCCTCACAATTACTTAGGCCTGGCCCAAGTATCCAACCTGCCGAGCTGGTTACTTGAGGAAGTATCCACAACACAATATGAAAATGTGGCAGCTCAGTCGAGCATTGCAAAGGAAAGTTGGCACTGTTGTAAGTGTATGTACTTCAAAAAAAATTGTGCGGTGGCAAATCGGTTCAAGTCCTGTGAAAAAGGCCAGATTGGGGTAATTCTAGAAATTAGGGTCCAAAAGTATGACATCATAAAGTGAAACATTACCGGAATTGATTTCAAACTATTACTATTTGTTTGGCAGGTAATGTGCATTAATTCATCACTCTTGGAAAATAGAAAACGGGTTTTGGACTTGGGTCAGATGTGACAGCGACACACGAAAAATGAACCCCTAATTTCTGGAATTACCCACATATGTGTTCAGAGGTGTCTTGCCTTCAACCATTCAGATTCATTGTGTCATTTCAATGTGTGACTTCTTGACCTTGTTGGAGCACTTTGGAGAAACCCAAGACTGTTCATTTAGTACCACGCGTGGTGCGCAACCCTGACTAAACCCAGTACAAACCACCAAAAAGCACAACTCTGGCTACACTCCTGAGCAGCTGGTAAGTACAAAATTCCCTGCTGCACTGCGTAGAGAGTGGTTTAAAAAATGTGCGTTTAGCCTAGACTTTGGCCATCGTTTAAAACTACCTTAAAGAAAGCCTCAACCCTAACACAACGTTTTGACAGTTCCCAAGGAAAGACTTTCAACCAACTTCTCCAGTGCCTCGTAAGCTGCCCCTCTGCGAAGCATGGCTTTGACGCTGTAAGGCTGGATCTCTAGCGCCGAGTCACAATCCGATATCGTTTCCTTCAGGTGGCCCGTCTTGGACTTACAGGCAGCGCGGTTGTTGTACAGCGACGCCAGAGCATTCGGGAAGGATTCCTTATCTGTTAGGAGGTCAAACATTTGATATATGTAACGGAAAAATGTGAAATTTAGCATGCTGTAACTCAAGGTCTATAAGGAGGTTTATGAAGAAACTTTTATAGGTTCTGAGGTACCCCAAGGGGAAAATGTCACGTTACCACCTGTTTAAGTTTGCATTTCCCCCCAACAAGCCTCAGTTATGAAGTCTTTTGATGGGTCATTTCACTGTAGAAGCATGCATGTCTATGCAGGCTGTTGAGGAACTGTCTCATGGAAACACTCAAATCATGATATGATTAATTCTCTGTTCAATTTATAACTGACCAGCAGTTAATTACAGAACCACAGATTTCAACACTGCTGTCTCCAAAATGAACACTGTAACAAGGATAGTCAAATGCACTTCAGTTATTTACCACGTGACATTTGATGCAAAATACGACGAGCAAACTCCATCAATTCATTCACTTACAACAAACAGGTCGACAAATAATGCAATTAGCACTTTTGAGAGCATATTTCTAATCTACAGGTATTTGGGGATGTTAAAATCTCTTAAATAGACTGCATTAATCTCTGTCTCATTTGTGGAACGTGTGTTTGGTAACCATTGACTTTCCTCAAACTCTTACCTGGGAGAATTTTGGTGATGGCTAAGGAATACTTCTGCATGGCTTCACCATACTGTCCTGCCTTGAACAGCTCATTCCCAGAATCCTTCAGTGCGATGACATCATCGGGCAGGGGTCGGGAAGGGATGGGCGTGGGCTCAGGCAGCGTCGCCACGACAGCTTGGCCATCATTGCTTTGCTCTGCCTTGGGGTTGCCATTGCTGGACGGAAGAGAGGTAACTGGGGCCTGGCTGCTCTCTTGGTCTTGAGTTACAGTGGCAACGGTCGGCGAGGAACTCCCGTCAGCTTCGCCATTGCCATGCCCTCCGTCTGCTCCGCCCTCGTCAGAATTTTGTGATCCTGTACCGTTGACAAGTGACCCCTGACCTTTCCCAGCGTCCTCTTCTTCTTCACTATCGCTGTCACCTTCAACCTCTTGAATGACCATTCGTCGCCCACTGGGCTTGGGTTGCGTGGTTTCGATTTCACGTTCCTTGTACGGTTTAGGGGAACTCTTCTCTTTGTTTTCTTTGGCTACAATGTCTGCCACAAGATCCTACAAAATGAAACAGTGGAATAACGGAAATAGAAAGTTGACTGGTGGCTTACTTGTACAATAACTTGTCACTGTAACCTACAAGTCCTCCTTGTTTCTAAAAACTGTTTGAGAAAACAGATGGAACAGGTTGAAGTTACAGGCAGCTATCCTGGCTGTAGAATTTGCTAAATGCTAACAGTTAGATAAATATCTTTGGCTCTTCTAAAGTAGGTTTGAAAAGAGGCTGACGGGTCATCAAAGCTTGTTTCTGTGTACAAGAGATGCTCTACTTAAAGGCAGCATGCATGGACACCATCAGCAAAATCTCAAAAATGAGACTGCCGAACAATACTCAAATATCTTACTTGAAAGTAAGCAAATGCATGTAAGAGCATCATGAAATCTTGCCATCCTATAATGGTGTTGTTTTCAAGAGAGCAAAAGGGCTTGTACTTTTTCCATTGATTGTTCAGTCGGAGGATCGTCGGAAAATATGGTTTGTTTACCGTTCAAAATTACACCCATTAACAGGTGCGATGAGAATATTTGATTTCCACACAGCATAATGCCACACATAAGCAGGGCAATACAAGGTCTACATATGCAGCGGGCATTATAATTTGTGTTTTGTGTGTCGTTGTTGCGAAGGTCCACTGTACATGAATGGACACAATCAAAACCGTGCCTTCAGGAAAACCCCCCAACACATTATAAACTGACAGAATAGATATATACATATAACTGTAATTGATAGACTACGTGTAAAGAGGGTTTGGAATGGTTTCAAGGTACATTTTCATTGCAGACAAACCTCAGAACAAATTTGCTGACTACTCAAAGCGATGAAGTCAAAACATGATGTGAGTCAATGGAATGGCTGAGGTGACTAACAGACCTCAAAACTGGACAATTCAGCACAATTACAGCAAATGCCAATGGTGTATACGACCTGTAAGGTAGACCGCATTCTTCATGAATATGGCACATTCTTCAAGAAGACAGCTTTTCCGCTCTCCAAACTGAGAGGGTAGCACTAGGTAAACCTACGACACTTACCAATGCCTGTTTATTGTTTGGCTCAGCATTCAAGACAGCTTCAAGATCTTTCTTGGCATCGGTGAGCTGTCTCAAAGACTTGCGAGCAGTGCCTCGTCGGAGTAAGGCTACAAAAATAAAGAAGAAATGGGAGGCAGCTGACTAAATTAAAGAGCACAGAAACACTGTATATTACAGAAATTTAATAATAAGAGAGAAGAGCAGCACCAGAATAACACTAAGCAAACAGAACAGAACACAACACCATTCTCAAAAAAAAAAATTCAAACACAACACTAACATTAAGCCAACAACTACCAAGCCTTTCCCAAAGCTTGGCCCCTTTGAAATTTGGACTAAATAGAAAGACTGTGATCTTTGCCTGGGGTACAATGTAGAAAAATGGCCCAAACTGAGTTCAAATGAGTGAACTCAGTGACTTGATAAGAGCCTCAAGTCAATGCTGGACAGGAAGCAAACATTGGAGGCATTTGGCTCTCGACAATACAATTCCCATTGTCATGATGCTCACTGGCTCTAGTTGGAAAAAAGTTTTTATACGATGATATGAAATAGATCAACACTGCAGTCATCCTAACTGAAAACAGTAATATTAGGCAAAAGCAACAGAATATCACAAGTACATAGCGCCTCCTGGAAACATTTCACTAATCTCGCCCACTTTAAAACAAATACTACACTGAGGCAAGACAGGTTCTCAGGCCTCACTCTGTCAAGCATACAGGAAGCGTCCTCACCTTTGATGTTCTCAGGCTCCAACTCCAAGACTTTAGTGCAATCCTCCACGGCATCAATGAACTGGCCCAACTTGATCCCTGCAAAGCAACACACCATAGGGAAATCACAAGCTACGCCAGAGGGTTCTAACAACTCCAAGCCTTCTGATTGGAGAAAAGTATTTTGCTCGGGGACACAGCCGTTTCTGCTGACTAGTTAAAAACCAATTTTGGAAGAAAAGTCTGAAACTGACACCATAATTGACAACCGTGCACTTTGGACAATGTCTACTTCACTGACTTGATCAAAGGCTTTGTACTTTTAAACTTTGAATTCTCCTGTGTACACATATATAAAACACAGCACAAATGGAAACATTACGGAGGTGCAGCATTGAGAATTGTTCTGAAATTGGTACAAATCACTCAGAAACACAAGACTTTCCACAGTTTGGGGTTGCCAACCTCAAGCATGTCAAGGCCAACTAGGTATTAGTCACAGCCATTCTTACTTGTTTGTGAGTTTCAACCCAGTATTGTGAACCGGGCCTTTCTGAACTTTGAACTCCCTAAAGGTTTGTTCCGTCTGTAAATCTTACTTGCGAGAGAGCGATTGTTGTACGCCGGAGCCGACGGTATGACCGAGATGCTTCGAGTGTAATACTGGATGGCCTCCTCAAAATCTCCTGCCTTAAACGCCTGTAACAGCAGTAGGTTTGGCATGGAGGTCAATGTGAGTGACAGGTTATAATGTGGATGGGGCGGGGCTTACGGTCGGTGAGGGAGGAAGACTAAAGTTCTGGCAGGGTTTTTCAGGCAATTCATTTTCAAAAGCCAGTAACTGTGAGAAATTACTTTGATCTGTTCAGGAGGTGGATTAGAAAATCACCTCCAAACTTGAGCTCAAATAAAATGATTCTATGCCCCTTTAAAACATTTCGGAAACTACTATGATTGCACAGTTAGCAGTGAGAAATTCATTTATATCCAAGTTGCCAAACTTCACTGCAACAATCTCTCCCCAACAAAATATTTGTATTTGAACCGTGTGCCCCCTATTCCTACGACCCAGAAGTTGTTTACACCTGATCCACATGACAAGGATGTGGGTATTGCACGATGTGCACCATTAGTGTAACATCTTTCTTCATTAAGACAATGGTTACATGCTTGAATGACCTACTAAACTATCTTTAGTGTAACTTACATGTACATGCAAGTACTTTGTGAAGCTCTGAAGAATATTGGATTTTGTGAAATGTTACATAAAAGTGAACGAGGATGATAAAAACCATCAAAATACAGTACCGCTCAGAAATATAGGACCATTCCACGATCGATTTACTGCGAAGAATTCTTCGCGAATTGTGTGCAATTTTAATAACACTTGTCCGGGGAGTTCTTTCTTTCGCAAAGGTAACGGCCGATTTGCGAAGACTCGGCCGCCGCCGTAAGGGAGATGCGAAGCACTGTTTGCGAAACAACTCTCATGTGACTATTAAAACCACTTACATAATGAAAAATCCCTGTCCACCTTCCCGTCCCTCCAATAAAACTAGTGTAAAAGATTTTTCAACCTCTTCGCAATGACATTTTAAGCTTTCACACAAAATTTGGATGCATTTTCAATCGAAAATTAACATGTCTTATCGATGAATTCGTTCCCGGAGTCAAGTCTGGAACCCCATGCTTGGCAGTCTCTACATTGACATAATGCCCATTTTGATTGGTCATCAAAGTCTCCATAAGACGCATAACAAATTTTTCAATGGATGGAATTTCCTTATGATTTCTGAGATGTCCGCTATACAGACGTGGAAAGTAAAGGCCCAATCTGATAGCTAGTGACATTAATTTATGTCTGTTTTGATCGATCTGTGCCAAAATGTTATTTTTCTTGCTTAATTTCTGTTGAAGTGTGATTATTGCAGAAATATCAAATCATTTTTACAATGAACAGATAGAACTGATCAAAAATTAAATGATTCTTTAATTAACAGAAATTCAAGTGATTTTTTTATATTGCTTTAGGAAATTCAGCAAACATATTTACTGATCTTAAATCTTAAAATTTTGCTTTTTAAAAATTCTTCATCCTCATGGACGCCCTGTTGTTTTTCTGTTTCCAGTGATATTGAATTGGTGTTAATTTTTTTAAAAACACTTTCAGCTACTAGGCTCTGTAAAACACAAGCATTGCCTTCACATTTGTGACCCGCTCTGCAAAAAAGGGTATTAACTCGCACCATGCCAAAACACGTACATGTATAAATGACCTGTTCTATTTGAAGCGGGCAAAATTTCTTCAAAAAACGTGGTTTTTGTGTTTTTCTTTTAATAGCTTCTATAATAGTTGTATTTTCAGAATTTGTGACAACAAACATTGATACTGATGAATAAAGATGAAAAATTGATCATTCAGTAAGAAATCCTGTATAGCATTGTGTTTCTAAGTGCTACACTTTATAAGCTTTTTCTCGAAAGGTGCTTTTATTGAATCCGAAACTGTGGATATATCTCCGGAACGCAGTGCACTACAGGGGGTCATTCATATATCAAATTGTAGCTTGTGATGTACAGAATCCAGCCATATCAAAAACTCATAACCTGAATCTGGCCACTTATTATTCATTTTTCAGGAGCAGGTCACATAAGGATAACACTGGAAACTTTTGCTGGTTCAGAGAATGTTTCTTTTACCGTACATTTTAATCCACACAAGTGTTTCATTTTCTATGAAAAAGAAACTCTGCGGCTGTTTATCTGTCTGCGGGAACCTTCTGTTTTTGTGGATTTGAAATAAATAGAATGGGTAGAGGGAGTTTATTTTTTGGGGCAAAAAGTAAATGGTGTATATTACTTTGGTAATGGAAAACAGAATGAAATTTCCTGTACAGACCACTAAATCGGAGAAAAAAGTTGCAGAAGTAAACACAAAATACATGTAATTTGGTTTACGCTGAAATGACAACAGCCCAGATTGTGCACTATAGTCAGATGGTAAAGTTGAACACTGAATAAAGAGAATTGATGAACAATTAAAGCTGGGGTGGGGTTTCTCGGCAAATTAATGCATTTCGTTCCCTTTCAATTTCATTGCCTTCTTTACATTTGATTTTTGTACTGAAGGGACGGGCTAAGCGGTGCCCTTGCCCTTCCCAGATGTGACGAGCACGGCTCCTTCTATGGTTCTTATATTTTCTATTTTTGGGGAGACCGGGTCGATCAGGTCGGGGATTAAGATGACGATTGTTTTCTTTATGTTCTAGACAGGGTCAGTGGCACAAAAATAAAAGCTTTTTCTTGGTTGAAAATGCCAGAATATGTAGAGGGTCGGTGAAATATTTTTTTTTTTGTAAGAGCCAAAAATATGGGTAAGTCCCAAATGAAAACCATAGAAGTAACTACGTTTGACATAGAGAGGAAATGAAGAGATATACATGTATTTGATGTTAAGTAGCTCTTCCACCAAGCTATTACATATGTTGTGTCACTTGTGAACTCTAAAGGAATTCTTGAAAAGTAAATTTAATAAGTGGTGCCGAGTGAAAGGGACTACATGTAGTTAAGTATTTTCAAGCATGCAGTTCTTGTACTGAATGGGAAATTAAAAAGTGAACGAAGTCAAAATATGGCAGTGCATTGATACAGTATCAAATGCTTCACCACATACATGTATACTAGCGTACACGTATGAGCAAAACATGCATGATGGAGACACAGACCTGGCCCTAACTTGAACGCACATACGTAGCATGTACATGTATGTATCCGTATTTCGCAACACTTCCAGGGACCTTATAGCCTCTCCCCAGGATGTCTTACTTTGTATCAACACAGTGAACGGTACGCATGTGTCTGCCAGTAGTCCAGTACATGTATGTGTACATGATACAAGATGCTCGTCTGTCTCTCGACATGAATAACCCTGACTTTGATCAGCATCTTAAAATAAGCTTTGCGTGCATGTAGGCTAGATCTGTGTAAATTCAATAATGAGTATACCGCTTTCCGATCATGAGCATCATGGTATGATTGATCCGGT
Source organism: Acanthaster planci (assembly GCF_001949145.1). Next base: position 2,254,267 of record NW_019091374.1, read on the forward strand.
AACCCTGATATGCTTTCACGGTGAGAAATGCTAATTTCAAGTGTTTTCTATGAACTTGAATGAGTCTTGCCAACTTCATAGAATGATTCCCAAGTCAATAGGCCTATGAGGGCATAGACATTTTTATTTCTTCCCATCACTTCCCTTCTGTTGTTCTCCAAGGCATAGTGAAATGTTGCTCCATTTAAAAAACTTTTAACAAACAACAAAACCTACGAACTGGGATGGAACAGTCGGTTTCTGCACTGAATGTAAGCTGCTGTTTAATTAGTTGCACTTGGTTTCCAGCCTTTTTCCCAGATTTTTTTTTCAAGTCCTCAAGCCTTTATTTTCAATCTGTCCTCCCTTTAAGTTTTAGTCGGGTTTATCAAAGATACTAAACACAGTGAATCGTGCCATCGGCATTGTTTTTTTTTATCCAGGCGAAAAAGGACGCTAGGTTAGATTGGTGCCCTATCGATGTCGCTCTTCTGTCTACGGAAAAATGCAGCGCAGCTTCCTATATATTTCATAGTGAAAAGGGACACAAATTTGTTAATGCTTTTGGAATAAAACCTTATACTTTATATTCTTCCCCTTCTCCAAAATGTGACAATTGTTTTCTTGGGTACTGAAATTGCACCCAATCCACAAAGAATTCTTCGCAGTGAATCGATCGCGAAAAGGTCCCATATTTCTAAGCGGTACGGTACCTAGAAACTTGGAAGAGTCTAGAAACATGAACATTTGAAGGAAGCTTGAATGATCCTGGCACTGTTCCTACCTCATTGCCTTTGTCCTTCTCTTTGTTAGCCACTAGCTCACGCTCTTTATCAGACATGCCTTGAACCGAAAAAAAAAGCCAAGTTAAGCAGAGAAGTACATGTCAAATTTCTTCTTCACCGGGCTTCATTTCAAGTTGATTTTTCAGAAGTCAGAGGGCACTGTGACAACAGGGTCCAATTTCTCAGGGCTGGTTAAGCAGAAATTCTCGCTCAGCAAAATTCCCTGCTCAGCAACATTCAGCTGGGAACCAGTCACATGTAACAGCCACTGCATGACTTCTGTTTTCTACGCTCAACAATTTGCTACACTCACCATCTCTGTTTATAAAAGGGCCTCGGAGGATTAGAACTCAGTGCTGTAGCCTTACAAAATTCATGATATAAAAGTCCATGATGTAGCAAATCTAATCCTCTTTCATTTTTCGATGAGAAATGACATTTTTGATCAGTGAAGAACTTCTTTGCTCAGGAAATATGTTAATGTAAATTTCCTGCTTGAGAATGCACTGCTTAATTAATAAACCTTTTGCAAGTTAATTTTGAAATAAAATCTGGCACACCGAGTTCTTTAACTTTATGTGAACATAACCATTCAAATTCTCCATACTGAAGACACTGCTGCTATACCTCGTGATTTGGGGCAAGCTTTTGCTTAGTTACATAAGAGTTGCCTTGCTCCAACACCCTGCTTTCAATGGATAAGAAGGGCACAAAAGAACCAGTCCATTCCAGAGATGGTGGTCACTATGCAAAAGCTTGCACCGAATCATGAGGTATAGCAACAGTGTCTTTAGTCTGGGGAATTCAAATTATGTTTATGTGTAATCAGATAACTTGGTGTACCAGGTTTATTTAAATCAGATTCAACTTGCAAAAGGCTTATCTGGCAAGGGCAATGGCGACACAAAGCATTTCAACAGTGCAAAATGACATGCAAATATGCAAATTCATACTGCTTGTATGCAAAGTTATGCTAATTGCTTCAAACCGTCTGTATTTATGGTGCTTGGCAGTTTCGCAGGGGATGGCTTCCGTTGGTTGCTGTCCTTCCCTCCTTTTTTCTTCAAATCAATTTCATCGGCAGCCTTTTCGGCGTCAAATTTGTCCCAAGCTCGATAATCAGAAGATTTGATCCTGTCCTTGGAAGGTTTTCCCCAATCTTGCTCCTTGCCCTTCGGAAGCAAAAGTTGAACAGATTAGTTATTTGGCAAACACCAGTTCATAGCTTAATAATTTCATGATGCTTTCATGATGTGGTTTCTTCAAAATATATGCCGATAATCTATCAGGTGCACTAACGCAGTGGCTTATCATGCATAGATTTTTGCAAAATTTATGTCACAAATAATGAGTCCGTCTTGAGGGCAGAGTATTAACGGCAAAAGTGTATGTGTTGAAGACTGCGACTACATCACAAAATTGTGACCCACTTTGTGAAAATGAGTCTTAAGTCGCCAGAGCCACTTTTTGAGTTTTCATTTGTATTGGAAAGAGTTTTTTGTTTTGATGTATCACTCAGTTTGGCATCCTGATGAATGTGGATACTCCATGGTGAAAAATCCTGTGGGTTCCTATTGATTTACACTGTGCAAAATTATTCTAAAAGACTTTTTAATCTAAAGTGGCTCTGGCGACTTAAGACTCATTTTCACAGAGTGGGTCACAATTATGCTGCATATCGGCGCCATCTGTACCAAGAACCCTGTTTATAAGCCTTAAATGTTCAAACTAAAATGAGAGGCTCCAAACATTCATATCACATTTCATGTTCCTCCGGCAGAAATTAAATTCACACTAAAGCCAGGTCTTCCAAATCAGGGAAATTCAAAGACTGAAGCTGCAGACGGAAGAAGACGCTGTGACAAAGCCTGGAGTTGAGATATGGCCAAATTAAGAGCAGAATCAACACTAACCACACGGAAGTCAACTGGGGCGGCCCACGACCGAATCTTGAGGTATACAAATCATCTTCACAAGTACAAACTAAGCGAGTGCCTACTTGAGGTATCAAGTCCACACACACCTTGTTCTTCTTTCCGCTGGTGTCAAGAGTGACTGGTTGACGGATTGGGGGAAGAGTCTTGTCATCATTGCTCAACCCAGGGCTGGACGTGCTCTCCTTGCCCATCTCAGCTGCCCAGTCCTGAGGTGAAGCCAATTTCAATGGTAAAACAGCTTGTTTCAAAATCAGTCCACATCTCAGAGATAAGTGAGATCAAAGGCCAAATAAAAACCCATAATATATCCAGCAGTGGGGTTGTAGTAAGAACAACTCAACCGTAAACCCCTAGGCTCTTGCACTAGAGAGCAAACTGAACCCAACAAACTCCAACAGATCCATTCTACTTGTCTATGTACTTGTACATGCAGGTTACTGTACCAAACCTGATAAACTCCAACAGAATGGGCCCGTTGGAGTTTGAGTGATATGGTATGGATGGGTCTGTGCAGTATAGGATGCCTTGCACTGGAGCAGTACCAAACCTGACAAACTCATGCACAATCCAACAATTGGTACAGCAAGCCAGACACTGCACACAATGACCTCTGAGTGTCCCAACTCACACAAAATCCAACACCATCTCCCTGGGCTTCAGATCCAAAGCCTAATCAAATTCAAAAAGAAGTTAATTGGGTATGGTACTTAACCTGCCAACACCTAGCAAAACCTGCTGCTGGAGTTTATGGATACTGGGCAGTTAGGGGTAATACCTACAAACAGTTTTTAGGTGTATCACAGATTGTGAATCTTTCTTTTGGCTTAATCTACAAAATACTACGACCCAGCAAGACTGAAATTATTAAACCCTCTAAAATTTCATAAGTTTTGGAGGCTTCCAGCAACAATGCAAAGAAAATTGGGGAAAAAGAGTTCCTGACGAAGATTTCTGATGGAAGGAGGAAATTTATCGAGGATACCTTGATATCTGAATTGATTTGCTGCCACTCGTTCTTGTCCACATCAGCTGCAGAGGCAGGAGGCTTGTCCTTCCGCAGTGCCTTGCTGAAAACCAAAGGCAATTCAACCATGTCTTACTGACACACATGTAGTGCTTTAACTCTAAGAGGGCTAAATCCTCAATAGGATCTCAATAGGAGGTTAAACAAACCCTTGGGAGTAAACACTTAAAACATTGTTAAAAAATGCTTAGCAACTATGACCCCCGTTCATCAGGCCATGAGATGAATTGTATGCAGCTGCTCCAGATGAGCTGAATCCATTTTTCTGTTTTCACAAGTACTCAGTTTGTGCTCCTGAGTGGAGAGATGCAATTGCAGTCAAGTGTCTTGCCCGTGAACACAAGTACTATAACCCTGCAAGTTTGACATTGTAACCACAAGACCCTGGAACTCTAGCATGTCTAGCACATACATGTACTTTTCAACTTTGACGTGACAGAGTGCTCTTAACACGGTGCCAGTCTGACCCAGAACTGAGGAATTCAATGCACAAGGCTTCTGCATGAAGCTCTGAGTAACTCTCACTGGCTGTTTGGGTTACCAGAGGTTACTCATGTAATGTGAGTTACCTCTTGGGGTCCAGAGTTGCGATCCTGCCCTCGCAGAACTCTATCAAATCTGGGTAATGTCCATCCTTGCCAGACCTACAAAAACAGAAAAAAAGGGTTCATTTTGCTTGGTTAAAATATATATACACGGCATTGCTGAGTTCAAATACAGGTACAGGTAGTTGGTAGTGTTCATGTGTCGGCAAATTTACTACAAGTCTGCAAGTCCTTCATGTACTTCACGGTTGCTGTAATGGTGATGAAATAATGGTCCAACAATCTCATTTTAAAGATTGAATCAATATGACAGGAGTTATCTTTGGAGACGTTGACAGAGTAGTGTGTGATAAGGACATGTTTAAAGAGTAATAGGTACCATGAGAGCACAGCGCTTCAAGAAAAGGAGCAATCATTTCCTTTCACTTTGCAGCACAAAATGATAACTAGTTAAGTCCAAATCTTTTTTTGGTCTTTTTTTTTTTGAGTCTGTATCAGCCACAAGTTTTTTCAAAATTGCTTGTGCCAAGAACATGCACGACTTAAGTCGTTAAGTCGTCCATGGGTAAGATCATAAGCTGGTTTGCCAATCACTCCTGGTTTAAATACATGTACAAGCAGAGATCTACACGCATGTATGTAATGTGCACACAGATTTCCCCATCTTCTTTGTTATGGTATCAGTGTAAAGGTTTAACTACTCTGTAGCGTGTGGGTACATGTAGTTACGTCAATCCTTTATATCCACTCAGACCTTTTCAAATCCACCAGGAAATCTACGACTTGTCAAGACTGAGGGAGGTACCACAGCACAGTCAATGTTCTTTGACAAGAGGTTTGATACCCCTGAAAGTTGAGAGTGTACAATTTCTCTGGCTGGGGAAAGATCATGAAGGATTCAAGAATTCTTGGGGAGTCAGGGTTGGTCACTATTTTTGTTAGCAGACTAACCTGAGGGCTTTAAGGATATTTTCCAGCTCCTTTACGTTCTTGCAGTCACCGATGTAGCCATAATCCTGGTGCTCGATGGGAATGTCTCTGGAGGAGGACGATGAACCATCCACTGTGGCACTTGGGAAACCATCCATGCCTGAGGATTCCAAACAATCTCTTCGCTATCTGTAAATTGGATAATGCATTGAGCTAAATCAACTGACAGCTGTGCAGCAACCCTGCTTGCCAGAAGGCAATCTTTAGTTCTGTAGCCCAAACACTCAAGGTTTAGAGTAAATCACAGAAAAACTTGTTGGAGCTAGCGTAAGCGTTAATCATTCTTGACCAGGGGCATCAAGCAGTGTCCACAGAAGGGCCTAACGTGGCTAAGGGATTCTATACCCATGTCACTTGACACCTTGCATGTGTCATGTGTGTGATGCATGCAAAGTGCGCGATGTGTTTGGGTCATTTTTGTCTGGCGAATGAGAGGGTGATGAGTAAAAGTGCCCATTTTTTTTCAAGAAATAGTCGGTCGCATGGTCTTACAACCATAAGTCAGAAGATTTAAAAAGAATGGTCTTACAACCATAAGTCAGAAGATTTAAGATACGAACCAATTTTGATGGCATTTGGGGGAAGAGCTGATTGAGAAAGTGGATTTTTTTAGATAAATACACCCCAATTTGATATTATCGGGCTGCATTCAAAAATAATTACAAACTCATAAAAAGTCACATGGAGCAGTGGTTTGGAATTCTACAAGTAGGCCCAGGCCTAGTCAAAGAGTACTTTGACAGTTTGAGAACTCAGCCACTACTCCGTCACTGCCGTGTGACTTTGAGCCAATGTACATGTACATGTAGTTTACAAGGAGTCATAATGATACCGTTTTTTTTAATCGAACTTTTGAGGTGAATGATTCAATTTGAACAAAGCTTTTCAATCAAATTTTCCTGTGAGAGCAAACTTGAGGTACCTACAGTACAGTATAGCTTAAAAAGGGTGTAACAAGGGCTTCACAGCTTAAGACCGAGTATTTTTTGAAACATTGAGATTTCTGCTTACCAACCTCTCCCTCCCCCCTGATGACAATTGTACTGTTCATGCCATTTGTGTTTATCAGATTGCACATGTGTCCAGCCCACAAATGGCCAAGCTTGCTCCGCATATCCATTCAGCAGCTACTCAGGGCAGCTCATGTATCAGCCGATGGTATCAGCTTACAGGTCACGACAGTCCCCCCCCCCCACAACCCACCATGGACAATGGTCAAACTGAGATGCAGAACAAGCTTGGCCATTGGTGGGCCTGACACAGTGGTGAAGTGATCTCTTTGGGAAGTGACAAATGGGGAAAGGGACAACTGGGCGAAGTGGTAAATGGGTGAAGTGGCAATAAAACGTTTGAAACCCGGGGTTGTGAAGTGAGTTACTTACACCTCGTTTGACGTTCGACATTCAATGTTGAACAAGTACATGTACCAGTAACTGTCTGATATTTAATGTTGAATAAGTAACTGTCTCACATTCGGTGACCGCTCAGGATGCACATCCCTAGAAATGATAGAGTGTGAAAGGACAAAAACCAAACTGCGCCATCTACATTTAAGGGTTTGTTTGATCCTGAAAAACCCCATGCCCCGGGTTTCAAGGAGTTGTCGCTGATTGAGGAGAACAATGAGATTAGATTTGATGTACGGTACTTGCCAGGCGGGGCATGGGGTTGGAGTATTATTTCGATTTCAGAAAAGTATTATGAGATGCATTAACTTTCCTACTGGTACATGTATGTCATTCTCAAACAAAGAACTCAACGGACAAGACTTTAGTCATAGCCGGTTTGACCATGGAAAACTGCATTGCCCTGGTTGAAATGGAAGCAGTGGGGTCGCTAAAGTGTACAGAAACACTTTGAAAATAAGTTTAGACCCGGGGCGTGGGCTTGATGTACATGCACATGTACCGGTATATTATTTCGATTGACTGAAATAGTTTTAATCCCATTCTATTGCAGAGATGCCAACTTTTCAAAATGCAAAAGTGTAATCCTATCGCACTTCCAGTTCCCATTTCCCAACTGACCCTAATTTTCGGTGCAACCCTAAACGTTTTCATTGGCAAATTAGCAAAAAAAATTTTGAAAGTTTTTAAAAATCCTGTTGTCTTTTCTTTCAAAACAAACACAACAAACAACTTTTTTTCATGTCAAAACACTTGTATTTACCTGACTAGAATTGTGCAAGTGTGAATTATAATTACAGGTAATTGTCAATTATATTTTCAAATTAATTCTGGTAAATTCTTATTTTGATCACTTTTGTGGCAATTTTTGTCAACTTTTGTCCCATTCAATCAGCACAAAATATGGTCAAAAAATCCTTACCTACCAACCCTATTTAATCGGAAGCAGAGCTATTTTTTCTTGGCCTAACTAATGTGCTTCTCTGTGTCGTAAGATCCAGCGTGGGCAATATTTATCATGTCACAGTTACATGCGTTGCAAAACACGTAAGCTTCTCCATGACAAGACTTGCCCCCTGTTCCTCACAGTGTTAATTGGAACGAACGGATGATTCGACCACACTGGTTTCCACTGCTACTCACACAGCTTATATGCACAAACTGCTGGATGCCAGCGACACATTTCTGACGCGCGCATTTCAATACGAGGCCTGCTCCGTACTGTAGCTCGTGCTCACGTACAGTTTATACACAACTGTATGGTTTGTAGAGTTCGAGTTGGAAATCGTAAAAATCTTAGTCTGGATCGTACATGTACAGTCATAAACAGACTAAACAAATCGTAAAATTACGTCTAAATCGTACAAGTTGGTATCACTGATATTGCCATACAAAACTGTCGCCTGCATTTCTGGGCTTGTTTGACCCCGAAAAAACTCCATGCCCAGGGCTGCCCCTGTGGGAGAAGGTCGTGGGTATATACATGTACATCATTGTGAAATGGCATGTACAATGCAAATAAGGCACACTTTTTTTAGAGTGGCGGGGTATTCTGCAATTACTCAGATTTTTTTTCCACTTCCACGACTTTTGACAAACCGTTCAAAAATGTCAAAGTGCAAATCAGAAATCTGGTCAAAATTCCTTTTCTAGATATTTTCTAAGAACAAGTTTTTTAAACCCTAAACCTACATGTACATAATACTACAATTTACTATTTTCAAGATTAATTTTTGCATTGGGAAGATGTTAATTATATATAACGGTTTTGCCCTTACCCAACGTATATTAATAAACACTGAGCATGCAGTGCTTATTAATATACGATGGGTAAGGGCAAAACCGTTATATATAATTACAAATTACTACTTGTACATGTAGTAAAATGTAGTACTGAGCACTGTCGCTTGTAAGAGGATATGACCATATTGTTCTCTGAAGCCATAAGATACAATAGATAAGACAATGTACATGTACCACACAGTGCTGTGGCACTATGAATGGATGGCTTTATTGTTCTCTGTACAAGTAACAATGGAAGTAACCTAGCCGGAAGTACTAATTTGTAGTGCTAGGTCCTTCAGGCTCAGGCTACTACTTAGTATTTTGTAGTACTGAGTAGTGTAAGGCAACAATATGCTTGGCGGTTAGGGTTAAACAAGAACTTGTCTGAGAATTAAGTGAAGAACAAAATACAGGAGGTGGGTTCTTATTAGGAAAAATCCAAACTAGAAAAGATTGGCTTACTGCGGGCACCATTTTTATAAAACCTCAGAAATTAGGCTTGTCCATCTACTACGTGACATTCCTTCCCATTATTAAGGCATAGTATGTCACACCATCATCTTGACGACTGGACTGAGTGGACAACGTGTCTCAACGGACGACTTGTCTCAACAGTCAACTTGTACTTGTCTCTCTCCTTTTTACGCATGGATGGTCGAGCTGTCTCATCAGTCGAGTTATCTTAAGTAGAGTTGGCAAAGGGTCGAGTTGTCTACAGTGTAGACAACTCATTGGAGTCATTGGAGTCGATATTTTTGTACCTTATTTTAACAGCCGTGGTAAGTTAACTTAAAGGATATTTTTTCGAGTACTGTTAATCGAGTACGAGTACTTTGATGCTCGAGTACAATTTTTGGATGTCGAGTTCCGAGTATTTTGTACTTTGTATTTTCAAAGGGGTAAGTTACAATTATTCTAGTCAGGTGTAACTAGATAGGGAAACACCAAAAGGAAATTGACAAGATTGGAATTTCTTCTCAACTACATGTACATCACATCATTTAATTAAAAAAGCTACCGGAAGAATATACATGTACATTAAGTTACTAGTAAAGAAATTAAAAACACTCTCAAAGATATTCAGTTCCAAAAAAAGGAAGAAAAATACGAATATCACGAGTTAAAATCACTCCCAACAATATTACGAAAATAAATTTAAACATTTTGGGTCGACTCTGCCAGCGCTTGTCTGAACTGGGTACATAACAACAGAACTGGATATCGGGTCACTACAACAAGATTAGCCTACTTGACGTAAGTGATTAGTGGTGCTGTCCAAATATCCATCACCGTCCGTGAGTCGTTCGTTTCACGTCGTTGATTAGAACCATTGTTTTTTTTTTTTAATACATTGGGCCGGCCATATTTGCTTGACGTTCCTAGGGGGGGGCGAGTCGGTCAGGGGGCGAGTCGGTCAAGGGGCGAGTCGGCCAGGAGGCAAGTTGGTAAGAGACGAGTCGGTCAGGAGGTGAGTTTACGAGGGGGTGAGTTGGAAAGGGACGAGTCGAGTCGGTCAGGGGGCAGTTGACCTGACACCTCCCAGAACTGTGGCCCAAGTGTGCGGTTCATCGTCCGCCGCCCTTCCCATGCTCCCACGATGACCGTGAACCCCACAGTCATGACAATTCTGGGAGTAAACGGTAACTAAATCCTGCATTGCTAATGCTAGGCCATGTACATATGTACTGTACATGTACGTACGCTGGCAATATAGGCTGGCTAAGAGGACCGCGCCGATCACGCCGACGTGATAGGCCAACCTCTTCCACATTTTCAGCAGAATACACATGTAGGTTACATTAATGGAATATGAGCAAACACAGGCAGCTTCCACTAATAATTTGAAGATTTGTCCACAGCAGCAGTCAGAAACGTCTTGCTCATCATCTACATCTCGTCTAAGAAAATTTGGTAACAAATTAGGCCTACCTCGTACTTCGTAACAAAGTTTTCTCACAAGATGTGGCGGAACTGCAACTGCCGAATTCGTTAGTAGTAGTTGCCTGCTTGTGGTAATTTCCCTCAGTCTGAAACCCTTTTTCGTTAATAAAATGAAACATGTATCTTGATTACAGGAACGAGACTTATCTAAAATTGTCTGGTGACTGGAATGCTTTTGATGCTTTTAATACGAACAGACTGCGAGTGAAATGGCGCCAGTCGTGATCTCGGCGTACTTAAAGGAGCACTAATGGGCACTTCTCTCTAATAAATTCCAAACATAAAAATTGCTTGGGGAAAAAATCACATCGTGTTCAGTCAGATTATTTAAAATTAATTCAAAGTCTGACTATTCCAGTTTTATTATTTTCGTTGAAAACAGAAAGTTCAAATGTATATCATCAGCTGTTTCCATATTCTTTTTGGCATCTTCGGCAATAATATCATTTTATCTCATTGCGATGGACAACCACTTTAAGAAGTGAGTATCGACGTAGTTGAAAATGGAAACCGAAACGGCTATCACAGCAGCGTATGGTGTACAATAAAGGACACTAACACGAGGTGGGAAAATTCCTCACGTACACGTTGTGTCTCAACGCGCTACTCATTTAAACAGAACTGTGCAATTATAAGCACTGGCCTTTGGTATTTCGTCTCCATCCTCCATACTCGGAGGTCAAATCTAACAGAACTACTATCTGATGCATTTTTGGGTTTGCTGTATACAAATATTACCCTTTTCAAATGGAACAGTAAAACTAGCCTCACCTGAGGCGATCAATCCGCCTCGGGCAGAAGCACCCCCTCATCGGTTGAAAGAGCTGCATGGGTCGGGAGTCTTCATTTTGCTATGTGATCATGATGACGGCATTTCCTAGTCATTTGTGAACCAGCGAAGTTCAGTTCTCACCAAAGGAGCCTCCGTTGCAAAGAAAATAGCACCCTCTCTTGTTCCAACTCGAGGCTCACATGGGTTATATTGATCCAACGCGAACTATTGTGATATGGTAAACTGGATCTGGAACAACTAAAATATAGCACAGACGCTAATGGGAAAAATCCAAGACGGGAATTTTTCGAGATTGCAGGACTACTTAAAAGGTTATCTGAAATATTATTTAAATCTAAAAACTTTTTTTAAAAGTTATTGAATCATGACGCAGACGACTTTTACTACGATACGATGGTAACCATGCGAAACGTGTTCACAAAACCACTTAAGGCACTCTAAATGGGCCACTTAAGACACCACACTTAACAAAGTATTAAACGTCTGCGCGTTTATAACCCTCCAAGGGTGTTTGCGCAGTACGAAGCACAAGCTGGAGTATTTACAGTCACTTTGCCCCATTTCCACTTGGCCTCTGACCACTTCGCCCCATTTCCAATTCGCCCTGTCCCCTTTTCGCCCCATTTCTCTTTCGCCCCTGCTACTTCACTCCAGTGTAAACTTTTTTGAGCTTCACCCTAGGGAAGGCTACATGTTTATCATTATTTATTCGGCATTCTTCACAAGCACACAGCACAATACAGACAGTATATAAATACATGTAAGACACACAAAGCCAGCAGCAAATGCAAGGAGATGAAAAAGTTAACCTGATAACTGTGACCCAAGGGCCTCCATTTCCGATACTACTGACCATAAACAACACATACAAAATATATAATATATAAATCTAAATGTTAAAAAAGGTTTAATTATTCCAGTAAATAAATAAGTAAATAAACAAATAAATAATAAATAAAAAGTAAGAGGAATAAAATGAATAACGTAAAACCATCAAGACTAAATAAATTGGGTAAAAATGAAACAGGATAAGATAAATATTTATAGGCTAAGATCAAGCTAGAAAATGGGGAGTTAGCAAGAATTAATAATAGATTAGTTAAAATTAAAAATGGGTTATAAGAAGGCAATAAAGCTACAGATTTTTGAATCAATTGATATCATATAATTCGGTCTTGAGTGAGTTGATCCATCATTTCAGAGGTAGCTCAATAACCCCAGTTCTAAGAGTCTCCGGGAGTTCTTCCCAGTAACGGGGAAAAAGATATTCACTGGTGAGTAGTGAAGCTTTTGGGTCTGAGCCCTGAGGTGTTGGAACTTGACCTCGTCAAGAAGTGCTGAACCAAGTTTGAGGTTCCAATTCAGGCAATTTGCAAAGGAAAATGTTGCAACTGTTTTAAAGAGCACTAAAAATCCCGCTTAGATTACAAACTAATAGCAAAAACTATTTAATGAGATTTTCTGAAGAAACATCTGAACAAAGCAAAAAAACCCGAGAGAAAATAATCATTAAAGTCGCACCCATGTAGGCTACTTTTTCAGTGGCCCGCCCACACTTCTTGACGCCAAGGCCATTTGTGCGTACGGGTGCATAATTTTGAATTTATTAGTGAAGAGGTCTATTGGAATTCAGTTGAGCAATGGTCCTCATAAATAATTCATTTTTTTTTCTCGCCCACCTACGGAAAAAAAATCGTCACCCGCACGGGCTTGTAATGTTAGGTGTCCTTTGCTGTTCACCTCTGCGCTGTAAGTTCACCATTTTAGCGGCCATTTTGGCCGACAATTACAAATAGTACACGTACGGACAAAAAGATGAGCGGAAGAAGTCCCGTAAAAATAAGATTTGCTTCATAAATACAGATTATTTATTCACAGGCTTTTGCTTCATTCGAGAAGCAATGTATCAACCACACCAGCCACGGGATTTTGGTAAGTTTAATGGTAAAATAATTGGTGAATTTGCAACGAAAAATTCTTGTGTTCCAGCGCTGCAGCGTAGCGAAAGTTACAGTTGGCCTAGTACGTGTACATGCATGACATTGCAATGGGTTCGTTCGTTGCATGCATGTGTGCGTGCAAAAAAGTCCCGTGAAATGGTGTTGGTCAATATTCAGACAGGAAAGGACTTTTCTTTGTTTCACTTTTTTGTCCAATTTGCTAAATTCTTGGTAAAAGTTGAAGGTATAATGTTTTCGTGGTTTTTGGAAGGAATGTTGCATCCTACATGTAGGCCTTGAGGCCTTGGCTTGGCATGTCTCCTTTTTTCACAAGGCCAAACAAAATAGGCTAGGCTTACATGGAGCAGCTAGTTGTGCTTCTGGTCACCTGCCCCAACCTAGCAAATTGCGTCAACCCTAAATCTTTTTATTCAAAAAGAAATAAAATGACAAATACTGTTGCTGACCCTCATGCTTTCAGGTGCAAAATCTCTGCTTTCTTGTTGAGTAGGGCTAGGCCTATGCCAAATTTCATTTTACACTTTTTGCCATCAACAGGCCAGACTTTCCTCGTTTTTCTTCCTTGCCCAAAGCCTAAACCTAGCCAGAAATAGTAATTTGTAGTGCTAGGTCCTTCAGGCTCAGAATGTTACATAGTATTTTCTAGTACTGAGTACTCTAAGCTAAACAATGGTACTGTTAGGTTTAAGGTCAGAATGTTAGTTTGAGAAAGTGGACTTTGTTTCCTTATTATAGGAACAGGATGCTAATGGTAATGAACCCCATTATATTTTGGCCTAACATGATGTGGGCCTACGAACCAAGGCTAGTACCCCCAGAACTGTGGGGTCCTATATCCATCCCACTCCGACGAATCCCACAAAAAAAGCCCTATTCTGCCATACGTTTTCCATGACGTTCAACAGGACATGTACAGGGATTTTGTGATCCTTGTGTACCCACAGAAATGCTGCTGAATCTGGAATTGAGAAAAATTGCTGGTTTTCTTAGGAAATACTGAGAGAACTTTCTTGAATCCCCATAGACTTTGTACACAGTCATAGAGGTACATGTAGAATCAGGATGCAACATTCTTTCTTCAGTATTATCTGTTCAAATATAGCATCCACCTGTATTCTTGGGAAATGTATCAAATTGGTTTCAATTTATGACTGAAGTATGTTTATTTAGTACAGGCATATTTGCGGAAAGTTGGCCCGAATGTGTTCAGCCTGTTTTTGTGCACATGGAGGGCCCGTTTGTTTGATGCCCATCTGGATCCCGATCAGTGATCTGTTGTTGGTTCACTGACACCAGAACCCGCCTAACAGTTAGCGTGAATCAGCCCGGGATCACTTATTGCGATCCAGATCTGTGTGAATATATTTTTTGTCTTCAGCTGGTACACCAGTACATTGTCCATAGCCATGCTTTCCTCATCAGGGGCATTTATGCACCTGCCGTAATACAGGTACAATGTACCTATATGTACCTGCACGTAAATGTTCCTTCTGTTCATAAAGTCCACATGTCCATTGTGCCTGCAGTTATAAAACAAAGCAGTAGACAAACTTTTGACGTAAAATTATTTTGTTGCTCTAATCAGCTGCCATGGGCCTTCCCCCGCCTGGCCAGCAGCCCATCCGCCCACCCATCATGCACATAGGTATGCCCCCGCTCCTCCCAGGCCTCCCCGGACTGCCCCCAGCCCAGCCCAAGCCCGAATCCAAGATGCCACCCCGGCCTGGCTTCGGCAAGGACGGTCGACCAATCATGCTGCGGGCCAACCACTTCAAGATTACCATCCCACACGACACTATCAACCATTACGACGTGACCATCGTGCCAGAGAAGTGTCCTCGTAGGGTGAACAGGTAGGAAATATGAAAGTGGCCTCTTCCAAGGCCTTCTGTTATTTTGGAAACATTTCCATGCCTGGATATCTCTTGACACCCTGTGCACAAACTCTGTGAGACTGGTCAAAAATTCCAACGTTTTCTACCAGTAAAATAAATGCTTCAATATCTTCCCTGCTCACACATTTGAGAGGATTTGTTATCCCTTTCTGATGGCTGATTTATTACTGGAACAGGGTTTCCCCAGCCTATTCAACTCTGAGGCGGCCCACCTCACTGATTTGAGTGACCACTTCAGGCTTTTTTGTAGAATTTTACCACCTCACAGTAATAATAGACAAAGATGGAAGGGAACAGTATAATAACCAGGGTTCTCCCCACGTACAAACTTGCGTATCAGGCCCAATACGCAAATATTTCTGCCCGATACACAAAAAAACGGGCCTATCCCATTTTTTCATCCCCAATACGCATAATATAATTCTGACAGTAAGGCTCAGAGTTTTCTTACATAATGCAGATTGCATGTCCAGAAAATCTAGGTGAAAAAACAGTTTAGTCCTGCATTTTTCCATGTACTGTGCATGCATTGTGCACCACGCGCCGGCGGCCACACACTGCACACCGTACATGTACATCGGCACCGAACGTTCCTCGTGGCTGGTGTTGCATGAAATCTGAACTTCCGTCATGGGCCTCGTTCATACGCCCGGCATGGCGGCAGCCGTAGCCCTGTGTAAGAGTATTAATGGCATCTGGGACGGGGACGATATTTCTCGTTGCCATATCACCGCGCTTGGTCTCGCGCACAATGGCAGAAACTCAATCAAAGATTTTAGCAGTCTGCGCTGAGGGTAACCCAAACGAAGCAGCCACCTGCAGCGGATATTCTTTCTTGCCGATATACAAGAAAAGCCTTGCTGTTTATTTTATATCAAGACAAAATCGTTTTATATTTTTATGACATTTGTTTAATCCCTTAAGCTAATATTTTTGCCTTACAGCTGAATGGAGCTCATGGTTTCAGGTCTGATCAGCAAAATGGAAAGGTTGAAGCATGTATTACAATTAAAACTGAATAAACGGTGTTTATATCATAGATTAAACAGCCACTACATGTTGTTGCATGTCTGAAACCTGAAATGACTCTTTTTGTGCCTACTGGCCTAATTAGTAGTCCAGAAAGGAAAACTGGTCATTTGTTAAAATACTGATATCCAAAATTAAAAAAATAAATTGAATTTTTTTTTTCCTGAGAAAAGGTACTTGAAAAACCCAGGAAATGCTGTAAAATGCAGCTGAGAGCATCTAAAGTCCCAAAATTTCGGGGCCCTTGGGCGGGGTCTGAACCCCCGCCATGGCTTTGCAAAATGTTGGTAAACCACAATGGAAATCCCCCACAGTTTTGAAAAATCCTGGGGAGAACCCTGATAATAAGTTAGATATTTTGAAATAGATTAGATTCGAATTGTTCAGAATGGTGAAGAGGGACACAGAATCTAAGATTCATTTATTTTAGAGGGGAAATTTGGAGTAAATGGACTATAAGACCATATAGAATTTTTAGGTCTTTTTGAAGAGACTCCCTTTTGTTTGAGACACTAGAATTTTGGCAAACTTTGCTTGACCACCTCACAGTGATCTGAAATGCTGTACTGGAGGAAAAAATGAACCATGTCTGTTCATTGAATTCTTGGGAAGCCTCATTCAAGGCTCAGGCATTTAAAATGAATGCATGCCCTTGCTGTTGTTTACACTCCAATGCACTCCAATATTCCTGTTAAAAAAGTGGTTATGTTTATTACATGGCCCTCCAGTAACGGCCACACCACTTCCACTGTGTACACTTCAAGGAACTGCAAAGAAAACTGGAGGTCAACTTGGTCCAGCTACTGCATTACACTGATAAGCAAAGCTGCATTCCACAATCCTCTCGAGTACACTAGAGTGTACATGTACATGTCCTTCTATTGGGCTGTGCAGTAAAATCACTCCACTGGTAATGCAAAGAATCCTCAAATGCACACCAGCTGCAGTGCATTGGCAGGTGCTACTGACTTGCAGTAAATTGCTCTCAAAGAGCAAGGGTCAGTTAGTTTTCATAGAAGACCTCTACATTTTTAACTTGCTGATGGGTCATTCCATAAATCAGGAGTCCCATTGTATTGTGCCCCTGTCACATCTGACAGTTGAGTTTGTGAATTCAGAACACATTTTCTAATTTCCAAGAGTTATGAATTAATACAAATCACCTGCCAAACAAACAGTAATAGTTTGAATCAATATCAATGATATTTCCATGTCAAGTGACACAGGTTAGGTGACACAGGGACATAAAAATGTCACACTTTTGGACCCTGAATTTATAGAACCCTCTATTCAAAAGTCGCACTTGTAGATGTATTGTTTTTCTTAATTTGTATTTTACTATTGTCATAACCTGTTTAATTCACTAAATGGAAAGTCTCTGTAATTTAGCTTCTAGCTGCAAACGAGAGTTTAACAATAAACCGTAATAATAACAAAAATAGTACTGTACCAGAGAAGACTTCTTCAGAAGTTTCACTCTTCTTCACACCCTGATGCAACAAGGAAGATAACTAACCATTGACCTTTGAATTTAGCCGTCAAGCATGGCTGCTGCTGTGGAATACCTACATATGGGATGCCGTCTTTGCCTGAGAGATATTTAGCAGAAATTTGTGCAGAAAGTTGGTCCGAATGTGTCTCAGCTGTTTTTTTTTTTTGTGCGCTGAAAGTCTCTGTCGTGGTTAAACCTCACCTCTTTTATCCTGCCTCACCTGTTCTGCAGGGAAGTGATGGACACCCTCGTCAAGCACACCAACAGAATTTTCCAGAACTGCAAGCCGGTGTTTGAT
This sequence comes from Acanthaster planci, assembly GCF_001949145.1. Next base: position 2,272,127 of record NW_019091374.1, read on the forward strand.
GGTCGTAAAAACCTGTACTGTCGGCTGGAGTTGCCCATCGGGAAGGAGAGGGTGAGTGGTTGCGAGTTGATCACAAGTGGCTAACCCAAGCTGGAATTAGTCATTGTATATCAAGATGACCCTGTGTGTGTTTTCCACTCGTAAGCCGTGTATGAATGAAGCAGCCACAGCCTGAAGTACGTAGTACCTGTAGCATCTGTATAGCAAACGGCTTCAGCCACTAGCCAATGGCTTGCATAGCAGCATGTTTTCTTTCCAGCCACAGTTGCAACTTTTGGGCATAGTTATGTAAGATAAATATGGATGATTTACAGTGCAGTGCACCACCAAGAGGTTGTTATGGAGAGGCCATTTTTCAAGTTTACAGTCGAGAAAACATTTACCAACTTGCCATGATTTGCATTTCAGCAAATGCCAGTGGACCATTTGAGGATATGCTTGATTGATGGGAGCATTTCTTGCCTAACTAGAAAGAAACACCATTTTATATCAATTAAAACCGTTACGCCAAACACTTCTGAATCGCCAACCCAGACAAAAACAGCAAAACAATCCAAGTTCCCTGCACGCAGCGCAGCCAGCTTAAAGAACTTCTGTCCACCATGCTCCCACAATCCACTGAGAAAAAGGCCTTTCCATGGCAACCTCTTGGTGGGGCATGGTATTGTAAATCACCCTTATTGAGTCTGGATAGACTGGTAGCAACTCAATGGACCTCTCCCCACCGACCCTGTGTGCATTTGCATTAACAGCAGCCCTGAATATGCACAGTGCCAATAGAAACTCTGTTTTTGTTACTTTAGTCTTACTAAATGCTTGTGACCTTTGACTCTAGGTTGACCTGGAGGTGACCCTACCGGGAGAGGGCAAGGAGCGTACCTTCAAGGTGTCTATCAAGTGGGTAGCCAAGGTGAGCCTGCAGGCCCTGGCTGATGCCTTGGAAGGGCGGATCAACATTATCCCCTATGACTCGGTCCAGGCACTGGACGTCGTCATGAGACACCTGCCCTCCATGACGTAAGTTGACAAATGGGGACAAGTCAAGAAAAAGCGAAGGGTGTGATTTCTTGGCATTTTTCCAGATTTTAGAATTTTACCTGCATATCATCAATTTTTGATTGTAAAATCATAGAGTTTTGCTAGTTTGTCATTGTTTGCAAAATTTAAGTGCAAGATTTACCTAATCGTGGCCATATGGGGGAGAATTCGTACCGAGTTAGCTATGGAAGCGAGTCATGATATGCTGTTGTCCTTGTTCCAATCCTACTTGGCTTTTCTAACTTAATCTTTATTCACAACCTCGCCCTTGAGACCCTTCCAAAAATGTGAAAATGTTGATGGGGAGAAATTGGCCTCTACATCTGTTGTTTCTGTGGCAGAGATATTTCACAATCCAGTCCTTATCACCTCAAACTTTTTATGTAGAACAGTAATGGAATTCTAATTCAATATGCTACAAGATTCGTTTTGAATTGGTTCAAACTCAAAGACAATTTAGGTTTTCCTGTGAAGAAGACAAAGTAAAATAATTGTAAAAAGACAGTATCGTTACCATGTGATCATTCATCCTACCTTGTTGTCTGTCCTTCTGTTTGCAGATATACCCCAGTGGGGCGATCTTTCTTCTCACCCCCTGACGATTATTTCCATCCCCTGGGTGGGGGAAGGGAGGTGTGGTTTGGTTTTCATCAGAGTGTCCGGCCTTCCAAATGGAAAATGATGCTAAATATTGATGGTGAGTTTGAACCGGACCGTTCTCCAGGATCACCGCAACTTCTGATTACTTTGAATGTATCCAGTCTGTGTTGGTTTTTAAAAATGCTTGGAGACCTTATTCGGGAACAGCTGGCAACCGTTGAATTCAGCCACCATTAACCCTGACCGCCTCGGCCCTTTTGGCTAGGATACACCCTCAATCCTTCCAATTCCTCCAACTGCCCCCGTGAAAAAATCGGAGACAGCCTCCGATATTTCTTGAATATGTTCTATGGAAGGGTGCCCACTGCCTCAATCCTCCAAAATCATTCAGCAATTCTTCTCATCATGTTGAGGCAGTGTGATTGCCATCCTGGAGCAGACGGAGGATTTCACATATAATTTGGGCATGAATTTATGCATGGCTGAGCATAAACAACACAAGGTCTAACCCACAACTTTGAGACAGTGCATCCTATGCAGTTTTGCTGTGGAGCCTTGATACTCAAAAATCTTCCAAACTTGCCCGGAGGATTTTGAAGGATGGAGGATCATTAGGGTGAATAAACTCATCCACAGGAATTCACCCAAAGCCATCCTCAATCCACAAATTCTCTGAGTGCTTTGATGAGTGCACTATGTCAAAGACTTTGGCCAGACGTGATGTGGTTTATGGCTAGAGGATTTTTGAAAGATTGGAGCAGTTACCACCTGTCCAAGGAATGGGTTCAAGACTCGAGGGATTTTGGCGGAGTCCGGGTGTATTTAATTGTTACCTGGAAGCATGTGGTGAATTTCTGAAGGATTGGGGAAGGGTCTCGTCAAAATGGGCCTAAGAGTTGGCATTGATGGTGGTTGGGCAGTACCTTCTTGAATCAATCCTGCCAAATTCTCCAAAATCTAGGTGGCTGGTGTAGAGAATGGAAGGGTCCAGAGATCATTGACTGCTTTCTGATGTAAAGATGAGATTGCACCAATGTTTGGTTTTGGTTTATCATGACTGATGTGTTGTGTTTACAGTGTCCGCCACTGCTTTCTACAAGGCCCAGCCTGTGATAGACTTCATGTGCGAGGTTCTGGACATTGGAACCAGCGCTGACCAGCGCCGGCCACTCACAGATTCACAGCGAGTCAAATTCACCAAAGAAATCAAAGGTGAGATATTTGTTTGGCACAATTTAATTCTCACATCCTGAGTACTTATTCTAACCGTCACTGATATCCGATCCCACCCACTAAAACATGCGCTTCTCATTGTATGTATTTTTTTCAAATTAGTGGCTACGGCTGTCAATAACATGGGCGCTTATGGAAGCCTCTGACTAGTGGCCATGATGAGTTCCCATAGACACATGTGTAACTGCCAGCCTCAGCCAAGCAATTCAGACATGGCCTGTTAATGATGAGTGAGCCTCACCTCAACATCGGTCTAATGAAGCCCTTGATTAGAGCTTTTCCTTGTTAACAAGTGTTGAGAATTCAGTGCAGTTTCTTGTTACTGTCACAGGACTGAAGATTGAGATCACACATTGTGGTAACATGCGTCGCAAGTACCGAGTGTGTAATGTCACTAGACGAGTTGCTCAAGCTCAGACGTGAGTAGCTTTTTCATGGATTGTAGCACCTCATTGCATCTAAGCAATTTCTGGTTTGTAACGAAGCCTCCTTTTACACTGGTTTGTCCACTGTACTGGCCTACAAGTTCCCCCTGCAACATCTGTGCTGGGTAGGCCCTGCAACTTTCCCTGCCGAATTCAGTTTCAGATGCCCTTTGTCTCACAGCTCAGTTTTCTTAAACACAAGCAAGGGCCCATTTCATCGATCTATTGAGCACTGAAGTTTGTACTGCCAGAAACACATTTGCTTAGCAGAAACAGGTTACCAACCAAAACTTCGCGGTGTGCAGATTGTTTGTGGCCCGGTACTCTGCCAGTTTTTGCTTAGCACGTTAAATTTGCTGAGCGAAGTGCTCTCCTGAGCAGCTCCTGAGCTGGGTCTTGGTGTGGATTTCATTGATTCAGAGACGTTTTGGTTTTTGTTGCTCCAGATTCCCTCTAGAGTTGGAGAATGGTCAGACAGTGGAGTGTACAGTGGCCAAGTATTTCAAGGACCGACACCGGCGTATATTACAGTAAGTCCATTTGATTGATCCTATGTGACTTTCAGGCTCTGGCCTAGAGCTGTGCCGAATATCCAAGTAACCGAATATTTGATCGATTGTTGAATATTTAAATATTATTTTCCGAATTTGAATATTCGAATGCAGAATTCATGAAAAGGAAGGGAACGTTTTCTTTTGTTTTAAATGAGTAAAATTGAACTAAGGAGGTTTGTTTCAAGCTGATTCAAAAGAAAAGCAACAAAAATTTTACGATTCAAAAAGTTATTATTCATTAAACAATTTAAAAGGAACAGAAATTTTCAACTGGGCAAAAAGTATTGTTTTTCTGTTAATAAATCTTGCTAAATCATGGCTTAAGATACTCCCAGATATGAGAAGCTATTGTATTGATTATAATGTACAATTATGTGCATTATTGCAATTGATTTTTGTGTATGTTTTGTTCATCAACAATCTGCCGGTTGGTATGACCAAATGTTCGGATATTCGATTGAATTGAAGGTCAAAGTTTCGAATAGTGAATTATTCGAATTAACTTAGCCTTACTGTAGTAAATCGGCATAATTTGTTTGGCAGTCATTTATTATTCACTACCCAGTCAAAAAAATGTCAGATGGATCGGATTAGGTGATGCTGATATGCCCCTCAAACGATGAACTTGGCATTCGAGGGAGTGATTTGCTCATGGCTGTAATCATGTCACTGCAGTCAACCACAAAGAATTTTCTGATTTATTTCCAAAGTACTTTGTAGGATGTTGCAGATCCCGGGTTGGTCAACAGGGGTTCATGTTGAATGGAAAGATTTCCAAATGGCCCACAGGTTGTTCAGTGAGTTGTATACCTTGCCGTCAGACTGGAGTCACTGTAAATGTTGACTCAAGTCCCGTCTCATTGCAAAGGATTTTGTATGTTTGGATTTTAGATGAAGTGTTGTCCGGAAAATTCTCATTTTTAAAAATCCGTTTTCTGTCTTGGATTGAAGCCCAAAGCAGTAAATTTTGCTTTTCATCCTCACCTTTTTCATCTTTTGTTTTTTTTTTAAACCTTAGGTACCCATTTTTACCTTGCCTGCAAGTCGGCCAGGAGCACCGTCACACTTACTTGCCTCTAGAGGTAAGCACAGACTCTGAACAGCTTTTATTGTTGTTCAGATGCTTGTTTGTATTGTTTTGACTGTTTTAGAGTTGTTTTTCCCACGGTGGCTCAGGGAAATTCGTATAGTTATACTTTTGAAGATTGTGGCAGAATGTAATTGTTCCTTCAATATGTAATTTTCATTTGACCTTTGCCATAAATAATTTCTTGTAATTTACTCGTGATTTTGATTTGTTTTGCCTCATTTTGTCACAGGTTTGCAACATAGTGCCAGGCCAGCGCTGTATAAAGAAGCTAACTGACATGCAAACTTCTACCATGATCAAGGTTGCTCAAATAAGTTGCCGTCTCCACACTTTGTGTCCTCTCCAAATCAAAACTTTTTTGTGTGTGTGTTTGCATTTTTTTGGCAACTAGAAACTCACTACACATGCCTGAGTTGAAGTTTCACTTGATCAGAGACAGAACTAAAACACGCTTTCTGTACTGGGGACTGCATTTTTCTTGAGCACTTAGTAGACTTATAATATATATATATTTTAGAATAGATTTGCTTTAACGACAGCGTCTCCGGTGTAAAGGTATGTGTCAGTGACTGTATTTGTTGAAAAGGTCTTGTTCAAGGTTTAAACACGCGCTAAGATTGCAGAAAATAATCTTGGAAAGAAGACTTTTTTTGTTACAGGAAAATTATGGCCTCTTTAAGTCAGGATCGTAATACACGTGTCATAGACTCCCAGAGGATTTAAAAACTCAGAAATTTTTCTTGGTTCGTCTGTTGTCCCAATGTAGATTCCCTTTTGTAGACTTAGAAAAAAAATGTTATTCTGGCTTCCTTTCAGAAAATACTGAGATGCAAGTATTGCCCGTTCAAGTGAAACTTCAGCAGCTTCCTTTCTCTTTGGACTTAAGAAAAAGTTGATTTGAATTGGACACAGTGTGGAGGCATCCCTTACTTGAAACCTACAAGCGCTTGAAACAGCTGCTTGTAGAGTAGGCTTAGATTGTAGATCTTTCAGAATAAATCGTAGTCTTTTCAATGCCATATCTGACTTCTAGCGCTTTTGGGTAGCACATTTTCTTGACCGGTTGAGATTCTTTAAATAAATCTCAAACAAGTACTTGTATGCTGTTAGAAGGTTTTTCTTAAAGAATGCCGGAAATAGAAGGTGCTTGATAACATTCAGCGTTAGTTAGATACTTGTAACTAATACCACTGTTGCATTCATTCCAAAGGGTATGTATTGAATTTGTTTCTGTATTTTTCTATTAGGTTTTAATATCCATCTGAAACACTTGAACATGTTTTATAATATTTGTTACGTTTACAGAGATATATTTAGAATGGTGTCATTGAAGACCAGTTCCATTCTACTTAAGTGTTTAAACTACATAATGACTGATTGTTGGCAGGGATTTGCATTCTAAAAACACCGCAAACACCATGTTCTTGTATCTTCAGTGCTTGCTTTGAAAACCGTCAGTGTCGTCACTCAAGTGACCATGTAAATTCTTTTTTGACAGGCAACTGCACGCTCTGCTCCAGACAGAGAGCGGGAGATCAACAACTTGGTGAGTGTACTTCGTTGACGTCTGCTAAAAGAGTTCCTCATACTTTGAAACAACATGCAGAAAAAATTCATGAAAAAATGCAGATTGTAGGAGTTTTTCGTATTTCCGCGTAAGCCTGAATAACGTGTTTCAGAGCCTTGCATGGCTCAGTCTTTCCTTTTCATTTTTCTTGGCTTCCCGTGATTGCAATGAACTAGTATGCTTTTATCACTGCTGCATCTTATCCCACTGCTGACACCAAATTTCTGACCCTCTGGTTCAACCCTTGTAGGTTCACAGGGCACAGTTCAACAACGATCCCTATGTGCAGGAGTTCAGTCTCAACATCAGCACTGAGATGGTTCGGATCGAGGGACGTGTCCTCCCGGCACCGAAGATCCAATACGGAGGAAAAGTTGGTGTAGCTTCCCCTGTGCTCCAACTTTCGCCAATTTTCAGTCACCGCTTACTCCGCTGAAAAGCCCAAAGGCCTGGTTTTGTCCGATTGGTAGATTTTGAAGAACTTGGTCACCATTGCTTTACAATGGATTCAAGCATACCAATTTGTGTCATTGGTTTGAAGTTGCAAGGAGTTGATCCCCAGTTCAAAATGCCCAAGGGTTTAAGGGTGAGAAATGAAGCAATGATTGTGATGAATAAAGGTGGATCTTGTGTGTTTTTTGTTCAAAAAGCAGCAGAGTGGTCGGATGTTGGCGATCCCCACGCAGGGCGTCTGGGACATGAGAGGCAAACAGTTCCACACCGGCGTCAAGATCAGCACCTGGGCCATCGCCTGCTTCGCCCAGCAACATCAGTGCAAAGAAGAAGCCCTCAAGTAAGTTCAGGAGCCCAGAAGAAAATCGCTTGCCAGAGTTAGTAATAATAACGATATCAAAGCGTTCATAAGTTGCACAGTATCTGTCATTCAAAGGTGCCGATATGTTACTATCCCTGCACGTGTGCCTGTTTAGTAATCTTTGTTTTGGAATGAATGTAGGAATTTCACCAGCCAACTCCAAAAGATCTCCAGCGACGCTGGCATGCCCATTGGCAGCCAGCCCGTCTTCTGCAAGTACGCCCAGGGTGCCGACCAGGTGGAGCCCATGTTCCGCTACCTCAAGAGGCAGTTCCCTGACTTGCAGCTCATCGTGGTGGTTCTCCCAGGAAAAACGCCCGTCTACGGTAAGGATCTGATGCTCAGCCACAATCAAAATTAATGTGTTGGGATTTCATGAGATGAGTACGGCAGAATGCCGTACTGCTGCACACTAATCTAGCCGCATTTGAAAAGATGCCACTCACGTTCACTGGGAACAAAGGAAATTATGCAACACCTCACAATTCTGGGCTCTCGCAAAATCTGGGTTCTCTTCACAAGGCGGCAGACCTGGCTGAAATACTCAGGAGTCAATGGAGGTTGCCTGTTAAATTTGAAGTTGCATGACGTATTCCCGGGGGATTTTCAAGATTTTCCGTTTTCAAAATTCTTCAAAAATTCATAACTTCATTTACTGGACGTTTACACCCACACGAATGACTGTCTGGTGACTACTCTAATCTGACAGACATCTATCGACACCCGAGTATTTCAGGCAGGCCTGCTGCCTTGTAAAGAGAACCCAGATTTTGCAGCGTTCAGTAATTTTCTTTTGTTCCCGAAATTGGCCCAGTGGGCTGCTGGTGTCTTTTTAAATGCAGACCAGATTGGCGTGCAGCGGTATTGTATTGCTCATCCCTGGAGCGCTTTTGTCCCCAGTGGTAATCCGCTCGCACTGAATGTAAAAATCTTTGTTAAACCCATGTGGCTAGCATATGTCTAGCTGATTGGAAGGAATGATCGACTTTAGAGACACTTGCAAACATACCAGTCTTACTTAACCAGTGTTCTGTTTGCATCATTTCCAACATGCACTCTTAGCTCTAGCGGGATGCAAACAGTTGTGGGCTGGTCATGTGGAATTGATATATTTGCTACCATCAAGCATCTCACAGTCTCCCATTCCCAGCACAAATTCCCAGGGAAGTTGTGAGCTAATATCCCGTGTGGAAGGTTGTTTGGAGGTATTAACTTTTTAAGATGGAAAGCTTGCGGTAAGCACCATGCAATATCTCTTTTTGAGTCTGTGTGGTTCGGATAAGAACCGGAGAGGCTCAACGTTTCGGACAGTGTGCTCTGTCCGTTGTCAGGAGACAGTGAGATATTGCATGGTGCTTACCGCAAGCTTTCCATCTTAGTCGTCTGTCACCATGAATAGCTTGAAATCCCATATTACCCTTTTTGTTAATATACTTTGAATTTTCAGCCGAGGTGAAGAGAATAGGTGACACGCTCCTGGGCATTGCCACCCAATGTGTCCAGATGAAGAACGTCAATCGCACCACCGCCCAGACCCTCTCCAACCTCTGCCTCAAGATCAACGTCAAGCTGGGTGGTGTCAACAACATCCTGGTGCCCAGCCAAAGGTGGGTGTGCAGTGCATGCATGCACAGATGAGGGCGCTCTCCAAACTCATCAAATGCGTGTGCAAAAGTTTGTGACTGGCCGAAATTGACACATGCATCCGAAGCCGCTTGAATGCCACTGGTTAAAGGCTACAGCCTTCTCCTATAGACTTGCATGTTAATCTTAGCCACAGGCGTAACATTTTGATGCAGCCTCCTATTTGCGTAGATTTAGCAACTCGTACTCCAGCCCCCAGCAATGTGGAATTAAGCCTCACTTGTCCAAAAAGTAGTGGCTACAGCTGATAATCAAACCTTGGGGCATTGAAAGCCATTGGCCCATTAGCTGCAGCCACAGCCATGGCTTTGGACACGGCCCTGTCCTTATGATTGGGGCACATTTCATGGTACATCTCAAAGCTTGGCTGAAAGGTTCTACTGACAGTAGCTGAAAATGTGTGCTGGCGGTGAAGCATATTTCGCTGTCGGCTGTGTCCAGATTTCTTTGCTATGACTGAAAGAGCACACACCTGTGGAAGCCATCAGCCAGTGGCTATCCGCTAGTAGCTTCATACACTTCTCACAGACCCGCTATTTCAAATTGTAGCTACCGAATAATTTAAACATGGTCTCGACACACTAACACCTGTAGATGCACAGAGATTTACATTGTGGCTCCATCTTACCACTTCATTTATAAATCCACATGAAAGCTTTAAGTGCTCTGAAGTGATAAGCAAAGTCTCATGAGATGAAGAAGTTGCTTTGAAAGTACAGATTTGGGGATTTTTAATAATGTCTTTCAATTTTGTTTTTTTTTCAGACCAGCGTTGTTCCGCCAGCCTGTCATTTTCCTGGGTGCCGATGTGACTCACCCCCCTGCTGGGGATGACAAGAAGCCTTCCATCGCTGCGGTGAGTAGAAGTCCTGTACTTAGCGATGTAGAAACCTGAAGGAAGTAGCCACAGTTAGTTCATCAAGAGATGATGCTGTGGATTATTGGAATCATACTGAGGTCCTTTGAACCCTGGCTTTGTTTCCATGTCAGACTTTATCTCTCATAACAGAATCTCTCCCGGGATAGTAATGTTCAGTGGAAATCAAAGTAATCCATCTTTGGGTTGGCAACACAATTTGATGGTCTTCCTGCACAAGTATTTTGTAATTGGTCTGAAAACTTTCAAAGATGGGCTGTAAAAATGTAAGCAAAGACCAAGACGAAGCTAAGACAATGAGAAACACCCCAATGTTCATCGTAGGTCGTGGGTAGCATGGATGCCCATCCCAGCCGCTACACGGCCAGCGTCCACGTCCAGCAGCATCGACAGGAGATCATCGCCGACCTCAAGGTCATGGTCCGTGAGATCCTGATCCAGTTCTACCAGACCACACACTTCAAGCCGGCCCGCATCATCCTGTACCGCGACGGCGTCAGCGAGGGCCAGTTCCCACAGGTAAAATGGAATGATTTCATGCTTTAGTCAACAGATCAAAGGACAGGTCACCCCAGAAGATATAACAGATTGATATTTGGTTTCCTAAGGTCCAGTAAGGGACGGCGACCATTTAGACCCGGTTTGAAAAGGGCCCCCCCCCCCGGTAGCCCACCCGGTATAATGCCTGCCCGGTATTCAGCTGCTCCAGGCTGGTATCAGGCCTGTCTGCACATTGGCATTTCAAAGTCCCTGATGAAAGGCTTCTCCCACCATGCTTCCACAGATGAATAGGAGTCTAAGCTGAAGGATTAAAAACCACAAGCAGGTTCCTTCTGGGATAGATTACATGTACCAGTACTTGCAAACAAAAGACCCCAGGACGGAGAAGTTTGAGATCAACCACCAGTCCAGCATCCCAGGCCGGTAGCCAGGCCGGTATGAAAGGGGTTTTTGCAACCGGGCGAGCTTACCGGGGGGTCCCTTTTCAAACCGGGTCTAAATGGTCGCCGGCCCTAATATATTGGTCACCATCAACATGAATGTTAAACTTAACACTCTATGATGACATTGATAGGTGAACCAAACGTTTTAGCAGGCTGGAATTAGTTGGGGTCAGAGATACAGATCACCATCAGAACAGCCTAAACTTGAAGCATTGTGCTACTGTAGTTGGCAGATTGCCATAAGAGTTTGACCATTTGGTATTCCTCTGGTGCAAAAATGTCAAAGGTCAGGGTCACTATTTGGAAGAGTTGATTAGAATGTTTTTGAAAGACCCATCAAGTTTCATGTCCTTGCGATTAGGTATCTTGATATTGGTGATGGGTTATTGGGTCAAGGGTCACAGGCCCTGGGGGAAGGTTGAAGAGGATTTTGATTAGTTTTCACATTATTCTGTCTGGATTTTCCAGGTGCTGGCCCACGAGCTGCGTGCAATCCGAGAGGCCTGCATGTCCCTGGAGGCAGGGTACCAGCCCGGTATCACATTCATCGCCGTACAGAAGCGGCACCATACTAGGCTGTTCTGCGCAGACAAGAAGGAGCAGGTGAACACACTTGGCATCAAAGCCTGCATATCGGCAGAGCCCATGAAAGTTAATCAACCCCATATGGGGGCAATCACCGGCGGCCTTATTTCTTTCTGTGGTGATATCATCACCAGCCTCTGCTAAATTACATCAAAAGCCTACAAGTTCTTCCTCTTTCTCCTTTTGAATTTCTGGCTGTCACGAAGTAAGACACGTGTAGGCAGTCTGTGATTTCACCTACTATTTAATATTGCACTGTGCTTATCTGCATATATCATGTTCTGTACTGCTTGACCTTTGATTTTTCAAAGTATGGTGTGCCTATCTTACAATACTACAGGATTGGTTGATTGGGCTTCTTTTTTTTCACTGGTTCCATCTCGTTGTCCTTGCAGATCGGCAAGAGTGGTAACATTCCAGCTGGTACCACGGTGGACACTGGAATCACCCACCCGAATGAGTTTGACTTCTACCTCTGCAGCCACGCTGGTATTCAGGTAGAATACTCCAACCTCAACAGTTTCCACAAATCTTTTTTTTTTTTCAATTTTTTTTTCTCTGCTGCACGTACCAGATCTCTCTCGTTGGATGCCATCTTTGTAGGAAAATTGCAACTTTGTGTACCACCGGGGCAGATTCGTACGTGCGTGAAGTGCAAATGTTCCATACTTGCCCACGTGTTGATTCAGATATCTTTACTGTCTGCCATGCTGACATTCGGCTTTTGAAATTACTTTTTTGATCACAGCATGATGTGTAATTATAAGAAGACTGTTTCAAGATTTGGTTGTAAAAGTGTTCGGCAAGAGACAGTGATTTGCACCCATATGTGATTACTGTCTATTAAAACAGCCTTGCAGTGCCAACTTTTTCCCACAATGCAATTTTTTCCCCCATCCATTTGTGCCCTGTAGCATTGATTTAGTGGTGTTGACGATTGCTCCAATTGTGTGTCTGTTTCGAAATGTCTGGTTGACCAAAACAGATCTTTTTGTAAAGTCTGGATGGGTTGTGAATTTGTTTCTTTTTTTGTTACATTTTCATTTTTGTTTATTTATCCGCAGGGGACAAGTCGGCCGTCCCACTACCATGTGCTGTGGGACGATAACGACTTCACCGCTGACGACCTGCAGTGCCTGACCTATCAGCTGTGCCACACCTATGTCCGCTGCACGCGCAGCGTCTCTATCCCAGCCCCGGCCTACTATGCGCATCTGGTGGCCTTCCGGGCGCGCTACCATCTGGTCGAGAAGGACCACGACGGTTACATCAGGTAGGCACCACGTGAAACGTGTCGCAAAAATAGGTCCATGTGCCGATGACGTCCCGCTTTGTTTACATGTGCACTTTCTTACAGGAACTGGGCGGGGATGGTTGATTCAAACCTCCATAGGAAACTGTACAGGTAAACTGAGAATGACATCATCGGTTCATGAGTTACATATTGCTTGTACAGTCAACTTTTGTCAAAACAGCATTGCAAGGACATGCCAGATTTATCCTTTCGTGATTTGAACCAAAGACAGAAAAGAAAAGAATTCACGAAACTGCGACCTCTGAACTTGTACGGTGTAATGGTGTTCGGTCACAAAAGTGCTCTTTCCATGGAGAGTTGACCATGCAAAGTTGTAGATTCGAAAACGTTCGGAGTTTAGTACTTTGTTGGGGTTAAGGTATCTGTGGAGAGCAAAGTTTGTAAACTTTGGTTCTTCTGTCCCTAAGCAAGCCATTTTACTTCAATGAAATGTAAGCTTGTGCTGGCCAAGAAGCCTGTGGTGGTCAAAAACCTCAATCGTTGTCTGTGATACCCCAGTTCCCTATGCTCGGAGACTTTCCACATTATGATGAAGAATGTTCAATTGACAAGAAATGTGACTTACAGATGGTTGTTACTGTGCCCGTCAAATGCATCCATGCATGTGCAAATTGTCACCTCAACTATAACCAAAGCTGTGTCTTGTTGCACTTGACGATCAGCTGCCGATGTACTGATTTCTGGTCTTTTCCCCCCTTTTATTTGCAGTGGTCATCATTCTGGAACCAACAGCAAGTCAGTATAACATCAGTTGATTTTATTTTAGTTTTGGTTTCGATGTAGCTTTGCTCTTTTTTTTTTTTTTTTGCTCATTAGAGAAAAAATCAGACGTACCTTTTTTCGGCTTTTTATCCCCTGAAAAGCTTTAGACTGTTTTGTTTTGCTGTGATGGAAACAGTGTCCGCATTTTGTTGAAAGTTAACGTTGTTTTCTGTTTTTTACCTTTAGTGGTGATGGTAGCCACACTACAAGCACCAGTGGGGGGCGTAGCATTGAGGAGATGATGAGGGCGGTGAAGGTTCATGACGACATCCTCCGAGTCATGTATTTTGCATAGTTTGCTCAAGGAGGAGGAAGAAATCGTCAGGGTAAAGTCGTCCAGGAAAAACAGAACAGTAAAGATCATTCCTCTGTGAATTTTGGGACTCAACATTTTGGCCAAGAACCAGTCACAGAGTGATATCCACTGTGTGGCCTTTTGGCCGGTAACCCGTTTGTTTTTAAGCTTAAGCAAGACTATTTTTATGTGTTGAGCAGATTTCCATGTTCAGCGGTTTTGTGGCGTTTGATTTTGTGCAGTGTCCCTGCAGCGTCAGGACAGAATACATCACAGGGCAACTGTTCTGGCCCAGAAGCAGCCCAAAGTTATGGGATGTTATGAGCTATTTTACACAGAGATTCCGTCGTGCTTTGCAAAAAATGCCGTTTGCAAAGCAGTGGTTGGAAGTTTTCCGTAACGTTTTGGCCTGCTGACAGTTCTTTTTTATGATGTTTGCCATTCATTGGAAACAGTAACGCTCACCTATCGTCCCTGTTTGGGGGAAATGTCTCTCTTCAAAACTTTGTAAGTGTGGAATATGTCTGCTGAGCAATAAATAGGGTTACCACTCAAAAGGATTATGTTGCCTTGGTGAACTAGGGAGTGTCTCATAATTCGGAACGTTCCATTAGGAACACCATGTTCTCATTCCAGAACAGGTGGCCGTTCCACCGGGAACACGGCATTTCCATCGGAACACTGCCTGGGAACAGTCTGTGCACAGAATGGACCATTCCCTCGATGCAGGAACGTTCCGATGGAACACTGATGTTCCAGTGGGATCGGTCCAACAGAACGTGAATGTTCCCGACTTTTTTGAGGTGCTCCCTCATGACTGAGTGTTAGTTTTTTTTTTCATTCTGGATGAATCTCATTAAAGTGTTCCATCAACTCGATGACAGTTTTTCCTAATTGTGAAGAAAGTACCACAAATATTTCTACTGCACAATAATTTTTTTATTAATTCCTGAAAACTGACCAAGTGATACGGCAATTGTAACAATAATGCAATAAGACTTTAAAAAGAAAGTATAATATTCTACTAGATTAGAGAACTTTCAGATGTGCTGGACTCCAACCTATAATTGTTGTCCCTGGCAATATTTTTGTCGAACCGTGGATATTCCAAGTTCCCCATTTTTGGAGATACAATAAGATTGTAACACTAGGAAGGGTTTTTAAAGTCATCATATGGATACTTGTACGTTGCTTACATTCTGTGCAGTGTGTGTTCAAGGGAGTACATTACACTCGTTATTGATTGCAAGAACACCAGAATTCACCAAAACACCCGTTCATAGGATTGCCAGTGGGCTGGGGTAACTTGTTGCCAGAGTTCAGTGAAAATCAATTGGGATGTCGTTTGACTGACTTTTCTGGGTACCGATACCCTGCATTTGCCAATTCTAGTTCCGCCAGGACTCGGTTCGAGTCCTTTTTAAAGCACATTCGATGGTGGTTATGTAATAAGGTGGCATTTTCCCTTTTGCAAATGATGTCCAGGGTTTGCTCTATGTGGGATTGTTAAATCTGGACAGAATCAGAATCGATGCCAACAGTGTTTGACCTGCCGAAACACACTTGCTTCATTTGATGGGTGTACCATGTGTAATGTGGTGTTCCCCCCTGAATATATACTGGGCATTTTCCTGCCACCTCCAATACTGACCATTTAACCCTGGCCCCCTGGTTAAAATAAAAGATTAACTCCTACTTGTGTATGTGAGCCACAATTACCAGGATTGTGAGCCATTTGTGTCAACAGTAAACCGTACCATTTGAATCATAGTGCGTGAACCAGTGTAATGGGTACCAGTGAGCCATCCAATAAGCCATTTGCGAGTTAAATTTGAATAAAATCTGGTGCACTAAGTCATCTGACTGCAAATAAACATTACAATTTGAATTCCCCAGACTAAAGACACTGTTGCTATACCTCGTGATTCGAGGCAAGATTTCGCATAGCGACCACCATCTCTGGAATGGACTGGTTCCTTTGTGCCCTTCTTATCCATTGAGAACAGTGTGTTGTTGCAAGGCGTCTCTTATGTAACTAAGCAAAAGCTTGCCCTGAATCACGAGATATAGCAACAGTGGTTTTAGTAAGGAGAACTCAAGTTATTATGTTCACATGAATTTAAAGAACTCAATGTACCAGATTCGGGTCAAAGTTAATTCGCAAAAGGCCTATTATCTACTGTTTTACACCACGCATAAAAACTTACTCGTCCCTCCAATTCCACGGTTAAAAAAATGTAGAATTGACTGGTAGTCTTTTAAAAGCCATTATTGGTTCTGTAGCCTGCGGCTTTAGCAAACGTACTAGTTTATTTTGTGTGTGTGTATTGGCTGTCTTTAATCTCATTTTGTGTACATGTTTTTGCCTGCTCATCAGCCCAGCATTGTGTTACTTCAATTTAATCACTCAAGCTTGTTTATCTTCACTGCAACCACCTCACTATGCACAAGTGGTCTTTGTAAATAACACACGAAATAGTAGTAGTGTCAAATTTATTGTGTACAGTAAAAAGTGTCGGTGTGTGGCTGTTTCATGTCTTCGGAGAGACAGCCTGACAAATGTTAACTCACATTTGAGCAAATCATGTCACATTTTGTGCAAAGTGGAACAAACCATGAATTATCACACCCCTGTAAATATGTGCAAAATCCATGCTTTTTGCCCCTTTTACTCCGTTCCATCCAAAATGTACATACATGTATTTAGAAGGGAAATGATATTGGTAAATGATGTCAAGAAACAGTTGTCCTGTTTTTTGTCCCCCGTTTTTTTTAATGGACATCGTGAACCGTATCGGTTAGGAAAAGCAAAAAGAATTTGGAGTTTTTACCAGATCTTCGTAAAAATTTGAATTGTCCATCCAGGTAAACTTTGAAGTATACATTATTATGAAGTACCAATTTTGGGAAATCTATTCGCAATGAACTTGTTTGGTTTTCATTTGATATTGAAATTTTCTAGTGTAAAATGAAGGACTAGATGCTGTTGATGCCTCATCAACTTCAAAAGTAACTAACAGAGAAAACAGTGTTCGACTTAAACCATTACTTACAATGGAAGGGATCATTGGAGATCCTTTTTTTTTTCATTAGAAAGTGACATGGAGAAGTACATAAGGTATTACGTACGAAGGGTCTTTATGCAAAGGTCATACTTCAGAGGTTAGAGGTCATAATGGTGCGCATGGAAGCATGGTCTGGGCCCAGTTTCACGGAGCACGAAAAAACATTGCCAAGCAAAGACAAACTGGTAGTCAGTCACAGGGCATAAATTCTGAATGACATTGTGGCTGGGTACCTGTTTTTTGTTTTTGCTGAGCAAATCCTGTCCAGACTCAGCATCTTACCAGCTTCCAGGAATTGGCGCTTAGTGCCGGAATGCAGAGGTATAATAAGAAAACAGGAAAATGCAATAGTTTTGACTTTGAAATAAGAAGCTATTTATTGAGAAATATAATTGAAAGTATAGCAATAGTCCGACAAAAACTGAAAGAGGATAAAATGTGTCAAGGAGTTTTGTGTAATAGGATCATTTTGACAAAACAAAAATCATTAGTGTAACGATTAGTTTTAGATGGATAAGAGGTTTTCTTTTTGATGTGAATTTAGCTTGATCATGATGTATACCAGTAGTTTCATGTTATTTTAGACTTGGTTTCTGAACAGTAAAGGGCCATATGAAAACGTTTGAATGGCAACAGAAAACTATGCCTTTTGTTTATACAACTGAGACTCTTTTGCAGTTTAAATAAACTCGAGATTTACCAGTTTTAGTGAATAATTCTTCTTGATGGGGCATTTACCTCGTAGAATATTATAGGATCAAGATCATTAATTCCTATTTAGAAACAAAAACAAACAAAAAACTAAGGGAAAAAACTAAATTCATCATCTCAACATGGGCGTCGCCAAAAGAAAAAAAAATGTTCTGAGGAGATGTAGCCAAAGCACTCGGTAGTAGCAAACTGACCAACCATCAACAGTGGAAGGGGATCACTTCCAAGGCTATTTCATGTAAATTAGTGGTTTTCATCCCCTGATCTCCTTTCTCATTTCTTTTCCTTTTTTTTCTCTCTGTTTCCTTTCTTTTTAGGGGGAGTGTCCCCTTTCCCCCACCTCTCCCCCTTCATGACGCCCATGCACCTCAGTACAATACTTTGTTATAGTGCTCTGATTTTTCTAACTAAATGTATATTAGCTGGCTAGAATATATTGCTGACACTGGAGCCAAGTGTTATCGTTCATTTTACATGTATTATTTTATATGTGATTGTAACTGCACAGTTTTGTGCTCGATTTCACTGATGTATCACTTGGAAGGTCGGAATTTTGCAGTGACTACTAATTTTGAACTTCTTTTTGATTTCGAATTCACGCTGTACAATGTTGTCAAACAAGGAAATTGTGAAAAACATCAAGGTAATATTGTGTATTCTCCAAATTACTTTTTTATTTAATGCTGTTATAATACGCTGAAACGACGGAAATTGCAAGAATGCTAGGTGAGTTCTGATTTTAACTTCAAAAAAGTTGTGGTATTTTCCAAGTGAATGCTTTCCAAGTGAATTATATGCTGCATTTTTTGGTGTGGATTCAGAAAAGAGCGGTTTTGTGCTGCAAGATGTAAAGAAAAATTCAGTTGGATCGTGAGAAAGCTGACGAGAAAAAGGTAGAAATAAGGACAAGTTTGACAGTGATACTGTTCGATCTTACCTAGGTTCTTTTAGGCGAGATGGGTCTTGTGTAGGTTTTATGCAGTTCCTATGTAGAGTAAGAATATATTTTGCAAGTATAGGATCCAACACACTTCCTTAAAATTACTTCATGCTTGTGTGAGGATCCTGTCTTCAAAGGTCCACTGTAATCTATTCATTCTGTTCAGGCTGTTAAGGGTATGGTGTGATCACTCGTACACTGGGAGAAATAAAAAGGTCTGACGACTTAGGCGAGAGGTGAATAATACATGGGTGAGATATTTTCTACATCTTGGTCAACATCTAGTCTGTAGGTGCCAACAAATGAAATTCAACATGGTAGCCAAAATTGAATCAGCATATTTTCTGAAATAAAATCTCTCTCGCAATCCTTGGCTTTCTGTTGGAAAGAAGTTACTGCTTTCTTGCTTGGACTTTTTTAAATTTTGATTGTAGTCCGAAAGATTGAAATTCCTGAATACTTCAGCAGGTGGAAACACGGAGGGGGGGTCTCAGGTAATGTTATGCGTAGATCATTTTCCAAAGGTTGAATCCTGTTAGCGCCTTTGCAGCGAAGTACCGTCATCAATATCTTTTATTTATTCGCTACAAAGTACACCTTTATTCATGCATTTTGCTGTGGCTTAGAGGCATTTCACTTTATTGTGTCAATTATTTTTAATGAGAAAACAAAAACCTTTGTATGCTTTCAGAAAATAAATATTTACATAATTTGGAAATAACGTCAGAATAAGAGTATTTTATTTCTATCGCTTTTTTTTCGTTTGATTGTAAAGGCTGTGTGTTATCATAATAAATTATAAAGAAATTATTTTGTATAAATGTCAAGTGATGATTTGTTTTTCTGTGTTAAAATCACGGAACAAATAGAGCTGATCAAACGATACGGTTGTTAGCAGATATTGGCTGAAGGGATGATTTTGATGAAAGAAATATCGAATGAAAACATGATGTACTCAACACATAGATTGGCGCTTTGTCATGAAAAAAAATTGAGGGGCCTTTTTCCAAGCATTTGACTTTTTTGACAACGCACCGGTGATTTAAAGTAGGAACTTGTCAATCTCACGCCCCCATACGTGGTACCAAATTACGAGGAGACGAATTTCAATGACCTCAGCTCGTGAAAAGTGGGCAAGTTTCATCTATGCAGTCAAGCATTTGCCTTCTAAATCTGTGCTGACTTTGATGAAATATTCCGTGCTCTATTCGAAAGCCCCGCCTGGGCGTCCAAAGAAAGCCCCGAAATTAGATACGTGTAATTAAATGTCGTAGTTTTACCAAATATCCTTTGGCACTATTTTTTACATCCTGTTTTTTCAGGGGCATTAATTAACCCTTGGAGCAAAATATTTTTTGGAAAAACGGGTATAACCTACATGGATGGATTCTATATCCACTCAGAAAGTAAATACCCCCCTTGGGAGAGGCCTAATAAGCACCTTTAATCCCTTTATATGAATTATTCGAGCTCCAGGAAACACATGACATTCTATGTTATATTTTGGATGGGGGGGCGGGTACTAGGCCCACATGTACATTGCAGCCACTTGAACACACTTATAAGTTATAAGCCGATCCCCACTTTAGCCACATAAGCCGCCTCCCCCCAGTCAAGCCCCAGACATGATTTACTTCCCATAGAATAGCCCTTCAACAAAGAAGCCAGAAGCAAAAAGGGCTGGGATTGTTTATAACTGCCAGGGCAGCACAGGAATAAACACAGTGAGGTCGCTTAAATGGTTGGGCCAGGGCCAAGCTTTCCATGGCATGGGCTAGGACGTGGAGTGCCTGTCTGTCAAGGCTCCAAACTCACCAACTGTTTATAGCAACGTTAAAGGGACTCTGCAGTCTTGAAGTATAAATATACATATAAAATGAGGATTTAAAAAAAATCAGCTTAATCGAACGAAAAATGAACATGTTATTGAAAAAATTTGAAAATTGGGATTTTTTTACATCGCAATGGCTCTTTTGAGGGTCTTAACCAACCGGGCGCCGCTGAAAAATAAATGGATAGAGGGCGCTGTCCTTTGTTATTTGGGCTGTTTGGGCGCTTAACTTAACGCGGTTCCTAGCACAAATGTTGCCGGCTTTTATCAGAGGCCGTGTCCGAAACAGGCTTCCTGAGCTACGGCTAGGTCTATTGTCTACGCATCTCCACGTATTTCCAATGGAGCGAAGACCTAGCTCTAGACAAGAGATTAGGATGCAGCCAGAGTGATAATATAATAATGTTTGGGCTACTTGCGTGGGATATGTGCCGGTACTTCCGGATTTCGTGTTTTCGACGGCAGTCGAGTAGCACGACGAAGTTGAACCTTGCACCTTGAACCTTGGGAAAGGTTTGGTAAGTAATCTGAATGTTTCCACCATTGAACAAATGAGCTGTCCCTAAAAAACCGCAAGACAGATTTTATACGTGGAGTACCCCTGATTGAAAAGAATCGGTAAGGTTTGAAAGAAAGCACGTCATGCCATGTCATGCAGCCATTGACAGTCACGAAAATACCACACACGGCCCCAGCCATCTTTAAACGTGCAGAACAAAGATAAGAATGACATGAATGGGCCTAGCCCCAAAACGTAAGATGAATGGGGACTATAATAGGACTATACTTATTTTAAAAAAGCTGTCACACAACTGACAGTTATTGAGAGTGCTTGCCGCTGGTTTTCTGTGGTGTGAATTGGCAAAATGCTCAAGAATTTCACCACGTTGAGGATATAAGTGAATAAACCTCCTCATCTGACATCTCACTTGACCAAGAAGGCATGTATGAAATTTGATTGCACAAATAGCTGTGATGGAAGGGTAAATTGGCACAATCAAAGCAGCCAAAATGTGTTTACGTGGTTTATGGGCATTTGCATAAGACTTTCTGTAATAGGCCTACTGGACTGTGTAGTTCAGAATTTGGGCCTCCATGGATAGATTCATGACAGAAGCAAGTGAAGGGTAACAAAGGCAGGTATTGTAACTGTGTGTAACCTAAATACATCGGCCTACTGTGTGTGTATGAGAGTAGGCCCCAGGCCTGTTTTAACCTTTGTCCGGACTAACGTTAGTCCCATTAACTAGGACTCTACAAATCACCTTGCTTAACATTTGGACATGGTCAGCGCCCATGTCCCAGTGTTAAACGAGTCCTAGTTTACTTGGACTCTGTTCAGGCATGGTTCAGGTATTGTCAGAATGAAATTAAGGGGAAAGAAATCCATTGGACCATCATGTTTTTTGTCGAAAACTCTGACCCTACTTTTTACACCTGTTTCAGACAAAACTTAACACCCTATGCACAAACCTTACGAGATTGGTCTACATTTTTTTTAGTGTTTTGTAAGTGAATCTCCTGATATTTTCACTGTTAAATGTGACTTTTAAGGATATTTTTGTGCTTTCAGATGGCTAATGGGTCACTGCAGGGGAAAAGTAGTGGTGTGCATAGGCCTACATGTATATGGAATTCGGAAAAAAATGTTGCATCCTGACTCCACTTTTCTCATCATATATCATCTCAATAAAAGTCAGTCGTTACAGAAATGCTGGATAGACACGAATTCTGGACTAAGAATCATTTACCGATGTTGTTGGGAAATACTAAGAAAATTCTCTTCACTCCCCAAAGACTTTATACAACTGCTGAATTGGAGTCAGGATGCACCATTTTTTCATGGAATTCTTTCCTTGTCGTTATGTCCACCGAGGTGCCAAGCCCTCACTAACTTCCCTCTAAAATTGGCAGCCACCCCTTTTAAGCATTTTGATGTTTACAATAACCCTCCAAAATTGTGACAGGTTATTTTTTAGAATTCTTCCCCAAAATAGCCAATAGGCCCCATTGATCCAAATGAAAATGAGCCAGTGCCACTTTCACTGTGTACCAACACAGCACAGAACACATGCAGCGAACATTTTAGGCACTGAAATCTTTTCCTTGGCAAATTCTCATCTGGTCCCATGATCTTGCTGTTTCTCTTGCGACGTCAAATTGTGTTTACATTTGTGTGTGAGTTACATGTACTAAGTTGAATTTTCTTTTTCAGAAAATGCTGCAATCATGGCTAACAAGAAATGCGCTCATGGAGGTCAACGGAATGGAGATAACGTCCACCCTGCAGTCACATGGATAGGTGTCGGTGAGTCCAATGGCTTGATGATCAATTATTATTGACCGTTAACCACTTCCTGCCGGGGACTCCGGGATCGGAGACGTATGGTTTATATGGGTGGCCGGGGTCTCCGAACTCGGACAAAGGAAACAAGGCCATGTAACAAAAGACCGTACTCCGAACAAAAGATCAGGCTGCTGGGCATTACCGACATTTTTAATTCTCAAAAGTGGTGATAATCCAGCCTTGTTTTGAAACCTATACCAGGGTTTGGGGCATTGAGAGCGAGCGGATTACCACCGGGGACAAAAGCGCTCCACCACTGCAGCCATGAGCCACACAGCAAGGCTGTACGCTAATCTAGCCCCTATTGAAAAGAGGTTAGCAGTGCACTGAGCCAGGTTCGTGAACAAAAGACAGTTATGTAACACCGCACAATCTGGGCTCTGTTTACAAGGCTGCTGGCCCGGCTGAAATACTTGGGCGTCATTGAAGGTCACCTGTCAACTTAGAGTAGTGCCGAAAGATTACTTGGTGCGGCTATAAACGACCGTTAAATGAAATGATGAATTTTTGAAGGATTTTGAAAAAGGAATAAATGATAGGCATGCCGGCCCAGCATCATCAACATTGAAAAATGCCCCGGCCTTAAATGGTTAATTACTGTCATTGAATGTATCTGCAATTTTAAAATGCAAAATACTTCTTGATGCCAAAATAAAACTAATGAACACCAAAACTTAATTTCATATTTTTTTATGTGTGTAGTCACTGTACTCCTTGGATTCCAAGTACTTTTCCCGCCTGGTGTTGTTGCGTCAACTATCTCCCAACCTTCTGTACTTCCTACGTCATCAGTAAATGTGGGAACAGACCGGCCGGAGTCAGCGGGAAATGCCACTACTCGTACAACTCCAGCTACTTCTGCAGCCTCAACAAGCCATGCCATGGCAGTAGAACCGAACAGTACCACACAGCCGTTAGACGTTCCCCTCAACAGTAGCGACAGAGCAACCCAAACACCAACTTGGGACATTTCCACCACCCCGTCAGATGGCAATAACCAACCAAGTCCAAGTGACCAAATGCCTGTCACCTCAACTGCCAACACACCTTCAGATTCCACAAATAATTCAAACACAACGTCAATAACTGTGAATCCAGTCACAAAGATGAGCACTTTGAGTACCATTACACCAACATCTGGAAGTTCTCCTTCTGCTTCCATAACACGAGCTTTGACTTCATTCTCCTCAACCACGCCATCGGATGCACCCAGCCTGCCTGCATCCACCGTTAATAGTACTTTACCATCCCAATTTAGCCCAACCGCAGCACCGGTAACTACACCCAAAGGGATAGCGGACACAACATCAGCAACCCCCACCAATCCAAGCCAATCCCTGCCCCCGGCTATCAGTACTCCGGTTACATCAACTTTCTCTATTCCAGGAAGCAGTACTCAAACTCAAACATCATCAGACGTTCAAAGTCAGGAGCCAAGCTCTACTGCGAACGTTAAGATTACCAGTGCTCTATCCACAGTGGCTTATTTTGACACAACCTGGCCGACAGTTGCCATGGTAACAACAAGGCAGAGCCAAACTGGTGCATCGCTGACGACTGAGCAATGGATAGGAATTGGCGTCGGCGTCGGAATCTTTCTTGCAATAACAGGTAAGTGGCCATTTGGCCAACACCATTTGATGTCCTGAATATGTTGGAGTCACTGATTTTGGAAAGATATTTTTGTCATCTTCACCATGTTATCTCCACTGCTATTACTGGCTTTGTACCATTCGCACAGTTTTGCTGTCACCATCATCACTTCCTACCCATGGTAAGCAATGTCCAGAATGCCCATGATGGACGTACTTCTCATTCATACTTGCACCGTTTGGTAGGGGCAACGGAAACATGTACAATGCTTGGGCCAGAACACCTAGTTAACCTAGCAAAGGATCGACGTACATTGTATGTGGAGTCCACTGCTCCGCAGCAGCCAAATGAATGATCATCACCAGTACCACCACCCACAACGCTTCTGCCATACTGTTACTGTCACCATCATTACCACTTTCACCACCATCACCCCCTCTGCCATGCTTTTGCCATGACCATTATCACCACAGTCATCACCTCTGTCATTATTTTGCCATCATGAACATCGCCATCACCACTACAATCACCACCGTCATCACAGTCACCACTAGCAACTAGGTCACTGATATCGCAACCGCCATCACCACCACCACCATAATCACCACCATCACCCCAATCAAAACCGCCACCTCCACTGTCCTAAGCAAGCACACATTGTTTTGTCAGTTCATATCTCCGAATATCCTCGATCATTTACACAAACTCCAAACGGTTCTCATCGTTCCCGCAGTGATTCTTGCATGCTTACTCGTGTGGATGAGAGCCAGGCGAAACCAGCTTACCAAAAAACCCTCCATTCAAGTAAGCAGAGAGGACTATTCAAACAGCAGCACGTTGGCTCTGAAGGACCCGCAGTGGCGGAAAAGTTTAACCATGGCACTGCAATCAATGAACACTCATATAGAACTGCCAAAGGTAATTATTCCTCATTCCTACCACAAAGGCCTTTCTTTTGTTACGGTGAGAGTCATTGCTTGTGCCATCCAGTCGTTTGAAAGCTATGGCTGCCTGTCAGTGAAAGTAAATTTGCAAAATAAATCTAAGAGAGTAAATTTATACCTCTGAGGTACAAAATGAATGTAGCCACTTACTCTCAACCGCTTTGTGCCAGTGTTATTTCACAACAAACCAGCTCCAGGCTTGGGGTTAAAGACTCACTTTCTGAAAAAAGACAAAAAAGAAACAACCAAAATTTTACAGTAAAGTCAAATACCCGCTGACTAGCAGAAGTCATTTGCATTGTATTTGGTGCAGCACCTGACCATAACTGCATCATTTGAACAAAGGCTGCATCTGAATCTCTTGTCTGGAACTTGGTCTAGGTCTTCACTCCATTAGAAATGCGTGGAGACGCGTAGACAATAGACGTAGCCGTAGCTCTGGAAGCCCGTTTCGGACCTGGCCAAATTTGAAGGCTTTGCCTTTGAGGGATACTTGCTATGATGATGTGCCTGGTGCAACAGACAAGTTGGGGTACCAGACAAAGTCAGCCTCCACTGGCCTGCCACAGTGCCAGGCAGTGTCAGATCAGATTGGAAGTACCCTTGGTAGAAATGATCATAGAAAAGAAGATGGTCGTTAAAATGAAAAAAATTTTTTACTGAATGGAGTCACCTACTCCACTGGTGGCACTAATGGTCTTGCAACTTTATGAGCACAGCGAGCAGGGGTAACAGCTTTAGTCTTTAAGCTTTCCACTGGTATA
The DNA here is from genome assembly GCF_001949145.1 of Acanthaster planci. The sequence goes on from NW_019091374.1 coordinate 2,298,065, forward strand.
TGTGAAATATGACATTTAGGGTATGGTGCGTTTTCTTTCAAATGTTTAGGAGACCAATGAAGAGATGCAAGCAGTTGACAATGCAGCGTATGTAGAAGAGTCACATGACCCACAGACATCCAACCAGGACTTATCACACCTAACAAAGGTTTGAAATAGACCATGACGCTTGCACAAAAGAGTTGGATGCCCTGTGAGACATAAGAAGGCTGAAGACATTTTGCAAAATAGAGAGCAGATTTTGTAATTGAAATAGAAGAATTTTGTTCTTCAATATTAAACTTTCATGCCAGTGTTATATTCTAATAAATGAGTACTTCAAGAATTGTTGAAACACATGTTTATTTTTGCAACATGGAACAATATTTTCAAGGACTTTCAAAGATGTAAGGACTTTTACATGGCTCCGAAATTTAGAAATTTGCATCATATATTGTATGCCAGAGAAGTAATTTAAAGTAATTCAAAGGGCATTCAATTACTTATCTTCATCCTGATTTAATTTCAAACGCCCAAAATATTACGTGTAATTGGTGCTGTTCGTAATGAGACTGCATGTGTAAATAATGCTTTTTTTAATGTACATTTATAGAGGTCTTCGTGGCAATTTTTGGATCATGTTGATAACATCATCCTTGTCTTTCACGTGAAGAAATGTGTTCGGAGCTTTAAAAGGTTTTGATGAATTTCAATTTGCACTCATGTTTAATGCAACATCTTACACTGAATGAGTATGTAAGTGACGTTTTTGTATTCAAAGCTAATAGCAGCTGTGGTTATTGTGTTTACAAAGCATTTTACAGTGGAAGGAATCTGATAGATTTTTGTATCCCTTACAGTTTGAGGGATCGCCTCATCAGCCTCTAAGCTTGTACTTTCCTGTCTGCAACTGACTGGAATGGTGCTGAGCTCTTTATAGAGAGAGTTGTGACATGAGCATCTCTATTGTCTTGGAACCAAAATGGTGGATTATACATCACTGCACATGGACAATTAGGACACAATAGCTGCATGCTGTACTGCACATCTGATGAACAACCATTTTGGGTCCAAAGTCTGATGTTGGCACTACTCTCTCTGTATACAGCTCTGGAATGGTGCTGTCAACTCCTATACCAGGCCATAAAAAGTAAATTCACAAGTCAGTTCCAGAATTCAGGTCTGAAGTAACAATTTCGAATCAGTGACCAAGGAGTGTCATTTTACAAACAATTTAAATAGTCTTTTGAATGTGGGCTCGGAAGACTTGTGATGGACATGCTGAGATTTGTATGGACTCAGTGTGGCACCTCTTGAAATGTACTTTTGAATTACAATGGATATTTAGCTGCCGCTGGCAATTCAACTAAATGGTGTTTACCCATCAACCACAAGTAGACAGCACTCTCTTTGATGTGTATGCACGAGTAAGCCTATTAAGGTTATTAAATTACAACTAGACTCCAAGTAGGGTCCATTCTCTAGTGGATAGCACTCCCATCTTGAGATCGCATGGTGCACTCCCAGGTGGGTTTAATCTCCAGCTTAAAACCCATATCTGCCCACAACCCGGCTGTTTCAGAGCTTTTTTTTGGGGGGGGGTATTTTTACGTTGGCTCCAACATGTAATTACAGAGTATTACATTTCTTTCTGGTTGGTGGCTGTAGATGATTTTTTTAGGGAAAAAAGTCCGAAATTGGAAAAACAGTCTGATTCCAACCTTGCGATTACTATGTTGATGCAGAACCAGTCTAAGATTTATCACTGTAAGAATTTCTAAGCCCCCCCCAAAAAAAAGAGACAGAACTGTGCATGTCCCCAGCAAAATATTGTTTACTTAAATTTTCCAGCGACATCTAAGTATCCACTGGCTTTTTGAATCGTCTGTTTTTTTCTCTTTTTTGGGAGAGTTTGAGTTTTGTTTTAGGGCTGGAGGGTTTGACTAAGACTATTACAGTTTGAGATAAGGTAAAGAAGATCTTTCTGACCAATAGTTTCCTTTCTTGGGGAAGCTTTAGGTTTTTACAGCTGTGAATAAGGATACACGAAGTTAAGATTATTGTAAGGGTTGTGTTTGATTATCACACAGTCACTCATTCATTACGTTTTGGTTTCTTTTTTGTTTTTTAAATAGTAAAAATATTAATCATAATGGCCGGTCCGTTAGTAAAACTTATTGCTGTTACATCTTTTCATAAAAAGGCAACATTTGAAGGGCGTAATTTCTCGATCCTAGTGGATGGAAAAAAATGGCTGTCATACCAAAGGACAGTTGCAAAATCCATATGTCTTAAGATCGCTTTTAAGTAAGTCTAGAAGCATGCGAGTTGTGCTATTTTTAAGCCTAAGTCTTTCAAGGAGATTGAGCAGGGTTGAGTTTTTATTGAATTTGTTGTTAACCACTTGCTGTCGGGTGGATTTTTCTTGAGCGAGACAAGATGCCGGGTCCTTTTCAAGATTTTCCGTTTACAAAATTCTTCAAAAATTCATCATTTCGTTTAATGCCCGTTTATACCCACATGAAGGACTCTTTGGGCAACTACTCTAAAGCTGACAGGTAAATTCATTGACTCCTGAATATTTCAGCCAGGCCTGCAGCTTTGGAAAAAGAGCCCAGATTGTGCGGTGTTACGTAAGATATCTTTTGTTCCCGAAACCAGCACAGTGCACTGCTGACCTTTTCAATAGGGGCCAGATTAGCGTGCAGGGTGCTGGGCGGCTCATCGCTGCGGTGGTGGAGAGCTTTTGTCCCCGGTGGTAATCCGCTCGCTCTAAACGCCTCAAACCATGGTATACTGTTTCAAAACAAGGCTGGATTATCTGCACTATTGAGAGCTAAAAACATGTCGGTAATGCCCAGCAGCTCAGTCTTTTGTGCTGAGCACGGTCCTTTGTTATAAAGCCCAACTCTTTTGTCCCAGTTCAAGGCTCCCCGGTTCTGCATATAAAGCCTATGTACTCGAAAACGGGTCGCTCAGCATTTAAGCTACTTTCGCAACGCAACGCCATTTTAATTGTATCACACAGTAAGCGATTCTTAGTACTGTTTGTGCGCCATCAAGACCATACAATTGAGTCATCTATTTCGTTGTGTTTAATGCAGAAACGGTCGACCGTACATGAAATAGAATATCTTTTGTATAAAGTCACCATTTTTCATCCGTAGACATTGACTGGGCGTAGTCGAAGTCGTAATTCATGTTTGTCGGTATGCATGAGTGTATGTCCAAAGCTCCCAAATGCGTTCATTTTTGTGACAGCACGCTAAGAAGCTAAAGCTTCGGCGGGACGGTGAAAGACGTCGATCAGGAAGTTGAAAAGTGACCTGGTTGAGGTCAAAGGCATGGTGGCACAGTATGTTGTGAGTCACTCAGTGACACGAAGGTGTAGCCTGGTGAGGCTGTGGGAACGCGACATGATTTATACAAGTATATAACAATTCAGACGAATGGTGAACGACAAAACTCTGCACATTCAAGTCAGGTCCTAATTTATTTTTATTTAGCAAAAATTGTAGCGAACATGCTGTATTAGTACTCGACAGAAATCAACTGAGGAACAGATGTCGACATTATGACATTGTGGTACTTGGAAGGTGACTGTTTCAGCCGAACGCTTCTGTGAACGAAGAAGTAGCTTTTAGTCCTAAAATGTGTGATCTCTAATTCAGTTTTACATGTATCAATTTTATGCGGATACCAGATATTAGAATCAAACAACACATATAGATTAAAATATAAACGAATTTACAGATTCCACCAACAGAGCTTTTTAACAATAAGAATGTAATAATGCTGTTGTAACGCTTAGTTGTTATACATATAGTTTTTATATTAAGCGACCAAAGTTCCCGCTAGTTTTTGAAGCTGGTTGAATCGAACGACTTTCCGAAACTTTGAGTAAACTACAAACGTTGCCTTGTTTGGGACGCCAGTTACGCAGCAAACCCCTTAGGTTTGTGAACGTAAGTACATGGAACCGGGGTAGACATTGTTAATTAAGAAACAATGTCATGGTAGGTACCATTGTACCGTACCGTTGTGAAGAGTGACTTTACCCTTAATTTTTGGCAGTTGCTGTACCCAGGTTTTCAAAAGTTTTTTATATAAGGATATGTACACAATCGAAGTAAGCCGTATTGTATTCATCATGTGTATGTTATGATTATAGAAACCGCAGCTCGGCAGAAATTAAAGAGCGCTGGGTCAAGGAAATAATATTCCATGAAATGTGGGGAAATATAATAAAAATCACTGTGTCAATGACTGTTCGTGATGTGTCATTGTATGCAATATTCGCTTGAAGTGTACCATGAACACATCTGGCGATTACTTGTTCAAGAGTCTTGTCTTAACCTCCAGTTTTAACAACTCGGTATCCAGCTATTAGGAGCCTTAGTCGAAGAGTTTGATAACTTGTTGCTGAAACAAAACGACAAAGCAGCTGGCCATGCATTTTTAACCATGTTGAATGAAATGAATTTGCTAGAAGCGGTTGAAAACAACTCTTGCACATTTTGGAGTCGCATCAGATAAAATTCATATGATTTTATTACACATTTGCATGGTGAAATCCATCTATTTGAGCAACTCTAGGTTGAGGAAGAGCATTCGTAGAATGAGGCATGAAGCAACACTAAACATGCACAGTCATCTCTCATTCTATTTGTGTTTCAAGGAACATGCGTGACTCCATTTTATTAGCGCTGGTATTGCTTACTCTGGGAATTCCCCGGTTGAGCAATGCGCCCGCAATTATGAGCTCTAGCTCCGGCTTTGAACTATAGTAGCCATTTCGAGACTACAATCCAGGCGCGCGAAGCAACGAGTGCTTTTGTTGTCTGAACTGTGCCAATCATTTTATTGATGCCATTGACTTGATACACGACCAAGAAATCGACTTCCGGGGCATTCCAAAAAAATAAGCGTCGCTCACACTGCAGCCCGCAACTGCGTTTTAATTTGAACTGATATGTGAACAGCGTAAATATTTCCTGTTAGGAGCCTGACACAACATGTAGATATTCAGAATTCCTCTCCGGTCTTCGTGGTGCATTACATGTTGTCGGAGAGTAATGATCGAATGTACAAACTGTTGTTTATGTGGTTGCAGTCGCACCTAGTTGTATCTGTCTCCACGTCGGGAATTGTCACCCACGGCAGGTGAGTTTGCATTTTGAAATGTTGCCCTGACCTTGTTCCTACTTCGATACCCTGGTAATGTTCATATTTCCATTTGAACGTTGAAATGTTAAAATAATCTATGATAAAGGTTCCCTGCTAGAATCGACAGCAAGCCAGAGGCAAGCCGTTTTCATGTTTGATTGCAAAATACTGATAGATCATGGTAGGGCCTGTCATTATGTTACTGTACTTTTGCTTGTGCTTTGTGAATGCATAGCGGATGGCACCGCACGAAGAGTGGGGCCTTTTATCTCCCCCAAACACCCACAGTTTTGCTTCCCTCTGCATTTTTTTTTATAAACCGTCAAAGTCTGTTGTTTAGAGTAGCAATATGGTTTTTGTACACTTGCAGCCGTTGGCCCCCAAAACTAGTTCCGACAAAAATTCCCCACTGAATTAAATAATAATACCTCAGCCTGCCACGTCAAAGGCGGACGCGCCACGATTTGCGGTCTCCCATTGGACGATCGCTGAAGTTGCACGTTAACTTCCAGTCTAGGTTCCATGCATGTAAACGGTGATCTATGCATGTAACTCTATGTGCAGTGGGTGGTTTAAACTGAAGTGACGTCACACTTACGAACCGGATTAAGGCGTCTTTCCGTATGTGCGTCAACGTGCGCCAAGTGTTGTGTAGCCGCTAGATCAGCGCTCCCAGAATTTTTCCTGTCCGAATCGCTCCCAGGGCAATTTTGACAAATATGCAACGGTTTGGCGCAAGTCCTGACGTGCATATGGAAAGACACCTTTAGGCCTAGTTGCACTATCGTAGTTAGTTGCACTATCGTATCCTACCGGTACATGGCTGGCTAACCGTGGCAGGCCGTGAGTAAAAAATAGTAAAAACGCATACACAAGGCGTTCAAAATTCTCACACAGTTATGATGACACCGAATTCTAAATAAAAGCTTCAACACCGTGGGGCAACTTGAGGTCCTGACCATGTGATCTGTAATTCGATTTTACGTGTAACAGTTTTAAAAGGATTCATTAGGAATTGAAATTTATGAAAACCAGATATTATATTCAAACAACACGCATAGATTTAAAAAAAAAACGAGTTTACAGATTCCACCAACAGAGCTTTTTAATCAGAATGTAATAATGCTGTTGTAATGTTTAGTCGTTGTGTAGTTTTTGTATCAAGCGACCAAAGTTTCTGCTACTTCTTAAAACTGGTGAATGAACGGCTTTCCGAAACCACGAGTGAACAATAAACATTTCCTTGTATGGGACGCCAATTATGCTGCAAACCTTATGTCTGTGAATGTAAATACATAGTACGTTGTTATTTAAGAAACAATGTCATGGTAGGTACCATTGTACCGTACCGTTGTGAAGAGTGACTTTACCCTTAACTTTCGGCAGTTACTGTACCCAGGTTTTCAAAAGTTTTCTTTTATATAAGCATATGTACACAATCGAAGTAAACCGTTATTGTATTCGTCATGTGTATGTTATGATTATAAAAACCGCAGCTCAGCAGAGATTAAATGGTTTTGCGTTAAGGAAGTATTCCGCGGACTGTGGGGAACCAATAAATACCAATGTGTCAGTGACTGTCCGTGATGGGTCATTGTATGCAATATTCGCTTGAAGTGTACCATGAGCACATCTGGCGATTACTTGTTCAAGAGTCTTGTCTTGACCTCCAGTTTGAACAACTCGGTATCCAGCTATTGCGAGCCTTAGTCGAAGAGTGTGATGACTTGTTGCCAAAACAAAACGACAAAGCAGCCGGCATCATTGGAATCGCATCAGATAAAATTCATATGATTTTATCACACATTTGCATGGTGAAATCCACCTATTTGAGCAACTCTAGGATGAGGAAGAGCATTCGTAGAACGAGGCATGAAGCAACAGTCATCTCTCATTCTATTTGTGTTTCAAGGAACATGCGCGACTCCATTGTATTAGCAACAGTATTGCTTGCTCCGGGAATTCCCCGGTTGAGCAACGCACCGGCAAAATGAGCTCTGGCTTTGCGTGTTCGGTAAACA
>NW_019091375.1:1089-61153 GCF_001949145.1 Acanthaster planci
AACATGACTTTCAAATCAGAACATGATATAACGTGCTTACCGAGTGAGTTGTGTTGTCAGTAATGCCAGTTGTCAGTAATGCCAGTTGCCAGTGATGTGCGAAACTCCAGAAAAGTGTCTCCAAGGGGCTTGGTCTTGTCTTTTCATCAATGCTACAGCTAATAAAACCATAGAGTCAAGTAAACAAAGATCAGAGCCGAATAAGATACAAGTAGACATCACCGGGATGTCTTTATATAAAACTCTCATTTTCGTGTTGACCTTTGTTTCAACTCTCTTCAATTGTCGATTGGTCAGCAAACATAACTCCTGAAAAGTTATACTTCTCAAGCCTCGAAGCAGCCATTTTACAACTGACACCCCTCTACTTTCTTGGGCTCTTTTAACAGGCCCAGAAAATAAATATTAAGACCAAGAAAAGTCCAAAATCCTCCAATTTCAATACGATTTTGCATACACCCAAGCGGGTTGGGCCAAAAACTCTCTGATATTTCACGTTTTACTTGCCATCCCAAGTTTATCAATGGTATTGTATTAACCACTCCCTGAAGGGTTACCCATTTTCAAGTACATATGCTTTATACACAGAGCCAGGAGTGCTCGAAACCAGGACAAAAGAACTGGGAATGGAACAATAGACCACGTTCAGCACAAAGGACTGAGCTGCTGGGCATTACCGACATTTTTTCACTCTCAATAGTGGAGATAATCCAACCTTGTTTTGCACAGTATACCATGGTTTGGGGCATTTAGAGCAAGCGGATTACCACCGGGGACAAAAGCACTCCACTACCGCAGCAATGAGCCACACAGCACCGCTACACACTAATCTGGCCTCTACTGAAAAGACTTCAGCAGCACACTGTGCCAGGTTTGTTAACAAAAGAAGGTTACGTAACACTGCACAAGCTGAGCTCTTTTTACAAGGTTGCAGGCCTGGCTGAAATACTCGGGGTCAATGAAGGTTACCTGTCACCTTAGAGTAGCGCCCAAAGATCCCTTTGTGTGGGTATAAACGTCCGTTAAATGAAATGGTTAATTTTTGAAGAATTTTGAAAACTGAGAATCTTGAAAATGACCCGTATGTGGGCACTGCATTTTTCAAAGCACCCGGCAGCATGGGGTTAAATTATGGCTCCCCATACACATGTATATTACCCACGTTTAGACATGGATTAAATTTATCCACAGAGAAGGACCTCCGTCCCTATCAACATTTGGAAAAGAGAAGAGAACTGTAACATAATGACTTCATGCTTAGTTTACATGTGCAGCTAGCAGCGTTTCCTATGGCAGCGAGGTGAAGCAATATAGTCCAAGTAGAAAATAATAGCTTGACATCATTATGTTTTAGGTCCATATATCAGGCATTACAAAAAAAGTATGGAATAAGTTCACAGGAGACTCAATCAGTGAATTATACCTTTGGAATGACCAACAACGATGGACCCACTCACCTTTTACCCAGAAGGCAACAGCAAGAGATCAAAGTACCAATCACCTCAACAATGAGCACAGGAACTCCATCATCAAGAAACTGGATGTACCATGAGTAGCTTCTGCTCTGACTGCAATGGATACACAAAACAGTCATTAAAACATGTAAAAGGAAGAAATGACAATACAGCATGAGTGTATTAGCCTGAATTCACTGATTATAAGATGGCAGTGGAGGATTGACAAAGGTAGAGAAACAAAGTTTTCCCCAACGACCTTCTTCCAGGCATGTGGTTCCAGATAGATGTGATTGAAATTGACACCAAAGAATTATGGTCAAGATGGCTTACATCATACTCCCTAGCCAATGTTGAATCCTTTGTGTGTATGATAGAAGCCAGCCTGTGTTTGAGGATATCATTTCATCATCTGGCAGTTTGTACAATTGCATCACAATTGTATCAACGCAGCTTCTGAAACATTGTCCAACCATATGGTATAAGATCCGACACAGCATGCGCAGAATGACCAAGCAACATACATGGAAATCACTGAACCGATTTTGTAAAGATCAAGATCGAGATTCCGCATACCTGGGGCGGCAGCGTGCAAAGAGCGAATTGTACCTACTGTGGGCTAGCATGCCATATTGTAACAACCTGATGCATTGCACCTTTAATGTCTTTGACACAGAAAGATGGCTTCAGTGAGTAAAAAGTTGGCTGATAGAAGTAAACAAGTCCAGATTTTTTTAAACGACCCCTGTGGAATGTGTACACTCATCCTTGCACGTGATTTGGATCCATGAAAGAGGACATTTCATTTCAGTACACTCCCCATTTACTACCCGCAGCCTGTAGATGCAGCTTCTGTCTTGTTTCTGTTCACTTTGGCACAAATTGTCCAACCATACCAAATAATTCCATCCATTTTTTGTAGTTTAATTCAACCCAACCTTAAAGGCCGGAAATTCTCATTAGTTGAAAACTTAAAAGACAAAACCCAAGGTCAAGATCTACAGGACAACCAGGCATTTCATTATTATCATTACCATGGACTAATATCAGAATATGATGTAGACTGTTTCCATACCTGTTGAGTAGTGTCACCAGTGATAAGATATCTCTCATTTGTTACACTCCAGAGAACGGCCTCCAGGGACTAGCTTGCTCATCTCTCTGTCAAACTACTGAAACTAGGGAAACTAAATAAACCATGTTTTAATTCCAATCTGCACACACATAGAAGCCACAATTTCAAAATATATAGGTTGCACTTTACAACAGTAATTGAAGCATCATTGAAACGAGTGTCAAATCAACGAAGATCAGGGCCAAATAATATACAAGCCCACATCACTAGAGTTTCTTTTATAAAAATCTCATCTTCTCAGTTGTTATTTTTCCATTTCTTTTTAATTGGTACTTGATTAGCTAAGTAAATTTTATTCTTCAAAACACCTTAAATACACTTCCAAAAAAATCCTTTTCCTCAAGCTTGTCAGCAGTGATTTAACAAATTACATCCATCTACTTTTTGCAGTTCTTAAGATTTGTTTTCAACCATCTACAGATGCAAGACCACAAAACAAAAAGTGTTGATCTGGGGCTATATTTAAACAATCTCACCTAATTTTCCAGCCAAACAATCTCTTCAACCTGCCTTGAGTAGAAGCACAACTTAATTGGTTGAAAAACGCCGTGTTGGTTGGGAGTATTCATTTTGTTGGTGGTGATGGGGCCGCACATCTTGTATGTCCTAGTCGTTCATGATCCAGAGATGCACAGTTTGTACCAAAGGAGCCTCTGATGCCAAGGAAATAGTGTTCTCTTTCGGTCCAACTAAAGGCCAATACAAAAGATGACAGTCTGTGCAGAAAAATTCCCAAATTATAAACAGTATTGGCCGTATCCTCCAAGGGTTTATGTGAAATCTTATTGAAATCTTAGGATTTGGGGGACCATTTGAGCTATGTTATAGCTCCCTATATATATGTCACCCAGTATTTGGGCAAAATAAATTTATCCAGCAAGGATGACCCCTAAATACAATGTAGACATAATGATATCACACTTGGTTTACACACGATACAGTGAAGTGGGGTAGGTCTTAATGTACTAGGTCTATAGGACATGAGGGAACAAGTTCACAGGAGACTCAATCAGTGAATCATACCTTTCGGATGACCAATAACAAAGAATCACTCACATTTTACCTAGAAAGCTATAGCAAGAGATCACAGTACATTGGCCAAGAAGCTGGTCGTCCTGAAAGCAATGACTTAATTATCAGTGGCTTGTGCTCTGGCTAAAATGAATGCACGTAACAGTCATTAACCCTAACACTCCTCAGTCCTCCAACAGGTGAAGGATTGAGGGTTAGGGTTAAACATACAAAATGAAAAAATGGCAAGAAAATGAGTGGAGGCGCCTGTTTGCTGATTCTCAGAGGGCTTTGAAGGATCAGAGAGATGGAGAGATTAACATTTACTGTTGGGCTGTTATCAGAAGTAGGCTAGGCCTACAGTGTTGTATGACGTGATCTGTTTCCATACCTGCTGAGTACAATAAAGTGTCAGAATACATCTCAGATGAGCAACAATCCAGAAAACGGTCACAAAGGAGTGTTCCTCGTCTCTCCATTACTGCTACAAGTTAAGAAACCAATGGAACCCTGTTAAAATCCCAGCCTGCATGCAAGTCACTGTGGGGCCGCCATGTTTAACTACAGGGTGCACTTTACCACAGCAAAAGCAGTGTAAAATCAACAAAGCCAAGCCCACATTTGTGGGGTTTGTCATACGGAAATCTCATTATCGTCTTTGCCGTCATTTCTCCATTTATTTTCAATTGTTGCATGGTAAGCCAATGATATTTCGCACCTTTGAACTCACCTCCTATGAAGTAACATTTAAATAACCCGCCAACGTGGCCACACATGCGTTCTCGTGGGTAGGCATTGTCATGCTGATACTCGCGCCACCGTGGAAAACTGGTCGTCAATCAACTTTCGCACATATTGAGCAGGGTACCAAGCAGGGGGTCAAACGGCGCTGGTGATTGGCGCGATGGCGCGCTTGAAATAGGCCCTGTCAGTACAGTGGTAGTGGACGTGTACCACGAAGATTAGTCTTGGCCCAAGACGTCAATGATTGATAGTTGTTTATTTCTGTTGAAGAGCGCCCTCGCAAAACTCGTTTTTACTTACTCTCACTAACGTCTTGGGAATCTTGCAGGAATGGGGGTGCAGCAGTTGTATGCAAATGACTGATCGTTCCCGAAGACAGTCATACAAAAAAATACCTTCTGGCAATTTGGGCTGAGATGTGTTGCGCAAGCCAGCACGGCGGTGGCCTTCAGGAGATTGCGAATTGCGAAACGTACCATTTCTGTGAGGGGAGGCCGAATTGGACATGCACGTCACCTTGCTCTTCTGTAGCGGAAACCAAGAGTAGCTGGAGAAGGCGAACGGTGGCCCAAGAAAGGAGATTACAGAGCCGATTTCAACTACGTGGGAGAAGGGGCGGCTGGGGGAGCGGGACTAAAATGAACTCATTCATTTGTGTAAATTTGGTTCTATTTACAGTGGATAGTCAAGAGTTCTGACCGATTTCAGACTTCCCCATTGATTGTGTACTTTGAAAAGTGTCGCTAAGGCCCTAATAATAATAAGTGTCGCTAAGGCAATAATAAGTATGGATGCATTCAACCAAATGGTTGTATTTCTGCGCGCAAGCTCATTAATATTTTGTGATCCCGCGGGGTTTTTACAATAAGACGTGCCATAAACAGGACGCATCATGGAAACATTTCTACAAAACTCGAATTTGGAACTGATAGTTTCGAGTTCGGGGTATTTTTCACAAAAAGCCCAATATTGCGGGCCTATTTTGGATACAGGCAGACGACTACATTCAGAAATGAGCGCTTAGTTTCACAGCTGTTTTGGGAGTATCTTCCTTGAAAGGCAAATAAAAAATAATTTCGTGGCTAACCCCCATAAAATTGAAACGAAAAGTGATCTTCTGGCAATAATCGTGAATTCCCATGAAAAAAAAACGGAGGCTAAGTATATCTAAACCTGGATCGCAAGTTCTTTCCAGTGATTTTAAGCATTTTCTTTTAAACAAATTTTGGGGGTCACCAAAAAAAGTTGTGCCCTCAAAAAAAGGCCATAACTCCGTGACCCTTTGACCTATGACCCTCAATCTTAACAACAAGGTAGATGAAGAGTTGCGCTACTTTTCCTAAAAGTTTCAAGATCAAAGGTCACGGGAGTCAAAAGTTACTCAGGGTCACCAAACGGGGAGACCCCCTTCAATCCCTAACCCTAACCCTAAGCCTATGGCGAAAAAGGCATAGGCCCTAGTAGTAGCGGACGTCTGACCCCATGGGGTACGATAAATCATTGAATTTTGGACTATAGTCCAAACTTCAATATGATTTGGTGTGGTAAATTAAGAGGAAACACTTTATTATACACCGGCAAGAATTTGTCAGGAACCCAAAGTCTTTGAAAACAAATATCCACTGGGCCTACATAGGCCTTAAATACATGGGACAAACTGTCCATCTTGCCCACATTAATTTCAGTAAACCTGGTGGCTGGGGAAAACTTGGCATAAAGTAGGCCTACTTTGACAATGGACTCCACTCGACTTCTGGTAGCTTCAGCGATGTCTGTGTAACGGATGCTGCATCGCCCTCAGGTCAAGAGTTTATTATATCCGTCCGTCGTGAGGCAACCGTGTAAAAAGAGGAGCTGACCAAATTTAAAGTAGACAGTGGGGGGCAGCAGTGTATGGGAGAGCTGGCAAGATAGTGGACGGATGCGATGGACCACCGTGTAGGAAGAGGGGTGGACCGATGGTAGCTGGGGGCACCATGTAGCAGGAGCTGGCCGACAGCGACGGAGGTGGGTCATCGGGTAAAAGGAGGAGCTGGCTGACAGCAGACGGAGGTGGGTCATCGGGTAAAAGGAGGAGCTGGCTGACAGCAGACGGAGATGGGTCACCGTGTGGAGGAGCCTTTCAGACAGGGGACAGAGATGGGCTACCGTGTAGGCCTAGACAGGGTAGAAGGCTGACAGCAGACGGAGATGGGTCACCGTGTGGAGGAGCCTTTCAGACAGGGGACAGAGATGGGCTACCGTGTAGGCCGAGATGGAGGAGAAGGCTGACAGTAGACGGAGATGGGTCACCGTGTGGAGGAGCCTTTCAGACAGTGGACAGAGATGGGCTACCGTGTAGGCCTAGACAGAGGAGAAGCGAAGGCTGACAGCAGACGGAGATGGGTCACCGTGTGGAGGAGCCTTTCAGACAGGGGACAGAGATGGGCTACCGTGTAGGCCTAGACAGAGGTAGAAGGCTGACAGCAGACGGAGATGGGTCACCGTGTGGAGGAGCCTTTCAGACAGGGGACAGAGATGGGCTACCGTGTAGGCCGAGATGGAGGAGAAGGCTGACAGTAGACGGAGATGGGTCGCCGTGTGGAGGAGCCTTTCAGACAGGGGACAGAGATGGGCTACCGTGTAGGCCTAGGGAAAATTTGGGTCTGGATTCAACCTTTTGCAGGCCTGTCATAAGATCACATGTATTAGGACACGAAAGCAATCCCTTCAGCACTACCCATCACAAAGTCCAACCACGAACAAACGCGTAGTGTACTTGTTTGCGACAGGAGAAGTCAGTACACCACAACTCAGTATGTTGCGACATATCAGTAAAACCATAGAGTGGATAAAGAGAAAGAAATAGAGGGCGCCATCGCGCATCGCCTGACGGAGAGAAGATAGGTGTCATCAAAAATATTAAATATTATATAGAATTAAACTGCAAAACTTTCAAACAATAATAACTTGCATAAGACATGCTAAAGACTTGATCTCCTCGTAATGATTATATTTCTCGAGCCACAAGCAAGAATTGCAATTTTTTCATAATCATCAACGCAATCCTTCCAAGAGGAAACGAACTCAAAATCTTTTCCCAAACAAACGAAAGACTGGCAAAAAACAACCATCTAAAGAGAGTTGGGCGAGTTGCTTATTTGTTCCACACGGTCAAAATATCAACTGTCTATTACAAAAGATATTCTTCCCAAATTTCACAAATCGTCAACGACAATTTTAAAGACAGTTTTGGTAACTACACAATAGAAGACCATTTTCCAGCCTTTGATCTCACTCACAGGCCATTCTTCATTGTAGTCTCAGAGGTTTGGAGAGTATAATTACGAAGGCATTTACGAGAAACACAGGTAGCAGTGCACGGACCTCTAGGCAAATTATGGTTAGCTGACTTCTACTTAGCCTTGTTATCACAGTCCAGGAGTGAAGAAATTAACCTTCCACGCTACTCCCTTTAGAGTGGACCTAATGTTCAGCATATACGGAGACTGATGTTGAGTCCAGTAACATCATTTTAATATCCCTAAAACATAGTTACCTCTGTCGAATCATTAAATATCCTGATAACGTTGTAACTAAAAGACTTCTCCCAACCCTTCAATCCTTGTGGTCAATTACATTTATTGTCAGTAGGTAAAAAAATAGACAAGGCAACCAACATAACAATTTTGTCCAATCGCAATTTTAAACTTTTTCTCATTATTATTCAAAGTATTTTGAAAAAAATTATTATTTTACACGCCCTTGTATTCATATAAAATACAAATATTCCTGTACAAGGCATGGCACGTGGCATTGCACATAAACATACACGTAAATATGGTACACAATTACAAAAATATTTCCCCGAAATTATACAGATAAAGTATCATTGTGAAAATTCCAAATTAATTTACTGTTACTGTCAAGAACAATTAACCTGCCCCGACGGCGTTATTGAACTTTAATTCAAGTGGTTAGCTTGCTTCAAACCTTTATGACAAATTAGTAATGATAATTGGATGGCTGGAAACTCATCTTCTCAATAAATTGTAACAAAATAATTCAAATCAATATTTTTTTCTCAAAAACGTTGAACGCTCTTTGTCCATGTCTATTGGAATGTCTCATGAAAGTGTTCCTCACTCAATGAAGCACTAGTGCTGCCTTCATGAGATTTCTATCAATCAAACATTGACAGATGAATTGGACGTGTTTTGAGACGAATACGGAGACGGAACAAACTTTTTTACTTGTCCTTTCATCCGGATGACCAAGACCATCATTCCAATAAGCAAAAGAAGGAGGACGGTTACCACAACAACCACAATGATGACAATGGTCTGAATCTGCTCCTGTGACCATAACGTTGATGTGTTTGCAGTAACGTCGATTTCGTCCTCAGGAATTTCTGCATAAATGAATAAAATGAAGGCGTCATCAAACAATTAATTTTGTTGACCACTTGTACTGCATTAAAACGCCCTACATTTTGTCCCAAAATGACGAACACCAAACAAACTCCACAACAGATTATTGTTTAAAAATTGGCACAAAAACACAGTTGAGGGACTAACAACTCCTGTATAAATCAATTATGCATGCAGTCGTTTACTTACGTGTTTCATAAGAACCCTCAGGTTGCTTTCTCTTTGGTGTCTGTGCAGTGGTTGCGTACGGCGCTACAGACGTATGCTTTGCTGGCTGAGGAATCGGTGGCCTGCAGGATTTCGTACCAAAGTCGAAGTGCCAGGCTGGGTGAGTGCATTCGTTAGTGGGACTACACACGGTGTCTGTAGTTCGACGGCATTGATGGTCTACTTTTATTCCATCGCCACACTGTGTACACGGAACGCAGGTATAGTACCTTCAAATGACACAAATAGGACAAGTGTGAAAGAACTGGAAAAGAAAAGAAATGAAGGCCTCATTTCAGACCTACGTCACAAAAGTAATGTTTGCCCGACTGATGAAGTGAGAACGTCAAAAATTAAACCTCTTCACAAAACATTCATCCACGTAGACCTAATTAACATGCGTGCATGCATACTCTCTTGGAATTATAGATTCCCGTTTTGAGTTTAAGTTATGTGTTTAAATTGCAATCGAAGAAAAAGGAAAAACAGTCCATGAATGTGAAAAATTGAGATTACGTTCGTGGCCATTGGCTCGGTATATTTGAATAATCCTAATCTTCATATTTTAAGTGAGTGTACAGTGAATTTCGATTGCTGTGTTCGCGTTTAAAAAAATGAAACAAAACTAATTTGGTACAAAATTTAATAAAATACAGGAGCAGACGCATTATTTATTTAAAAACTCCTGTACGTAAATCATTATCGCTGAATCGAGTAACTGGTTCAAAGTTTTTTGTGATATATAGTCTATAGAAATAAAAACAGCTAGTGGATCTCTTAAATCAGAAAAAAAATCAACGGTTCCCATTTAGTTCATTAGTATGTTACCAGGCAAAATGCGCCAACCTTTCTGAACTTTTTGTAGTCCCAATACAATTGCAATTTAACGCAGGATGATCACACAAACGTAATGTTCAATGTTAATTACTGTTGCGTGGATTTAATTTGATAAAGAAAACTTACTGTTGCCTTTGTTTGGTACCATGGACACGATTAAATATCCTTATTCCTTTTTCCAAGCTCCACTCTTCCTTCTCTTTGTTTGTTAAGATGCGTGCATATTGCCCACGACAGCACCCAGGAAACCTCGCCAGTCTGTCTCCGATGCACGCATGCTGCGTGGTAGCGTTTACAGAATGCGCCGAAACGAAAACCACTAATAGAAGAAGCATGTTGCTCCATCGGATGGAGGAAAAAGTCTCACTTCGCATCATTCCGGAATCAGTTCGTGTGTTGACATGTGGAGTAGTCAGACACATGTGTGGTTTATACGTGAAAAGGTTCTGAGTTGAGCAATCCGTCACGGTTTTCTTATCAAAATGGCTGTTTCTTTTGCCAACTTTATCTCTCCCTCAAGTTGTTGTGTCATGGTTATAGTCACTGAACACCGTTTAAAAGAAGTAGCTACTAGAATCGATCCACTCTCCCCACAACTTCCAAGTTGACTGTCTTGTCCTCTCTCTCAAACTGCAATGCTGACAGACTTCAGTTCAGAGACTTTTGATGAATTCGTACGTCATCAATGACTCATACCTTTGCTCAGTGCTCTGATGCAGTACATAGCGATACAGTCAGTGCCAAGTACACAAAGAGATAAGAACAAGGTCACAGTGTCGCGGCATTGACGTCAATGCACACCGCACGAAAAACGTGGGTGCAGTTTGTCCCCCCAAAAAAGAATAGGTCGGTCTTATGAGGTAATTGCCAAAAAAAGTTCAGCTCAAGTTATGCCTGGTTGCTATGTACATTTGTACATTGCAACCATATCCACGTACATACATGTACATAATATGTACACATCCACGCCACGTTCATATCCACGCCACCGGTACCACAAATGTTCCAGAAAATTCAACAAGACTTGATATATAGGCCTAAATTAATGTATCAACTTTTTACTCTTTCATTTTTGGCAAATGATTTATTTCGATTGCATACGGAGCACAAACGTAAGTTGCAACCCTGACATTATAGCTGCATGAAAATCTGAATTCTCTGGCTTGAGTGGGCGTCTTCGCCCCGGGGCAGGATCTCACATACGCTCCGTCGCCATACGCCTTGCATGTTTCGCGTCCCTCCTCCCCGAACTTAAAATGACCGTCACAACAATTTCGGATTGAGTTGAAAGTACATCTGTCATGGTTGAGGAGTATTTCTACATCCACGCCGAGTTTTAAAAAACGGACATGAGACAGAGGGGGATGGGCGGAATCCGCTCCCCGGCTGTGAGATGGTACAAAATAAGTGACCTCTAGGATTAATTCATTTCATTTCAATTTATCCAATTTCCTCAAATGTTACCTTGTGTCATGACTCATGGTAAATAATGTCTCACATTTTTTGTTGAACATTAGAGAGGTGAGGACTCGGAGGTGGCCACTTTGGGCCACGGTCTGCACCGCGATCCACTCCTCTGGAGATTTCCTATCCAAACTGAAATGAATTAACACGCTACGAACGCAGATCAGTTAATTTAACGTGAAACTTAAGGGTAGCAAATCATGCCCGCCTGACGCACGTTGTAAGCGAAAATGGTGTTTCTCCATGCTCTTGATTTGATTCCTCTTATGACCCCCCTCCAAAAAAAGCATTTCTGTAATGCCTAGTACCAATTAACCTGTTCATGCGTACTGCGTGATATTGAAAATCAAACGGTAGAACAGAGTTCACGTAAACCCTAGAAACGTCGCTATTGTGAAACATCAAACTTGCTGTGAGCGAACCCGGAACAAGAACACGTGAAATAAAGATTACGTCTTTCGTTGCCCCGACAGCATAAAAACACAACAAAAACGTATTGTCCGAAATTGACAAAACGGGGTCACACTTTTATATTTAATTCTTTTCCGTGAGCGAGACCGGATATGGATAGTGCCCACAGGGAGAGAGTCTGTATGAGCAGTTTCCGTAGATGTTGATCCATCTCGTCCAGTGTGCTTGATGTATCCAACAATTACACACTCGGGAAAATCTTCCCCTAAAGAAAAGTTTTACTTTGAGCAAATCAGTCCATAGAAAATGGCAGACAAAGGTTATATGCTTTTGTTAACATTATGACCATTGCTTCGTCAAATGACTGGAGGTAATAAGTAAATAATGGGGATGTTGAATTTAAGACATTCAACTTAAAATTACAAAGCAACTGCAACATTAAATCTATTATGATGTTATAATAGATGACATAAAAACTTGAATTGAATCGTATGGTTAGGTGAAGATAATTGGACCTCCACATAAAAAAGATGACGTTTGAAATTAAACTTTCAAATGTAGACTTCTGCTCCTACTGCTAACAAATGGATTGTTACGCAGCCTAGCTTATTCAATCTTGCATAAGTTATAACAGGTTCTGTCCAGGATTCTAAAACCAGGCTTGTATGACTCGCGTGACTCGGACTCGAGGCTGCGGACTCGCAGTCGGACTTGATATGCATGGCTTGTGACTCGGCAGAAATTATGTCGTTGCGTTGTGTTTTCACTGAGCAAAACAGCGCGTGATGCCAGTACTTCAGAGCACACGTGGTTGCCAATTGATTAGGGAAATTAATGTCCCAAAACATGTACCCTGCCGTCCAAAGTTGATACTGCATTAATACGTGATGATGTACTCGGTATCAGACTATTCTTGTCGGACACAGACTGGTGCCCTGCCAAGCAACAGCGCCGGATCACGCGAAGTGCTGCTTGACGAATCTCAGTTGAAGCTGGGTAAAGTCTGAAAGCGGCTGCATTTGACTTGAAAGCACGAAAATCGGTCATGGCATCATCCCAAAAGTAGTCTGCTCTGAGCAACCCTTTGTAAATGAGCCCTTTATTTATTGAAGTTTATTTTCAAGTTAAAATATACAACGGACGGGGCATATTTTGTGGTTGCTTGTACATGCTTCCAGTTCATTAAATCAGACAAAAGCTGTGGTGAAAAATGAAAAATTTGCAGAACCTGAAAATGTGTTTCCAATACAATAAACCTAAATGGCGAGTAGGACTTGGACTTGACCTTTATGATTCGTGACTCGGTTTAGACCCAAATGACTAGGGATCAGACTCGAGAGATGTGACTCGGACTTGGACTCGATATCGATGTTTCATGACTCGAGTACAAATCTGTCTAAACTCAAATTGGTAATTACATGTGCAATGTTTGCTTTACATTAAATAACATGAACATTCTGTACAGTTTTTTGGACAAAACAGCTCTCATGTTTGACTGAGAAAGATTGCCTGACTTTTGTCACACACTGGATTGAATTATTCAGTGCGAGTGAGCTATAAGAGGAGAAGACGAATCCGTATTTAATATCTTAAAACTGGTGCATTACGGACATTTTGTGCACAAAGACATCCTTGGATGGTCCTTCCGCATAGTTTCCTTATTCCCCCTACAAAGATGGTAACTGTGCAGAGAGCCAGGGTGTTTTATTGACGACTTCGCACTTTGCCCTGTCATTGTCTACCGTGATTGCCAAAGTACATAGACAATCAAAAGACGCTTCCTGTTTTTAATCTCAACGATTTCTGTGTTATCTATTTCTAACGCTTTTCAGTGCAGTGTTAGGATCTGAGTATGCCGCTGAATAGGGGCCTAAGCACAAGCACCCAGAAGACCCGATAGGTCCTAACTATAAACTTAATGAACAAGTCTCATACGTATCGAACAGTGATGTTAAATTCCTGTAGAAAAAAAGTCGGCTGACCATTTTTGGAAATTAAAAACAGGTCATTACAACAGTTAGTTTAACCTCACAGTGGTCAATACATGTACTATCGAAGAAACTAAGAGAAAACGCAAGGAATTAAATGCAGTTAAGGCAATATTGTATGTAGTGCCAGTAACTGGCACGTAGGCCCCAAAGAACCAATATACACAGTTCTTTCAATGTCACCAGCTGTATCAATAAAAATGGATTTCCATTTTCCACAATGTCACATTCCAATCACAGGATGGTTAGTGTTCGACTGTTGCATAAGGTCACATTGAAGGGAGTGCACGAGTAGACTGATGGGTACTGATCACTGCGTAATCGTTGTGAACAAAGAGTTCTTAAAAAATAGTTCTTTACGATGACCAACATCAGTAAGCGAAATCAGCCCGCTACTGTGAAGAATTGAAAACTTTGGGGACAAATTATCTAGAACATTAAAATTTGTCTTCCAGGAGGCTACCTTTCAAAATAGAAAATACCGTTTGAAAAAAGTCACTTTAAGTTTTGGAGGAGACTAATTCCATCATGAGAATAAGTCTGGACTTGTTTTTCTGTGATCGTGTTTCATTTCTAAAGCATTGATAACACCGGATGTGTTAAGTCAATGACTGCACAGACTGTTCGTGAAAGACAGATAAACACAGAAATAGTTCAAGTGTGTTCGGGCTCAACATTTTGAGAGACTGAAGGATTAGCTCCTCAACCTTTGAACCGTTATTCGATTGGCTTAGAGGAAGTATCCTGGGACTGGCTTATGGTTGCTGGAAATAGAAGGCAACATCAAGAACAAAAGACGTGCTACTTTTTTGCCTTTCACGGGCTCCCTTCCCTTTTCCAACTTGCTCCCATCTTTGCGTGGAAGTCAGTTGTGACGCGATAATAATTATGAAAGCAGCTTCTACTTACTCAGGCACAAAATAATTCTGTCAACGATCATACTTTTCGGTCTTTTTCTTCTCTTTTTAATTGCAAAGAAGCACTTTGACAAATTTAATATTCTCAAAACTGACAATATTATACAATAAGAATTGTTGAGCAGTGGCGGTAGCGGGGACTGAGAAAAGTGGGGATGACTCGCACAGCTGGAAAAATGAAAAGCGGGTGGGGGACACCATACACACTATAAGGGAGGGGGGGCGATATTCATAATATAGATGTACATCTGTAATATGTATTACATTCATTGCGATTCTTTCGTCAGAATGGTATATTTACATTTTCCCTCTCTCAGTGATTTTGAAAATATTTTAGTCGTTTGGAAATCCACAAAATTCTTCACAATACGCTTCCATTTTTTCTTATCCCCCAAAAAGATGCGGGTTCAACAGCCCATCCTCCCTCAAAAGTGGAGGGGATATATACCTCGGTCCCCCGGATTTACACCCGTGATAACAAGGTCATTTACAGTTTTTTCTGTGTGCAATCATAGATAAACATCTTTCCTGTATGCAGGTGTGGTTTAATTCTGACCTATGTTTCAGGATTGGAAAACATATAAGTAAGAAGAGTTCCCAAAAATCGTTATTGTCCTTTGCAGCTTTACTATAAATAATGTAATTCTCGATAAAGATGCTAAAAATGTTAACCTTTCTGCTTTCGGTAATAACATTTTTCCTGCTTAACATAAAATGTGACCAGACACTGATCATCGGCACCCTTTTATCACATTGAATCTGTGAAAGACTGACTACTTGACATCAACTGCATGGGCTGTCATTCCATTAAAAATTAATTTCCTCTGGAAGATTTTGTTTTCATTGCTTTGTGTCATGCATCGCATCGAAACTAATTTAAAGAGTTGTTCTTCCGGCAGCTGCTTGATCTTTCCTCTATTCGTTCCAAGCAGATTCTGTTTACAGAAAGATTTTTAAGATAATTATTTAACAAAGTCCATCCGCGCTACTGTCATTTTACATGTTTGCAAAAAAACAAAGGAGCTCCCCCTCCTTTGCATAATTATGCTTGAACCAGTGAACAAATGGAAAATGGCGTGGGAAATAATGTGAAGACATTATTACTTTGGGATGACTTCACGAGGTGCATCAGACTGCCTGTAAACATATAAAGTCAAAAAGTCATTCCTAACGATACGTAAAGCCAGGCTACGTAAACGGACAGAGGTCAGAAAACCAACTAGTAATGGAGTTGGAAAGTTGAAGTCAGACAAGTGTGCATATCGAAAAAAAAGAATGGTTTGCATGCACTACACATGTTTTATCGAAGTAACGTGCATTAGTATTAGCATAAAATGCTAAAATTTTATTTATAAAACACCCGAAATCATTTCCTCAATGAAACACATACAAGTACCAAGACGTAAGAATAATATTTGACTGGCAAGTTTACTGTTGCATTCATTTCACAATGCACTATTTGTATTCATTGTCAACTTAACCCACCCTATTGACGTCATAACCGGCCTTGAACGTATACATTATTCAGTAATTCAGTGAACCAAGGCGTTTCCCACATAACTCCGAGTCCACTAAAATTTAGAATGAATTGAGGAATGAGTGAGTTACTTTCAGGTTACTGACAACACACAAAGTCTAAAATGCCTTTCTTTCGACATGATTTGAATTACTTTCGTACAGTAGTTATTTTTTAATTCTAAAAATAGCCGTACCCTACACTGCAAAAGGTGAGGTGTTAAATTTAACCCCTGGTGTTATCAGCCAGAGGACTACACCAACACTTTTCAGGGGTGTTACAATGCTGGTGTTATTTGGTGCACCCTCCAGTGCATTGTAACATTTAAAAGCGTGCAAAGTAACACCATGTGGTGTGGTCATCTGATAAAACACCAAAAAGAGTTGCAGTATACGAAAGCTAGGCATAATTATAGAGTACTTAGTCACAACCAATGCCAACACAATGACTCGGCAAGGATCACACTGTTTTGCTTCTCGACCCTGTCAGAGTCAAAGGAATTTTGTTCAACTCCATTAATTCTTAAGCAAGGCTACAAAATGAAATGGATGTTGTGAATTCGAGGATTCCATTGTCCAAATCATAAGAGAGTTGCACTCATTTCAGTGGCTGGTTCGAGCAGTTCAGACTCCATAAACCTGTTTAAATGAAAAGTCATGACGGACAGAAAGAACACACAAACCAAACAAACATCGTGATTTGCAGACTCCTATTTCCGTCTGTATGTGAGTTTCTTCTTGATCTCCGTGTTCAGGTGTTCAAATATCAGTGACTCTAATATTGACCGACTTTATATGCTGGACTCAGCATTCATTCAAGCACAGGCTTTGACTTGGCTCGACTCAACTTAGTCACTAATCTTGATGGATCACTTGAACTGATTCGACCCGAGTAAAATCACAAATGCATTGACCCTTATAAGTTTTACTTAAGTTGTATGAACGCCAAGTTCATTAACACTTCACAATTCCGAAAAATTATGAACAAACTGCCGCTCGAGTTTCGACCATTTACAAAACACTATTCTGAGCACATGAACACTGAATCCTAAAGGAAAGGATTCAGACCAGGATGAAAGGTTCACCAGAGAAAAGTGTATTTTCATTTCGATTGTGACAAACATTCCTTCCTTGTTATTTCTGTATAAAATCCCGTAGCTCAGTAGATTTCAACTGTGCCGGTTATAAACGGATAAAATTTTAAAAATACCAACTTTGTTCCGTGAAACCGATTATTATATACGTACGAGACCCGTTGGATGTGAACGACGCCCTCTTTGAGTGCAACGTGCGCCCCAGCCAGTTTTAATGGCGCGAAAGTGAACGCATTGTTCACATAGCGAGTCACAAAAGTTGAATACATTAATTCAACTCGAGCAGAGTTTTGCTGCAAATCTTTCGTGACGCCCAATTCGCCTCACTTTCACAGTCGCCCGTAGCCTGAACGGCCTTCCGTCGGAACTGGGCAAAATCCTATCTGGGTCCGTCATGTGCCGTCTATCTGACCTCTTTGGTCAAGATAATTAAAATCTTTTTAGAAGGATGAAAACACCAGTAGAGTGAGGATATACAGTCGAACCTCATTAATAAGAGGTCGTTTGGACTTGGATAATCACCTTATTATAACAGGAACCTTGTATTATAAGGAATAAAATAATAAAAACAAAGGATTGGGACCCCAAATTCCTTGTTATAAGCAGAATCTTAACAGTGCTCTTCTTAACGAAGTTCGACTGTAAGTATCTGAGCGCAATTTTCAGTCAAATTCCAAAAGAGGGGGAGGCAGCTATAATATTGTGCAGGACCCTCACTAAAAGCATCATCCCTTTTCCTTTTTCCATTTCAAGGCTTGTTCCACAACTGGACCAGCTAGAGCTGTCTATAAATAGAGTTGCGACAGCTTTGGGGGAAAAATGGCTGTTCATTAATTGTACAGTAGAGGTGCTGCTATTGTATACCATTGTCCACACATACTGGTGCATACACCTGCCAGTTGAGTTTCAACATTGGTCACACCTCATGTCGCAACTTTCTCTGTACACTGCTCTGATTGGGGCATACGCATACACTTTGACCGCCCTTATATCTGCATGCATTTTATTTCAATTGTACATGCATGTGTGGAAAGATATCTTGCCTCCTTTCTTTTCTCTCCCATTGGTCTTTATCGGTTATTTTAAATTACTTTTGAGCAGTAACGTATCCAGCTTTTGGTCGGGGGGGGGCGGACTCAAAAGCGAATGCGGCTTCGGGCTTATTTTACATACCGTTGGGGGAGAACAATCATCAAAAGCCTTACTCACTGTCCCGAAATCCTAGCTTCTATTTCATGGCGTTGTCTTCTTAGGGTTTTGGTGCTAGTATAAACGAAAATAAAAATGAAAAAAAAAATCCGTCGGGTTTTCCCCCTACCCCACGCAGCAGCTTTTAAGACAGAAAGGTTCCCTTGTCGGCTTCATGTATATGAAACACTAGTTTCACACACAAACAAAAATGGCTCACGTGTATGGTTGGCGCCTCTTCCGCCTCCCCCATTCGTATACCTACAAGCATGTGCTGACAAGCATGTGCTGACAAGCATGTGCTTTTAGTTAATTTAGTTTTATTTACAATACATGAGTGGTGGGAAATGGCAGTCTGAGCTGCTAGTCTCGATCAGCTTTACTGAAATTAAGAGTACGAGTTATTTCCGACCATCCACATGTCCGTAGTTATATCGTAGAGCTCTATGGTTACATCACGTGTGAGATCGCGCCCTCATTTGCCGGGGGTTTCCCTTCGAACCTGTACACGTGGGGGGTTTCCCCGGCTTAGACATTGCAGTTGGCATTTTACGTCGACAGTTTTGTGCTGTTTCTAAATGCACGATAAGTTGTCATATCAGTGACTGGTAATACTGTAGGCCGCGATGAAGTGGAATTTGACATTTTAGCTGTGGGTGATCATTCAGGAAAAGGTTCTAAAGTTTGCTGCTGTCGTGCTGTGGGTGAGAACACAGAATGACCTTGTGGCGATCATTATCATTCGACTAGATGACCCGGATATACATGTAGGCCGACATGCAGTAGAGTTAATCGAACGTTGGCCTACGTGTGTACTGATTTGTATTAGGAAATGGCAGTTATTATATTGTTGCTCTGAATATCTGTTGTAAGGATGGCGAGGGAACACTTCGAGATGGACATAACCGAGGTAGGCTATGTTGAGTGGTTACTTTATGGGAAATTATAGGATGATTGGGCAGGATCATGCCATGCATATGGTCAATGATTGGTACATTGTACTTGTAATTACATGTACATTTGACTATTAATTGACAAACATGAATATGACCAGTGTGCAGATACCAGTTTTATTTGTACATAAAGCAAGGTTTAATGATTTAATTACAACCTGACAGCTGTGGATTATCCTTGCATATATTCCGCAATGTTATTTCACAGGCAGTGACAGGTTCATTTGTGCTCTGTGCATGCTGTGACTGCCAGTGTATGAATCATCAAAGTGACTCATTTGAAATGCATGCATGTTTGCACTGGTATCTATTCCACTTTTATATTTACAGTTTTGACTAAGCATAGGCAAAGGAAAGATGGTCTACTTGGATAGCTGCTTCTGCTGGGCGCTTGGCCCCCATTTAAAAACTTAGCGTAATGCTCTGCCCCAACATCATGTTGTTTCAATGTACATGTGTACATGTATATGCTCTACATTCTAGCCCCTTTGACTGGATGGCAGCTACCCATCTGGGTATACTAGACAAAGGTTGTGTTGCTCTGACTTCATAATCATACATTAGATTTGTTGAAGCAATGTTCACACGCATACAGTAACTTCACATGTACAGGTATTTCTTTGAATATATACATGTACATGTACATGTATTTTCCACAGGCACTGGGCATCACATTGCTTCAATATTAGTCACCTTGACCCTCTGAAGAGGAAGAAACTGAACAATGGAAGAAAAAAGTGAGAAAGAACTGGCCCTAGAAGAGGACCTACCTCGTCCCCCACCAGGTGCAACTGTACACCCCATACCAGGTCCAACACTGGATTCATATGTTAGCGTTAACGACAGCACAGAAGGTTATGACTTGAGGTTTGAACCTCAGTTGGAACAGAAGTATGAGTGTCCTATTTGCCTCATGTGTTTGCGTGAACCAGTACAAACAGAATGTGGTCATCGGTTTTGTCGTGCATGCATTATGCGATCATTAAGGTAAGTACATATCAACAAAATATATGAACTTCAAGGATTCAGTGAAAACATTGGTGACCAAACTGTTCAAAAAAGCGACATCTCCAATGAAACTTATCAATGTGCATATGTTTGTAGGTTTTTTTGCTGTGAATAAACATGTACACTATACATGTATATCTTACATGTAGTTCTGTCCGTACTCAGATTTTTCATAAATGTGTTACAGTCTCGACTCTCGACCATTGCAGTCAAGTCTTTTTCAGGAAAATGACCCCATTGACATTGCTGAAATGAATCAAATAAAGTGGATGTTAGCCAATAAAGGAAATAAAAAATCACATGTTCATTCATAAAAATCCACTTTCCTTTTTGCCAAGAATGATTCCTAATTGTGTAATAATCTGTTTCACTTTCATTTTGTTTGACGTAGTTTGCCTTCAGTTTTTAATGCAAAATAATTTCCAAGAAAGCTACAAATTGATTTTGGACTGACTTATTACATTTAAATAAACAATCAAATTTATGCATTTGCTTTCTTTATTGAAACACCTGTTTGTGTGTTGTTCTCAACCTCCTCACCATCATTTCGGTATTATTTATGAATTATTTAACTCTTTGCTTTGTAGGTATGCAATTTGAGCCTCAGTAAAAGTTTCAATGAACCAGTGCAAAATTGCACCCAATGCTTTCCTTACAGATCAACACCTTACAAAAGCCTCAAAGTAAGAAGACTTAGTTTTTTTTGACAAGGTTGAACCCTAGTAGTGAGTCATTTCCTCTGAAGACATAAAGCAGGGATGAAATCAGCCTGAACCCTTTCCCTCCTCTATCATTCGTGCAATTGTGATTGGTTAACAGCAGACACCCAACTATCTGGTTTCCTGAATGGCTTCCACTTTCCCACAAAAATCAACGATGTTTCTAGGCTATGCTTCATACAGGTACTTCTAGGAGTACTTCAGAAAGTTTGTTCTCTATCAGTTGCTGAAAGCACACAATTTCTGACATTAAAAACAAAAGATATTGTTGCAACCTGCAGTATGTTGGTAGCGTTCAGGTTTTAGAAGGTAAGTGAGAAGTTCCTCAAGTGCCTGTTGTCAAGTTCTTACATGCATGGGCATGTTAATACTTTTGTACATTGTAACTGTACACAAATTCTTACCCTTCATTTTTCTTTTTATTCCTTGGGATACTGAAGAAATTAATTTGTGAGTTCATCATTTCAACAGTTAATGATATGTATTCTGTTGCAGGGATGCAGGGAACCGGTGTCCTGTAGACCAATTACCATTGCAAAAGGTGAGAATACATATTTTCATGATTGAATATTCATAATGCCATCATGTTAACTAATGAGTTCTTATCTCATGCACATTGATAAACTGGCGCATAAGGTTTGCCCGTAGGATGTACCATGTGAAATATGTTCAGTGGACAAAATTGGAGATGTTTTCAGTGTTGAGTGCCAGCAGAGACAAGTATGGATTCTGCAAAATACATAAATTTATCAGATCAACTTCTCCGTGCAAATACGACTCGGATTATGCAATTTTGGTAAACGACAATCTTTCATAAAGAAGAGTCATATAATTATGTTGATGTTTCAAACATGCATAGGCCTACATGTACATGTACATGAACTTGTAGATGTCTGAGGTGCTGCAGAGGTATGCACCTCTTGCAAATTTGCATCCTGACCGAGGACAAAGGGAAAACTAGGGACTTTCTAAGAGATCAAGAGGATCTCACCAAGAGTGATGTACATGGATGTAGTATCCATGTGTAAGTATGTTGTTTTTATTAACATTTGAATGTACAGTGTACATGTATAATTTTACTCTGTATCACTGGAGAATGCTTATTACACCTGAGTCCTATTGTTTGGAAGATTTTGCAACCTGGTATTTTGTCTTACATGGTTGCACATATTGAATTAGACTTCTTCCTTTTTATGCGTTCATTGTAACGGGAAGGGTTTCTCCCTTTGGCCAGGGAATTCCCTTCTCTATTGTCAAACAGGCATTTATTGTTCCAAGTATTTGTATGTGTACAAGGTTTGTCTACGCTTCGCATAATGGCTGCCAGTATCCTGGTGCTGACCTTGCCATTTTTGATGGTCACTAGATTTTCAGGGACTGAAAAATTCGGAGGGAGGGAACCATTGGGAACAGAATCCCTTAGGGATTTTATGGTGCTTTTACTTTTTATTTGTAGAAGCTTACTTTTACACTGGTCAAACAGGTATACTACCTCAGACAGTCTCCCTATTCAACAACATGCAACTTGAATATGTATTAATATTTGATAATGCCACTGCTTACACTGTACATTATGCGCTTGCACCTGGATACGAGACAGTTTACTCCATCCCTATTGGTCAAGAGTCTCTGTGCGATGCAGTTCATTGAAGCGGATTGTATTGGACAACTTTCAAAAGGAATACACCATAAAATGGACAGGGGTGTTTAGGGAAATGAAAGTAAAGTTTTAGAACAAAAGAAAGTAGAGGTTGCCAAACATTTGCACATTAGTATATCTACAGGTGCATGACCACCAAAATAGTATTCATTGTTTTATTATAAATCTATAGCAGACTATATTTTCTTGGAAGTTTGGCAAATCATTTCAAGGAACATTACACAAGTAGATAAAAGTGTATGCTCATTGAACACTTCTTTTCATAATTGTTGCTTTTTAGATGTTTCCTGACCTTTGTGTAAGGAGGGAAATCATGGATTTGATGGCCCACTGTCCTCATCCAGACTGTGAAGAGATTATAGAACTCCGAAATATGGAGGTGAGATTGCCCCACCCTACATGAATAAACACACACCGAAGTCAATAAATCACTGAACAAACAGCCGTAAATAAATAAATGGACTAAAGCTTGTAGATACCGGTACTAGTAGGTGAAGCATACACTGCTGAGGAACATAACATATTGCTAACTGATAAGTGAAGCAGATGATATAACTCCATGATTATTCAGATGAAAATCACAAAATGGGAGAGAAATTGAAAGACAACATGACGCATAAAGT
The DNA here is from genome assembly GCF_001949145.1 of Acanthaster planci. Next base: position 24,427 of record NW_019091375.1, read on the forward strand.
ACAAATACCATATTTCTTACAGAAAGTAGAAGTGTTGAAAAGCCAGCCACAGTGATATATCAGTATCATGGTTTATTGGGGGAAATTCCCATTTGTCAGATGAGGTTAATGAAGCAACCAGAAGACACAATTGGGCAACAAACCAATGAGTTTATGATTTTGAATCTGTGGTGATAGGGGCTGTTCATAAAGTACACATGCACGAAGTGGGGGTCTGAAAAAATAGAATTTTTTGCGTACGTACATTATGGATGGCCCCTTACACAAATTGCTTTACCTCATCAATATTCATCAGGCAGCTGTGGCATTTCATCAGTCAGTTCCAGGAAGTCAACCATGTGATAAGTTTTACTATTTTTTCACATGCAGAACCAGAAAAGAACTATCACACACTTGGATCTCAGCCTTTGAGTTGTCCCAGGACAGCACAGAAAGTTAACTTTCTATTCTAATTGTTTCCTTAACATTGAATTGAAATTGTTTCAGTTTATCTAAATACTGCATAATCACAAACATTGTAAATTGAACCAATGAAATACTGCAGCTGCCAGATGAATATTTATGAGGTATAGTAATAAACAATAGCAGACATTTTTACCAAACGGCTGCCCAGTTCATTTAGAGAGGCATTCTTGTGAATTCAGTCATTTTCCTAGCAAAACAGTTTTCCTTGAAAAGTAAAATTAAATTTCTTACAGCCTCAAAATAGATGTCCACCTGTCATAGAAAAGAGGCATTTTTAAAAGATTTTTCACTAAATTTGAAAAAGTTTCCATCAGATATTAAACTCCTTCACCTGTAGTAAAATTGCTGTTTTTACATTTCATGCATTTGAAACAAATGCTGGCCTTCTAGGCCACTATTCTACATTTAGCAATTCACTGTACTTGTACATTTCACTGAAGCAGCACAGCAAGTGAAAGACATAACAAATCAATATTTCATTCCACTCCACTGTTAATTAAGTTTGCTTCCTTTATCCACATTTAGACTCATCAAGAGATGTGTCCCTATGGTCTTCAGCCTTGTCCAAATCACTGTGGTGAAATGTTACAGCGTCGACATATTGACAACCACATCAAGAAAGACTGTTCCAAGCGACCAGTCAACTGTGAATTCTGTGACACTCTTATACCTTTGGATCACAAGCAGGTACTTGTATCTGAAGCAATTTGGTTTGTGTTGTACAAACAGTACATGCACAGATAAGGGTGTGTAATTACGCAGCTAGAGGACTGGTACCGCTAAAATGCTGCGGTGGACTATTTGAGTTATCGGGGGTAGACACACATCTACACTTTTCAGATGTATATTCCTAGTGTCATCCTAACTCTCTACCCAGTGAAATAAAGATACATGCATTATTTCTGTCTCAGGCAATTCAATGTAATGAATTTACCAACAGCTCAGCATTTCTCTCAAAATGAACATCTGTGATTCATTAAGTAAGTATACAGTCGAACCTTGTCAATAAGGACTAGGTCCTTTGGACGTGGCAAATAACCTTGTTATAATAGGAACTTGTGTTACCAGGAATAAAGGACTGAGACCTAAATACTTCCTTGTTATAAGCAGAATCTTTTATAACAATGCTCTTATTAACGAGTTCGACTGTATTATTATGATGTGATCATGCTTTCAATGCCTGTGATATAACTCTCAAGAGCAGATAAGCTGGCAGGAGGATCAATTCTTTCCAAACCTGCCTGGGTAAACCATTGCATTGTTCTTCTGGACGCCTTTTTCCTTTAATTCTTAAAACCAACTGACCATATTTGTTACTTGATGTCCCAGGTACATCTAGATACATGTCCAAAGGTGACTATTAGCTGTGAGTACTGCAGAGACGCTATGATACGAGAGAGACTTATGGTACATCTTAAGAATATCTGTCCAAAGATGGTGGTCTTGTGTCGGTTCCATGCGATTGGCTGCACTGAAAAGGTAGGTGGAAACCAACCACGTCTGTTTGTAGTCTGTGAACTTTACCCCATTCTATTCTCATTTTAAAGCAGTACTTACCTGCTTGTTTTCACCAGTGAGTATGTTGCTTTCAAATCTGTTCTTGCTACATGTATGTGATTACAGATGGAGCGTGAATTGATGGCAAATCATCTGTCATCATCAATGGAGAAACATATGGAGTTAATGGCCTTCAGATTAGAAGGGATGCAAGATAGACGTAAGCATTCCTCATCACCCCAAGAGCATGAGGTACCAGACCTATCTATGTTTGAACAGCATGAATATTCAGTTTATCCACCAAATACAAGTCCAAAAGTCAACCAACGCATTGCACATTCAGGCACCAGTGGTGTGGGTACCAGTTCATCCTCAGACACATCAGTCTTTAGCCCGTTGCCTCTTCCCACAACATCCGAAGTAAGCTATGCACCAACATTCAAGGCTGGGGCTACAGATGTTGAGAAGCATGCAGCCAAGACATTGGATCAAGACAAGATTCCACAACCTCATCTCAAGACGTCTACGAGCGTTCCCCATCAAAGTGAAAAACCTCATGTTGTTCACAGATTCCCCTCAGCTGAACCCAGATACCCTTGTGCTGAATCCAGAAATACTTCTGTCAATTCAAGAATCCTAGCTGCAGATCACCGTTATTCAACTGGAGACCTTAACGTACAATTTCGCCGATTTCCTTCAGTGGAATCTGATTATCAAGAATTTGATGCTGGAAGAACCATACAGAAATTATCTGGGGAAGTGCAAGCTTTGAAGGATAAAATGAAGGTGCAGGAACAGCGAGCAGCACTGCAGAAGCAAGAAATGATTGAACTTCATCTAAGTTCCGAGCGTAAAATAAAGGAAGTAACAGATTCACTAGTCAAGTTAGAGTCTAGACTTTGTGGTGGTGAATTCTATTGGAGACTTGAAGGATACTCTGGACTTTTGCAAGACGCTTCTAAGGGTGAGACTAGTGTGCGACATAGTCAGGGATTTTATACAGGTTTCTATGGCTATAAATTGTGTTTGCGAGTTAATTTTAACTCCCCAGATAGTGGCCATAGCCAACATATCTCTCTCTTTGTTCACTTCATGAAAGGTGAATTTGATGATATTCTTGACTGGCCTTTCACAGGCACCATCACTCTGTCAATTCTAGATCAGAATGATGACACGTCAAAGCGAAAGCCAATCAGTGAAACTCTTGTGGCCAAACCAGAACTAGCGGCATTCCTTCGGCCTCGTACAAACCGTAACCATAAGGGATTTGGATACATGGAATTTGCACCCCTAGAAATGCTGGCAAGTGGAGCATACATTAAGAATGATAGTATCATAATTAAGGTTAGAGTTCATAAACAGACATAAATTGGGAAAATTAATTTCATTAACAGCAAATACATAATGTGTCCCATTGTACATTGAATCATGGTGCGCATGTAAACTAAGAGTTAAAACTGACATTTAGGATGGAAGTACCGGTAGAATTCTGAAGCCATTTATTTTTGTTTGTGTAATTTCAGTTGATTGAAGTTATTATATGATTTTCCAAAGTTTGTGTGGTACTATTTGTTTCTCTTTAAATTTCCATAAAAGTTGTAAGTTTAAGAACTTCAGTAATTATTTTTGACTTTATTACAGCTTGCAAGAAGGAACAATGTGGCTTTGTCAAAGGGAAAATATTTCAAATGTTTTGTGTGCATGTAGTACTGAAAACATATAATCTTGGAATAAATTGTGCATATTCCAAAATGTGATGGCAGGTGACAACTAGGACCTACTTTTAGCTCTCGTGATCATCTTGAGCTGGATTGCAATACTCTAGCTACACCCTTCATGCATGTAAATTGTAATCTCTCTTGAAACATGTACATGTACATCTCCACAGTGTAAGTACATGAAGCAATTACGCAACACTGCGTTTTCTCATATTCACTACATGTAATGTAACTTGCCATGTAGAAGACATTTAAGCAGCCTACAGTAGTTTGTTATACATGTATACAATTCCATGATTGCATTTCCACACATGTCTATTTGCCTATGTACAGGCAAGGGAATTCCCCTTCTGTGTCCCATGCAGTTTGTTCTACTGTAGAAAAAAAAATTTGGTTTATCGTGAACAGTGCCAACCTTTTTTTTTTCAATACATCTAACAAGTCTGCAATATTGCAAACCGAATTTATTTTCATAGATTCAGCTTTACCATGACAATGCCCTTTTTTTGGCAGTTTTCTCATTTTCTACAAGCTCTCTAAAGTTCTCCCAACTGCATGGAAAATATTTTTAACTTTCTTTGAAATGCCACTGAGGCAAAACCAAGTTTCCAACATGTGACTTGACCTATGCTGTTTCCCAGCAGTGAGCCTGCACTAGCACTGATATGTAGTAGTTGATTGATTGTCAACTCCTCAAGTTTGTGGCTTCGATGCTGGATGTACTGTTCAGCAGTAAACAGCCAGACTTGCATACATGTACATGACCATAGTTAACATTTCTACAAATATTGTGTTGCACTGATGGAACAGAATTTAGGAAAAATTTAAACTTTTTGATTGCTTTACAATATTTTCAGAGTGCACTGGCCTGAAATTTTAGCACATCCCATCCAGTACACAGGGGAGTTTGGAGTGAGAAGTTAGTACAGTGTTTATATACGTACATGTGACCCACGATACTTGTAGAGTGTACATGTATTGTATGAATTATAATAAGGACATGCATGCCAATACCGGTCTGATAAAAACTTCATCAAATTTCCGTAGTCCAGTTTCATGTCTGCAGACCAAAGCTTGAAGCAGAGAGGTCTTACATGCATGTGCAAGGTTCCATGGTCTACATGCATGTGCAGGAAACTTCACATACTCTGTTAATAGCACTCATGATCTGAGCTTGTTTGCAATAGTATCATGGAGCTCTGTGCTAGTCAGCTACCGGCTCTGAGTTGTACAATTGACCACGTGGCATCTATTAGTTGGCTTGAAAAAAACAATTAGCTTGTTTGTACTTAACTAACAGTTAAGATAAAATATCATGCCATCAATTTGAGATCAAGCGTGTCTTTTTTTTTAGTTCCTTTTTCACTAAAGTAGCCCTGGGTGACATTTTATAAGGTGTTTAAAAATTATGCAAATTTTAACATAAGTCAATTTTTTGTTTAAGTTCCACCTGTAAATATTGGTGAATTTCTACAATGTTTTGCTGCATAGCAAGGGTAAATGTATTTACCCAAAGGGGGAGGAGGCACTCATCCACAATAGGGGGTGGGACAAATAGCTATTGAGTGTTGAAATATTACATAAATGATTAAAAGAACTGGTCACCTGACCAAGATGACTCATTCTGACTTGCTGAACTACACTGTAGGTACAAGATTGAATTAATAGGATTACGTTATCCTCAGCAATTATCACATTTTACTCACAGAGAATTACACAAATCATCAGTGACTGTGTATAATTACATGTAAACTATGCTTGCCTATGTAACAATGCGTCAAGCATGGCTATAAAATACTTCAAGCAAAGTGTGTAAAATGCAAGTTGCATACAGCCAGGAGGTACAGTGTACCAAGTTAATAAAAGTCATTTCAATTGAAATAATGTGTGTGTTGTAAGACTTTGAATGTGCATGCATAGTCATCGTGTGTGTATTTCGAAATATGGTGCCTTGTGGAGACCCAAGAGAATTGGTTGAATAGGTCTTCACAAGGATTTCACAAAACTGGTATTTGGAAATCGCTCAAAAAGGAGAATTTTTTAATGCATAAGAATTTGTCACAAATTGAAATGTTTCCTTTAAGGGACATTTTGTCGAAATTTCAGCCCAGGAGAGTGATTCATGTTGAAATGGGAGCATTTTGAAAACATTGTTTCACACATGACCGTATTAGTACTGGAGAATAAAGCCATGTCTCCACAAGGATACAAATTTTGGAAAGTGTGATTTAATCTTACTGCTACAGTGGACATGTTTCTCCAGCAAATGATCCAAAAGAGTTGAATTAAAAAGTGTGAAATAATAGCTAATTACGCGTAGTACACAACCACAAAGTACTCATTTCTGATCACCCTTATTTGGTCATAGAGTTTATTAATTAATACATGTCTTGTACAATGGTTAACACTACACAAACACAGATCAATTAGTTAAAAACACAAACTTAAGAACACCAAAATGCAGAGCAACTGGACAACTTTCATTCCATTTACACGTATCACTACAATAAGAGTTTCCATTGGAAAAAAAAGTTCCTGCACTTTTACAGCATAAGACTCTTGAGTTATTTGGGTGCCTCAGATACGTCTTACTGAGTAAAGTAGTTACTTTCATGCTGATCCTTTCTTAGGGGTGTGTAAAAAAGTACTTTCTTGCCAATTCACCCAAATTAATGTTTGCCAATTGTTGCAATACAAATAAATAAAGCAAGCATCAGGTCACTAACTTGCAAATACAGAACATATGGTACACGTCGTAATTTGACAAATCCCACTGGTATGAACTATACAAAACCATGCCTACAACTTGTTAATCAAATTAACTAATTAATTAACAGTTATACTCCAACAAGGGAGAAGCCAAGACACTGATTTTTGTACTTGTTTTTTTTTTCTCTCTGAACTTTCAAAATGTAAAGCAGAGACGTTCTTTACAGTAATGTCGGAAGTATTTCGTTGAAAAATTATTTTAACAATTTCCTCCATTTGAAAATGACAAAATGAAAGTGTTGTCTCATGGTGGAGTTGCCATCTTGTGTGTGGAAAAACAAACAATTTTGTTTTGCCCAGTATTCAAGTTTATCTAATTACATGTAAAACCAGACAAGGCAGTCAGATCTCATTGACCTACATAACTTTACTATCTACAACGACATACATCCTGAATACCGTCAGTAACTGCGCTGAATTTAAGGGGAACGGGCTCCATTGTCACCACTGTCATTGTCTATTATGTGGTAAAGTCTGAAAAAACAGTTTCACAAAGACACAACAGACAGATATCCATACAGAAATGAAAAACCTGACAATTGAACTATGAGCAGCCTCCACAATTACTTAGGAAATAACACTTTTATAATAAAGTTCAACAAGATGTGTGTAAAGACTGTGACAGCATACCAAGTAAGCTTTCCTGATGCAGTTGAGCCTCGTCAATAAGAGCACTGTGAATGCAACATTCTGCTTAGAACAAGGACAAATTGAGGTCCCCATCCTTTGTTCTTCATTGTTTTCATTCCTACTATTCCAAGGTTCCTAATTACACACAAGGTAATCTGTAAAGTCTCATTAACGAGGTTCAACTGTTTACACATACCAAGCAGGTTTGGAGTCCTTCCATGCACTCTGCCTAATTCTTTATATTCAGGTTTTGCAATAAAAGACAAAGCAAACATCAAGACCTGTTCAACTTCCACGATACCTTCTGTGACTGGTATGTGGAATGAAAGAATAAAATGCAGATTAAAATGGCATACATGACAACCAAGAATTCTTACATATGGGAGTCTAAATGGCTTGTAGATTAAGGAGACTATGACTAATCTGGATGCAACTCTCTAAATACTGGAGAAGGAAGAGAAAAAAAAGATAATGTGTAGCCAGACATTTTCATAAATCAGCAGTTCCTAAAATTTGTTACGAAAATCACCAAGCAGGAAGTAATTTTGAGTTTGGTTGCTAACAGAAGTACTAAGCCACATTATGTATCTTCATTCACTTAAAGCTTATAATTCCAGTGTATATTGTATCATCTGATGTGGTGCCAGTAACAACCTTTTTGAATACCAAACAGGCATTCGTAAAGATGAATGAAATATACAATATAAAGTGCCCAAAGTCTTTACAGGACTTCCAACATCTCTCATGATCACAATAGAATTTTTCTCTCAATTACTCACTTTTCAAACGAACTCATCTGGTTAGCATTGTGCCTACGTGCTGCCCTCTGTCTGTCAAATCTGGCTTCCATTTCTTCCAGCACCTTGGGTGTGTATCTAACAACCAATTTCACTCGATCCTTGGCTGATTTTAGCAGCTCGACTGCCTTCTCATGTTGTTCTCCTTCTACAGACTAAAGCAAACCAAAAAAAATGTCATGACTTAAATCAAGGCTTCCAATAACCTAATGCTCAACTTGCATGGAATACTGTACAACACGCTTCCAATCTTCCAAGTTTGCAATATAATATATATCAATTGAACTTTTAAGTACTTTTCAAAGTCATGCTTGTTTAAAAATTTTACCCAGAACACAAATTTATCTTTCACTTATGAAAAATCTTACAATTCCATTCACAGAAAGAAGTTGGTCCCCTCTCTTAAGTCCTCTATGTCGGTCAGCCACACCCCCAGGGATGATACGTGAGATGTAGATGGGTGAATTCTGTTCTCTACCTCCCATTACATTAAAGCCTAATCCTTCATCAGTCTTAGGGAGTTCAACGACACGAGGATGGGCGTGGCCTTCACTTGCTGCAAATGCAGCAACTGTAGCCTAAGAAGGACATATCAAAGAAAGAAAATTTAGTCATAAATGACAACTACATTTGATTTCAAGTTGGATTCTACAAACTTCCAGTATAAATGTCAAACCTAAAACCAACTGTAATCTACTACATGTACTTACTTTAGCTGTTGCATTAGCTCTGATCTCTGGATCACCTTGGATATCTACTGTCTCATACACATGTTCATACACCTCTCTGACTGCTGTGAAGAATTCACTTTCAAGGACCTTTTGTAAGGCAATTAACTTCTGCGGGGGGATATCTCGGTTATCTGTAATAACATAACCATTAAAAATTTAGTGGGTTGGAACCCAAGTTTCTGATGCAAAAAATCCAGAACTGCTTGTACATGTACATTTAACATAAACAAAATTTAACAGGCTGGAATTCTACAGTGTCCATCAACTATGATTCTCTGTGTAAATCTGACATGTGCGTGTAGATCAAAGTGTACACACCCCTCCATAATCACCAATTAGGAACAATCCTACTCAGGACATTAATAATCTTTCAAACCTTACCAGAGATCCAACCACTAGGACTGGATGTATCATAACCACAGAGGATATAGAGTTATGAGATTACAATGCTAAGCGTAAAAGCCTTCTTCCTAAGAAGGTATTAAGGGTCACAGGGTGGGGCAACAGTACATTAGATCTATAGGATGCTCGAAATTACTTTCTTGGTGGCAGTGAACAATAAAAAGAGGGAACTTTACACACTGTCTGCATAGCATTTCATCTCAATCAAGCAAACCTATTTCATCACTGATTTCCCATAAACGTAAATTTGTTTAAAACAGTTTGATTGTATATTGTGCTCATTTTTATAACTTATCATGCTTCATTCTTATGATGCAGGGAGCTACCGACCCTTCACTGTGAACTGAGCTTGATTTCCCCTTCAGTCTTCTCAATATACTTGACTGAAATCAGATGAATATTGAATAAACAATTCCTTTCTCATCGCTGCACTTGAAAACCAAAAAAATACATTTACGTCTACAACAATTTGAATTGATTGTTACCACATTGAGATTTAATGCCTGCCACCGACTGAAAAAAGCAATGGAGGACATTCTTCAGAACAGACAAATTTCCTACAATAGGAAAAACAAATCAATAACTGTATATACTTACTTTGTTGAAGATGTTGCAGTAATTCGATTGCCCTGGAGACATCTGCAAAACAGGAAGGAGGGCAAGTTGTCAGCATGGTGGTCATTCCAAATATCAGTGTTGTTTCTTACTGAAGATCCCTTTGTTCACAGCTTGACTTAAACACAATACAGGATAGAGGCCCTCAACCTCCTCTAGGCCTTGATGACTAGTGAGGATGACTGAAGACTCTCCTTGTACATGTATGTGTACAACTCACAGAGTCTGAACAACTCTTGCATTATAACAAAGACATGTGGATGCTGTCCATTTGATGAACCAATGGTTAGACAGTTTCCACATCTCTGTTGTGGTGATTAGAAGCAGATCAGTTAGTCCCTCCACTGACAACCAGGCACTGAATCAATGCCTCCTAAAACAGGTCAATTCAGTTCCTAACTCTTCTCTGGCTTGTTTCCTTGTATTCAGTAAAGGTGCTAAATTTGTCTTAGATATCCCCGGAGCTGATGGCTTTATCAACTGACAGTTTGACAGAAACCATCACATCGAGATCAGAATCTAGAGGATGGAAGTATCAGTGTTCGTTTATTTTGTACATTGATGAGCCACTCAGCTGTTTGATACATCATAAAGCAAAAATTGGTTGAATCCATGAGAATTCTAGAGCGAATTGACAAAGAGGAAATCCCTGATCATCAGACTTAAAGTCAAGTGGGTCGAACTTCAAACTACCATGGTCTGACTCTGACAGGCTCTACTTGGCTATCTTTTCAATATCCAACATACATGTACATTTTGCAAGTGCTGTACAGCATACGAGAATTTTACAAATTGTACCATGCACTTGAGTGCATGGATTCAGAGTAATCCAGGAACTCCCAAGGGAACAATATACGAATGATGAACAGGAACAGATGGTTCCTGTCCATCATCAGACTCAGGAAGCAGTACTAGAGATAGCAAAATACAGTAATCCCAGTCCAAGCTTCAAATGGGATTAGGATGCCACACCATTAGGTCATGATAACCACCTGTCTGACTGCACACGGACATATATGTCAAACTCCATTTGTTAATGTCAACTGCAGCTAAGATTGTCTAAACATGTACTTCAATGGTTACATGTATGCTGCAGCGTAACTGGCATCATAACAACGGTTGAGAGAGCGCATACATGTAGTTCCTAATTAATATGGAAGCAAAATCTAAATGCCAACACAGTAGCTGCTACTCGCTTCTCGCTCAGTGCCCAAACAGCTGCTGGGAAGGGCTGAAGGCTTTGCACTGTGATTGGAGATTATCACTTCCTGTTAGCGAAACATTATTTAAATTTTTGGTTCGCCAATGGAAATGCTTTGGCATGGGCAAAGTGTCGGCTATATGAATGAAACATGGCCTTGGAACAATAAGTGTGGTAATTTATCTTCTCACTAAGAATCACAGATCATGTGTCTTTTGGCGTTATGTACATGTACATGTACAGTATTTAAAATCATTGGCTATTTTGATAAATTTCTAATGAATGAATAAAGTGTAGTTAAAATCTTTTCAGCAATGAGGAAGATAGAGAAAAATATGGAATCCATAACCTCTGTTTCTGTAATACATTGAGCGAGCTCACGGACCTGGCAAATATTTACCCACAATACTCTACACTGTGTTAGCGGTGACCCCGTGTGATGTACACCCCTACATTAACAGTGCATGCTATAGAAAAACAGCTTAAGGCTACTTTAACATTTTAATGGCAATACATGCAAACAGTGCAACAACAGTTACAATGTATGTAGCTTTCAACTAAAGAGCATTTCTAATGTGTCAGTGCATTATTTATATCACAATGACCTTGGAGAGGAAACTTTTATCAGTCTTGCCAGTGTGCACAGCAGTCTAGTTCATGATGAATCTAAAGAAAGCCATGTACATGTATGAAATACGCATCTGGCTTTTGTAAGTGCCTCCCACAGAAAAGTATAATCACCACACCAAAATACTGTGAGTCTCTCTTGTTCTGGACATCAAACAGTTCAATAAAGTGGCATCAGTTTCATCTTTGATCCCTAGTTTGTTTAGTTATATCTTGGGCATCCTGACCCTTAGTCGTGGTACTGTGGAATCCCTACTTTAGTATGTTTAGTTGTATCTTGGGCGTCCTGTCCCTTAGTCATGGTAGTGTGGAGATGAAATTTGAAGATTTCACTAGGCAAGGTGTGTCCATTTAATTTTTGATACAAGCAATGATATACGGTCTCAATCAACCTAATTTTATATTAAATTACTAGAGCACTAACTTCTCATTCCCTGCATAGAAAAACTTTAAAGCCTCATGGACACAGACACATTGACTTCAAGCATGTATTTGTGAACATGATAAAATTGTTTGGAATGAAATTCAAATTATGTACTCTGAATGTAACATGCAATAACAGCAAATAAAAATAGTGAGCAGCCAATTTTCTGTCATTTAATTAAGTCTCTGCAGCACTTACACATGTAAGCAAAAAGGGATGTGTTTGTGTTGCTTACATTCATCCAACCTCAACACTCGTTTACTAATGATGCATTTAGTTTTTAAAGGTACTGCCTTTGTTGACACAACTTTTGGAATACAGACGCCAATGCAAATACCTGTACAAAAGCAGCATAAAATTTCAAGTTTTTCCATCCACGTAGGTCTGTACACAAACATGGATGCAGCCACAAAGTTTAAACTTTGTACGGCCAGTTTATATACAACAATTCTGTCTGTGACATTCCTGAGGACTCTACTATTGACCCTACGCGTCCATGTCCAAGTGTTCAAAAAGACAATCTGTAGGATTATCCCCAGTTTCTTAGTTGGACTACGCCTACAAAATATCTTTTAAAAATGTGACATTTAGCCTGACCTATGTAGTTTACTATGTAATTTAGTCCTGTTAAACTTCACTAGTTAGGCCCATATTCAAAATTCTGCAAAACTGGACTCTCATTAGGCCTAATATATGTAGGCTACAGAAGATTGGAGATATCATTTCAGAATGACAGAAGAGGCACAGATCACAACTCAGGGCTGTCCCTGGATTTGGAGAATTCCCTTTATTTGGGGACAACACCAGTCCCTGAAAAGAGAGGATGTCCCCTTAATAGGAGCTACATATGCAGTCACACGTATGAAACCAAACCACGGTTAACAACCATGCACAATGCATGACATCTAGATATTCAACCAACCATAAAAACTTCACGTGTGACATTAGGCTCCTATAACATCCAGGCTTTATTTTCCTTTAAAAAAAAACCTCCCTGCCCACAATTTCGACCCGGAATTCGAACCCACTCCCCATGCATCACAAACCATTATGCCGTAACCACTTGACAACCGCAATTCACAAAAATTGATGGTGTTTTCACTGTTGATATAACGATGAACGGCTGCAACGCAAGTCTAATACACATTGGGCATGCGCAATACAAACACAACTACCGTGGTTTGGCTTCATACATATGGTTGCATATATATCTCCTTAAAAGGAGACATTTTTCCCAAGTGGCCTTGGGTCAACAATAGCATTAGCATTTTTTTCTCCAACATTTTCCATTCATTTAATTAAGATATCTAAATTGTTTTTATGAACTTCGCCCTTTACTTTAGGCCTATACCAAATTGCATACTCTTGCTCATAATCCTAGAACAGTAGGATTTTTTAATGGCAGCCTAGGGTGCTTTTTTTCTGCTGAATCTAATTATGGCAATAAAAGAATTCCCAGGACAATGGTTGGATCTCCAAGCCCACTTGAAAAAAAATTGTACCCATCCATTCTCTGTTTGGGGGGACTGATTTTGTCCCAATTATGGGACTTCTCCACATTCAGGGACAGTCCCTGAGTTGTGGTCTGCACCTCTACTGAACCTGTGGAATGATAGGCCCTACTAATATCTTTAATGGAACATATCCAACCACTGCCTCAGGCCTGCCTGAAGTTGCCGCGTGCATTGAATATAAAGTGACCGTGGTCAGTCTGTGTCTGTGAGAGTGAATAGTGATTTGTTTGTACTGCAGCATTGAGACGTCATGGACGTAGACATGAGAGACGCACCTGTGTCTAATAATGTTGAATAAATATTTTTCACGACAACAATATCACATAAAACTAGCCATGGTCTTGACTTGATACATCACTTAAACACAATACACTCAAAGAATGAGAGTCGATGGGAAAATGACAGAAAAATAGGCAATTCTTTTACCTCTTTCAAGCGTCAGCTCTGCAGTGGTCGCCATTTTGCTTGCAACTGACGTCATTTTAAAGGTCACAGTGCCAAGCGATTCCAATTCCTCTCAAGGGGTGTTTTATGGAAATACAATGTACTTGATGAAGGTTATAAAAGTCTGCACAACCCAGAGTTACAGGATGAGGATTTATGAGGTATGTACGTTGTGCTTAAGATCTGCATCGTTTCTTTTCTCAGACAACTTCAATGTTGTCTTCGATTTATTCTCCATTGCTTTAGATGGTGAAAAGTGGTATGTGCTTCCTGCCACTGGAGTAATGCAACTGCAAACAATCGATGTTGAGAAGCAAAATGGCGTCTTTGTTGTTGGGACTTTGGCAGAAACCAGTCCAAATACTCTTGGATTTTTCACTCTTGAGTCGATAATCTTGTGAGTCATCAATGTTTAAATAAAGCAGTTGGACCTATGGGCTATGTTATGTCAAATAAATTGTTCAAAGTTGGAACTGAATGCAGTTGTTGGGCCCTATTACCGGAAACAGTAGCAGAGAAGTGGATGGAGCGTTCCTGGCAACGCAACGCTTGCTCTAGCTAGTAGCAGTTTAGTGTTAGGCCTAACACTTTATAACAGGTTCCATTCATTCAGGTGTTAATCATTAACGTAGATCACAGCTCTGCCTATATTGAGCAGCGATCAAGCCCAGTATCAGTAACATATCGGTTATCCTACATGTACATGCATGATATGACATGATGTAGGCCCTCGAAGGATTTTTTTTGTAAGCATGGCAGGAGAGGATATCCTGCACGTAAGGATTGCCGATTTGCCACCTCACCATGTTCACTTTCATAGTCAGGAATGTGTTTCACATGTTCACGTCAATGAATGAGTATGACATTCACAAAATGATGATGAGATGATAGGCCCACTAATCATACTAAAATACTGAGTTCTTATTTGTACTCCCAGCATGCCCAGATAAATATCAATGTCTTTAATCATGTTAATCAACTTAACGAATAACGATTAAATGATGTAACATTTTATAGGCCAAGGCTTAGTGCCCAGTTACTATGTTATTTCCCATGTAGGTCTGTGTAGTGGGGCAAATCAAGTGGAAGGAATTTTTGACGGTTACAGCAGGAGGGTTAATATATATGTGAGAGATGCAAAGAACTTCTACAAATCAAAAAAGGTTAGGCAGTGGACATGGTGGATGTGTTGGGGTGATTGATCAATATTCATGATCATTGGTCACGCTGATGGTTGCTCAATTTTGCATGATCAGACAATCTTACGTGTACTACACGATTTGTCAATTCCGCCATCAGCCAGTCAGTTACTTGAAATGATTATTTTAAACAGGGCGAAGTTAATTTGTAGATTTCATGCAAAGTCGACCAATTGTGTAGAATGTTTGGGCAATTACACTGATCGACTGATCATGCCTAACAGATGTATTTGACTGCTTCACTGCAACTGAACCTGTGCAGTGAGCTACCTACATGCAAAACAGTTTCAGACATTTTTTTCTTAAAAACCATCCTGAGCCACAAGTCACAAAAAGAAAAAAAGAATATCCTGCAGTGTACTGAAAAAATCAATTTTAACAAATAAAAAGATAATCTCGCAACCTTTTGGGGGGGGGGCAGAACTAAACAACAAAATGCCCCCATTGGGTCTTGAAACTAGGGTTCTTGTTCTTGAACCATGCAGCATAACAACTAGGCTACTGGCTCACTCGATCACAATGGCTGAATTTAGTAAATGTTATATTGGTTCCATGCTGGCATTTTAACAAAAAAAAGAAGTGAAACCGAATGCCAGAAAACATACCATTATACTTCAAAAAGGTTAATTTTCTCTCCATGCTCTAACAAACTCTGCTACATTTGTATGTTGGGCATGATTGGTTGATTACTGTGAAACTGGTTGGTGTTTTCAACAATCTATTGATATTTCCATCTTTATTCAATCACCATTCTACATTTAATTCACAATTAGAGAAGTTTGTTGTACATGTACATACCAAGCATTTGAATACATGCAGTTTGTCGTCAGAGTGTAGGACCATTTCTAAGTGCGGAGATTGATGTACCGTATGTTTACTCTCTTAGGATATTCTTCACATGAAATGCCCTCATCACCTGCATAATTTACATGTAGTTAACCCCTTTGTTGAATTTTATCTGTTCCCTTTCCAGGCCTTATTTTCAAGATCCATTTTGTAGAGATCAATATAATGGCATCAGTACATATCACAGATTTTGGAAGTGCAACTGTCAACCCTCAGCCGATACCTGTTGAAGATACAGAATTCTTGCTGGAGGACTATCTGTCTT
Source organism: Acanthaster planci (assembly GCF_001949145.1). Next base: position 40,571 of record NW_019091375.1, read on the forward strand.
CAGCGAAAATGGTAAGTCCAACTGAATACATCAGCTAGAGCAGGAAGTAAGAGATGTGTGATGTATGACACTTCAAAATCCTACTTGTTGGCCGCACTTGAAAAAGTTTGAATATTGGTATTGTTTAAGGTAAGGGTAAAAAATCATCCCGGTCAACTTTCCAAATCTCCTTTTTTAATCACAGAAAGAAATGACAGGTGTAGATGATCTGGATGATGTCAAATATCTTGAGATGAGAGTTGATACGACGGAAACTAGTCTTGGAAATTTCGGTGAGGATTAATCAGGATTAATGATTAATAACCCAACCAGTAAATGATACCTGATGTTGTATCCACATGCTGTTTGTATACTTCTGAGTCATGGAAGTTATTCTGCTTTTAACTTTTAAACTTTGGAATTTCCCAAAGTCCCTCATTGTAATCAACTGATCAGACCTTGTAACAATACCTTTTCTTCTCTTCCACCCATCAGGAACTATGGTTCCAAATCTGAAGTACTTAAAACTAAGTAATAGCATCATTGCAACAGTTCGTGATCTTGGTACATCACTAGAAAACTTATCCGTCCTCTGGATGCCTAGATGTTCACTGTGTGATCTGGATGGAATGGGTTCTATGTCTTCCCTTCAGGTGTGTCTGATGAGTTGTGATCTTATATAACAATATTACAGTTAATAAGTACAAGGATTTCCTTCTTGACCTAGTGGAAGACGATAATTATGTTGCTATTCAAAGAAATATTTTGGTAGAGCTTGAAGTTAAGTGTACTCACCATCTATGCAATCACAGAAAAAATCAAAGTGCAGTGAAAATGTTGGGGAATGTGTTTCAGAATTTGACAAGTTTTTATCAGTGACAATCACTACCCAACTGTAAACTTGCCATGTAATTCTACAGTACTGTACAGAACCTTGGTAAATTCTTTTTTACATTGTACAAAAGCAGAAAAAGTTCTATTAAATTGCTGTAGCGTACTTTGGTTAATTGTCATTTCTCTCCCGTCTTCAATTTGCAGGAGTTGTACTTGGCGTATAATACCATTTCAGATCTCAGCCCTTGCAGTATGCTGGAAAGTCTACAGTTACTAGATCTAGAAGGGTATGTACAATGTCTTGAGGTAATTAGCCCTTTTAGAACTTGGATACAATTCTTTGCAGCCAATATTGATTTCCAGAAATATTAACAATAGCTGTCTTTTATTGTCTGATGTCATGTGCAGGAACAACATTGATGACATGTCTCAAGTTGAGTTCTTGAGTTTATGTCCTAAACTAACCACCCTGACATTAGAAGGCAACCCTGTTTGTCAAGCACCGTGTGTAGACTATAATAAGGTAAGCTAACTGTCGAAGTTATGAGATTGACATTAATTTTTTAATCTATACACATTACATAACACATGTTGTTTGCTGCTTGCCAGTCAGTTTTCATTTAATGAATACATATTTTCTTACAGGATGAAGAGGGTGAATTTGACTACCGAGCTGCCACCTCTAAGGCCATTCCCCAACTCACAATACTTGATGATGATCCATTGTCAGTTGTACCCTCTAGCCTTGGTAGAACATCAGCAAACATTAGCATGGAATGGCTTCTTGTTAATGAAGCTATCAAAGATCAAGGGTCAAATGAGAAGCTGGAGGTTGAAGGTAAGTACTAACTTCGGAAACCATTGATTTGAATGATGATTTTTGCTTTAATGTTGAAGAAGATACTCAAAGCAACTGCATTGCAGTTGGCAATATCACAAGACTAAGATGTAAGACAAGCCAAAGATAAAAGGTGAACGGTGAAGGAATGCCTTTGTTGGACTTCACTTACCTAGCTTGTGATTGCATTCAGAGGTCTTGTGTTGATCTTAAAAGAGGTCTTGACTGCCACACTGACAGACAATTGAAACTTAATTTGTAAGTTAGATAATCAGTCTTCAAAATCTAAGGAAAAAGAATAAATGAAGCCAAATGCAGGGGATTGCGTTGAAGTGATTAACATGTGCCACATGTATTCATACTGTTGTGATGTGGTCATACAAATTACATAAACTAGAGTTGGCAGTGTTGTGTTGATCGTAATATTTTTGGTTAAACAAAGCTGCCTACATGCCAGAAATCTATTTCACATTAGGTATGTAGCATAAACAGTTTCGGGATTTCATTCTTTAACTGTTCCATTATTGGATAGTAGTTGTCTAGACTGACGTTGCTATGTTTAGATTACAAAGTGGTGTTTTTTTTCTTCTTCATGCAAATACAGATGGTAGACCAGGAACTGCTCGACCATCCTCTGCATCCAACCGGCGACCAGGATCCACCAGACCGGGATCAGCTAGACCAGGATCAGCTAGACCAGGATCGGCTAGACCAGGATCGGCTAGACCAGGATCAGCTCGACCAAGTTCTTCTGGAGCCAGGCCTGGGAGTAGCTTAGGTACTAGACCAGGTACTGCCTCAGGTACAAGACCAGGGACTGCCCAAGGAGAGAGACCAGATACAGGAGGTAAGATAGAGAATGGTAAGGTGGCCCTAGAAGGCCGTGGGTGAGATAAACAGGGGCAACTAGAAAACTATGAGTGAGATACAGAACGAATAGATATCAAGTCTTGGGTTTTGTTCGACAAAGGTGATGGAGTGTTGGGAAAGTCCGAGTGTGAAATCAGTGCTTATATTTAACTTTGATTCAGGTTCAGACATTCATCCAACGCAGGAAGATGCTAGTGATCTTACACACGGTAGTGGAGGAGTCATATGTGGTAACCCAGTCAGAGCTCTGCGAAAGAGACGGAGAAGAAACAAGGTAATATGGAATAAAACAATTTGAGTTATCATAATGACTTAATCAAGTGTTTGTATCAGTGGTGATATCACAGTATTCCATTACCCCTCCTGCTGTAACCGTCAAAACAGTCAAAAATTCCTTCCACTTGATTTGCCCCAGTATACAGACACATATAGGAAATTTGACTGATTTTGACCGATAGGACAACTGTGTCAGGAATATATCTTTGCATAGGAGGGTTAATATTGATATCCTTACCACAAATTTAAAATGGTTTTTACAATAATGTCCTACAAGGTAAGCAACTTGTTAAGGGAAAAATTGAAATTAGTTGTGGCGATGTACTGTAAGGAACAGCCCGAAAACACCCATTTGACTTCTTATTTTTCTTTCTGGTAGGACACGACACCACCATACCAACCTGCAAGTATCTTCTCGATGTTCCAGCATCAACCAGACCATTCTTATGTCTTAGAAGAGGAGGAGGATGGCAAAAGTAAGGAGGATATTTTTGCAGAGCTGACAGAGTGGAAGCAACAACATGAAGCGTAAGTCAATAAGGAGAAATACTTCAACTTGATGTTAGTGCACAAGTGTATAATTTTTTAAAGCTGGGTGAAATGGGCTTGCAAGTGTCTTTCTGGATCAGATTGTAACAAAAGGGGAGAGGAGAAAGTACGGACAGGACTGTTTCATGCTGAGTGAATAAATTCAGTAGCTAATTATATATTTGGTTGATATATTAACCAGAAAAATACTGGCTCGCATCAAGGAATCAGAACCCCAAGTCCTAAAAATACATCACAGCGATGACGATGACTCTACTCAAGATTACTTCAACAATCTAGGATATGATGAGGACTACAGACTTGCTTCCCCATCACCAACATCAGATTACCCAGAGTCCTTAGCATCAGGAGGAATGGATCGTGAACCCACTCCACCGCTAGCGCCATCTCCTAAAATTCCACAAGCACCAAAGAGCCGAGCCACAGTCCGGCCAAAAACAGCAAGTACGTAGAATAGACACGGTCGACTGTAATGTCATTGCCTTTTCTTTTTCACAGATAAATTTGTGCTGAGGCACCTCATAAATAATTGGAAGTAAGAGTAAACAGACACATGAAATACACGAGAAGGGAAATGTAGAAATGAACATACCTAGAACAAGCACTTCCAGTAGTACTACAAGTACACGTGTGTACGTAAACTTCCATGAATTATAAAGTAAACTATAAAGTCTGCTGGGTCAGGTGGCAGTGCACTCTCTGACAGAGCTTACTGTTGCCACTGTGGTTCCATGTAGTCTGTTGCAAACAGGCATGATGGCAGGTACATGTAGAAATGGTCATATTGCCAAACGGACCAGTGGCTGGTCACTCTTCTTCCAGTCAGACCCTCGTGGAAGGGTCATATGGAGGATCCTAACACCTGCTATTTGCTCTCCAGCGATCCCAGTTTCTCATCTTCATTTTACCTTCCTAGATGATTTCAGATCAAGAAGAGTCCGAGTGCGTTCCTTTGAAGACAACCAAGGCTTGGACCAACGCCTACAAGACATGCATTTATCCATGGATGATGACATGGAAGCCAGTGATTCTGGACAGACAAGCCCAGCTGTGATGCAATACTCACCACCTCCAATCGTACCAGCAGAGAACAGACCATTCTCTGGACCTGTTGTTGGAACGAGAAAGTTCAAGTAAGTTTGACCTTCCTACACAGACATTACCTAAGATCTGTGTCATGAATTATTGCAAACCACTAACCATGACCATGACTTTTTTTTTTAATAGGATAAATCCAGAAAACTCCAAGCCAGAACCAAAGAATATTGATCGTCATCAGCCTGTTATTCGGTCATCCATAAATACACCCCCTAACCTAGCCTATCGACTGTCTCGTTTGGCTCGGCCCTCCACTGCACGAGCAGCAATGCAGTTACAGCGCCCTCCTAGGTTACCATCCAGAGAGCCACGATTCAACTCCTTTGATTGATCATGATTACATTGAAGCAGTCATGAGGTTTGAATGACATAGTTACGTCAGGCCTGCCCCTCGCTAGTCTGTGTGATGCTTTGTGTGCATTAGGGGAAGTTCAGGCAGTCACATGGGGTGGAAAACCAGTATCATCAAGAGTGCTTGACTGAGGTCATTCACTTGATAATTGGATCCAGGTTGGTCACTTGACTGAGGTCATTTACTTAATACCCAGGTCAATCCTATCAGGGTCATATAGCAAGTTGTGCATGGTATCACAGGAGTTCCTTAATACTTCTTGTTCAAGTTTGTGTACTATGGTTGCTTTGTATGTTTATTTCATGAAATACAGTGTGTTCTGTTTTGCATAGTGAATTTGGTGTATTAGTGTAAAATTAGTGGTTGGCAGTGAAGATCGGAATTGTCATGCTGCCGTCTGTCCATTTTGCAAGCTACCAATTCACTTCCTTCTTCATTCCATCCATAAAGGCTTTACTTTTTTGGTATTGTTAGTATTTTGTATTGTAGAATATTTATGTATATATGCAGTGTTAAATCAGCAAATGTGCCGTCCCAAAATGATCTGTCCGGAAAAAGTATTGACATTCATTTTTCTTAATCACTTTTGTCAGTAATTTCATGACTTTTGTGTAAATATGGGAAATTATAAGTAATAAAATGACTATTTATTACTGTGAACACAAACAAATATAGAAAGGTACAAGAAAATGGACTGCAATTCCTTGACAAAGCCATTAAAAGCAGAATTGATGTGTATTGCAAAGCTCTATACACACACATGAATTTATCTTCCATACGCCACGTCTGAAACACTTCCACAGCTACAGCCTGAAGCTCCCAAACACTTGAATAGACTTAACATACTGTACTTATGTACTAAGCCTATGTTACACTAACTGTAATGTATTGGTAGTTATCAGTAATGCTGTTCAGTTCTGCTTTAATGTAAGCCATCTGGATTATCTTCAGTTTCTTGAGCAAGAAAGAGCTGCGGTAGGCTAAGCCGTACATACCCTCATCTTAGCATAAATAAGTGATCTGGTAACAAAGCACAGGATATGTCAACGGGGTAAAAAGTCTACATTTTCTCAGAAGACTAGAAAGTTGTAACCTGTGACATAGTTACAGAGGTCAAAATAACCAAACAATACTCCTTACTTTAGACAACACATCAGCTGTGATAAAAAATTTATTTTTATTACATTTGTATAAATCCTGAACACTGCAATATGGCTGCCAAGAGTAACATGTATTTATTCAATTGATCTGTTGGTTGATTGGTTGGTCAATCTATTCACTGATCAATTGATAGACTTGTGCCTGTTCACTATCCATTTTTTAATATTCCGTCCTGTATATAAATAGTGCCTAAATAAAATGCATTGAAGTGTCCAACTGATGGAGGGTGGTGTCATATCTTTGGATTTCGGTTTACGAACAATGTACGTAAATTTTATTAAACCATAGGGCGCATGTTTTTAAGGACAAACTGAAGGTTAGTTTTCCAATGCATCAGACTTTTCTGCTTGGAATGAAAATAAAACAAATCTACATCAAATTTTAATGAGAGTTCAGAACTTGGTTCCTCTTCATCAATTAGTGCTTGACATTAATTTGAAATAAGCAGAAATAGCCAAGTGTACTTTAATGACCTCAGAGTGTTGAAAGGAAAAAGGCTTTGTCCTTCAAGGAATGACAGTGTTGCTGGTAAAAAGGAACAAATGGGCTACTTTTTTTCATTTGTGTCCAATTTGGACTTAAGACTGAACTTCAAAACTTGAACTGCTTATATTTTTCAATAAAATAATCTATCCACTCAAATATACAAATTTATAATTCTTTTCATTATATACATAAACAGACACAATAACTTTGAAGTTTACAATAGATTTCTTTCACAGCAAGTCAAACAGTATTTTAACAATGATTAACAGAAACAAGACGAGGTAAAACATGTCACTGCAGTTTCCAAAGCAAGTTTTTTGAAACTGACAAAGCTTGCTTTTAAGCAAAAGAACCCTAACTGCACTGTCATGACAAGGCAACTGCATTCAACGCGATAAATTGCAGACTACAACAGAAGAAGGCATTGCCATCTTTGTACTATTTTCACTACGCAATGCATAGTTTTGTTTAAAAGCTCCAAGTGAAAGACAACATTTGCCAATAAAAATATCTGAATAACCTTGTTCACCTCTCGTAAGTGCATGTACATTGTACATACACAGTTTTTATTAAGATTTGAGTTTAAGAAACAGGAAACCTTTAAGTGCAGGTTTCATTTCAAATCCTCTTGCTCTAAATCAAGACAAATCTATGATTTGACAGACTTGACAAGCCTGGCATTATTCAGTTTGGGCATCAGGTGGATTGAGAAAGCCCAAGTCAACACTCTAGATACAATGAAGCAAATACATCCGATTCCATGCCACAGGGATAAGTTCTCCACATCACCTATCATTTCTTCCTTGCATATCTCATCATGGCTGCTGACTTCTGGTTTCCTTGGAAACCACCTTGGAATTCTACAACAACATCAAGCTTATCTATCGCATGGGTGGCATCATCATGTTGAGACTTGGGGTCATGCATCAAAGGAGAACGGATACTTTTAGCAGAATGAAGTCTAGCAGGAACAGACTAGGGAAAGAAAATTATACAATACTGAAATACTTGTTCATTATTTTAAAAACCTGAAAAATGGTTCAAGGAATGTGTATTTTCCACTTCAGTAATGTGCAAATCCACACTCATGGATGCAAGTTAAGAGAAATGACCTCTTTTTTTCACAAATGTAGGAGGGACTGACGTTTCCATCCTAGCAGAAATTTGTTGCCTTTGAGAAAGGTTCTGCTGGGATCAAAACGTCAGGCACTCCTACTTATTTGTAGTTATATTTTAGGTCACTTTAGCCAGTTTTAGCATTATACATGATATATTTTTTATGAAAAAAATATATCACCTCAACTGTGACATTAAATAGAACAGCGCACACAGCATAATGAATTATAAATTCTGGCATCAATAAATGAAAGCAGACTGAGGGAAATGAGAAACTGCTCAACATACCTCACTGTTTTTCTGCCCATTCTTCGCCTCAACTGACTCCGCCCCCTCCATCACAATATGGTAACTACTTCCTCCATCACAAACCCCACCCTGATCACTAGAGGGCGCTATACCAAACCCACGCATCTGCAACGCTAACTGCTGCACGTGGACAAACTTGTTGGTGCTTTGTGGAGAGATAACCCTTTCAGCATAGAGGTCATCGTCATAGAGATCCCGAGAGAGGTTCTTCGGACTCCATGACTGGCCATGCTTTAAATTGTTTCTACGTATTGGCTGCTGTCCCTTCATTGACTGGTTGCCCATAGAAACTGAAGTAGCACCTGGAGTTTGAGGTCTATTAGGGAATGGCTTGACAGGTACTGTAGTATATGCCGTCTCCTCGTTACTCGTTGCAGGTTTGTATTTCTGCATACTGTCTACAGTAGGTCGAGTGCTGTTCACATTTTTGACAGAGTTGGGTGTATACCTCAAACTACTACTTGATAACGGACGAGTGCTTGGTTGAGACATGACTGGGCGTCCCACTATACCAGAGTTCTGGACTGAGTTTCTATGGTTGGATCCAAAAAATCTGCTATCAGAGATGATAGGTTCTGATCTATTTGACATGGTGCTACGTTGACTGGCTGATTTTGCCCTGTTTTCGACCCGCCTTCTCAGCTGCTGTTGCGTTCTTTGAAGTGTTTCCTTTTCATTTAGATTTGATACCCTGAGATTATCACGATTAGTCTTAGGTTTCCGTATTTCCTTCCAAAGTTCTGAATCAGTTTCTGTATCACTATTGCTTTTGCCACCAATCTCTTGTTTGTAGTGGAGTGATACATTGTCTCCCTTTTCTGCTACGACTGGTGATACGACTCTCTGTCTTTGCTGAATATTCTCAACCTCCTCCGTCTTTACAACCTTATTCTCAGATATGTCTTCAGTGGTACAGTTTCCATCTGCTAAAGTTTCCTCAGCATTGTTATTCATATTTGCATAATTCTGCCCAATGAGACCAGCTTTCTTCAAACTGGCAACACTCATACGATAACCAGTGGAGTTCTCTGCAGGAGATCCTGTCTGCTTTGACCTTATCCCACTGCTGCCACCAGTCTCTTGACCCTTCTTATCAGTTCTTGAGGGGGATGGTCCGACTGCTGTTCCCTGCTCTGCTTTGTGGGCGACTAAGGAACCAGAGTAGAAATTCTGGGCCTTATGAAAGTGGTGGGAGCTCTTAGTGTTACGCTGTTGAAGTGTGAAGGCAGAGGTGTCTGTTATTGGTGTAGCTTCCGTTGAGCAACGATGGATCTTTGATACAGGAGATTCATGTCTCTTTGAGGAAGTAGGGGCCTTTGAAGATGATACAGGAGTTGGGACACAGTATCTACGGATCTCTGTCTCACCCTGGAAGAGTCAAATGATAAGAAATCACATTTTGCTTGACAAAAGCTTTCTTTAGGGGGTCATATAAATCTTAATGGATGTACACAAGTAAGCTTAGATTTGCCATATACAGAATCACATAAACAACCTGAACCATAACTGTGTGTTTATTTAACCTGCTGTGATCAATCAACATGCTGTGATCAATCAACCTGCTGTAATCAATCAACCTGCTGTACTCTATAAACCTGCTGTGATCAATCAACATGCTGTGATCAATCAACCTGCTGTAATCAATCAACCTGCTGTAATCAATCAACCTACTGTAATCGAGCCAATTATAACAATGTACATGTGGATGTAGTGTGCTACTGACTAGAGACTTACAAGAGTTTCCAACAAACTGTGATGAGAGAAATTAGAATTTCTTTAGAAAAATTCAAACCTCCATCCTTCTTTTTTCCTAACATTAGCTAAAAAGAATTATGTTTGTGACTTTGCTTGACCTTTGACCCTTTGCTTAGATCTTTGGCTTCCACTGTGTTGAGAGTTGTGGTCCTTTGATTGGAACAGTTGCTCTCCGAGTTGACCTGGGGCGAGTTGACACTAGCAAAAGATTTAAAAAATATAGTCATTGAGTCTAGACAAGAAAGTAGAAAGTTCAAATCACATTACTTATCAGGTTAGATTTAAAAACAAACTTCTTCAATAGTCATCACAGTTGTGCTGCAGTGCCAAATGTAAATGCCTTGAAAACACAAGGAGCGGTAATCCCTGTCCTAGATTAAATACAAACACAACAAAAACCATCTAATTCCAGCAAAAATAAATTTGCGGAGAAAAGGAAATTAAACTGAACTGTAACTGAACCTGTGATTTCTGGACTACTATTTCAGAAACAACTTGGAATCAATGCTGTGGGCATGATGGGAACTTGTAATTATAAAAGGCCTGACGCTTCAATCATTTGCACATGATCAAAGACACAGACACCAAACTGTAATGGATTCATTTTCTGAGTTATTGTAGGCGCATCAATTTTCCTAATTCAACTGAACTTGTTCAACATCATCAACTGTGAGTTAATACGTTCACTCCACTGCATATCTATCACAAAACTGAACACTGGTTAGTTATGAGGAACCAGAAGCATTGTTAATGTGAAGAAACAAGAGATTAACATCTGAAAACAAAACTTAAAATTTGTACACACGATCACAGTGGAAGAGAACATTACTCATTCACAACACCTACAATTCACATAAAGTTACATTCTAAAATAACCTGACAAATGACGAATGAATAAAAATGTGTTTGTAGCTTGCCACAAAACGGATAGATTCTAAATCTGAGAAACAATATACATGTAATTATTATGAAGGATATGTTTTGCTGGAAACCTTGTTTGTTTCTGGATGAGAGCAGCCATATTTAATGTCATTAGCAGGTACATCAAAAGTAAAGTACACCTGCAGCATTGTCAAGTTACATAAAATGCAAGAAAAATTTCCCAAGTTATGAATTATAAATCAAATACATGTAGCCCAATGTTGCAAAATGGCTGAATTTATAGACTGATGAAAAGGGGGATTTACAGCTAGACTTTATCAAGAATTGTGGTGTTCACAACTGCTTCAGAATGAAAAATAACTTTGGACTTCTCTGTCAATTTGCTACCTTATTGGGTGTGAATATCCACTGAAAATAATGATTGAAAGAAAATCAATAGAAATATCTAGGTAAATAATCACATACACACCTGCCTTCTGGCCAAAACCCAAAAGCATGTGACTATTTAACAGCATCCATTCTGAGAAATCATCTGGGTGTCATTTCAACTCTTACATCCAACTCTACTCAAGATGAAACTTAATCAGTACTTTAAGTTGGCCACGAAAAACAGCACTCAGAAATGCCACTAAGACAACAAGTTTTATGCTGTATTCTAAAAGCTGCAAGGCCACATCTCTTTAATGACACTCCACAAGTAACAGCTCGTAACACACTCACCTGCTACACATTGACACTCTTTACACAAGACAATGCACAGGTGATATTGCCTTATTTGGCCGATTATACAGCTGGCTGTGTTTTCTGATTACCCTGCCTAGCTATTTGCTCCAATCTCTACCTATGTGTGTATTTGCACTCATTTATTTCACACATTGGAATTTCCTGGAGTTATTTAAGATTTCAAACACAGATATCTGTCTACAAAAAATCAGCTACATGTACATGTAGTCCCCCAGAAGAAAGCAATGCCAGAAGATCCTACAAACAATCAAAGGGAATAATGTAAACAGGCAACACCTGTCGTATCTTCTCCAACTCCAAATAGGAGCAAGAGGTTTTTATATAGAAACGACACTCCTCTGGTGGGAACTTAACATGGCAGTATACAGTTAGACACATTTGGCACAGGACATGCCGAGTACCTGCAATCAATTTATGTTGGTTCGTATATGTATGGTTTCACATGTGCTCAAGGCCTGTACATGAGCTCAGTTGAAAATTTCTTACCAACCCAGCCTGTCTCTCCTTTACCAGTGAGGGCGCACGTCAACTCAGGGTGGAGAGTCAAAACAAGTGCATAATTAGCTGCTATGCTACTTCTCAATTATGGAGGTAATAGGTAGGATTATGCAAATTAGTAGGCGGAGCAATCTGTCATATGAGTGAGTTTGTCTTTGTTAAAATGCATGCATGTGAAATGATGGAGATAACAATAGTGTAGATATGTGAAATTACGGACAAGTAGCCAACTTGCACATACCCAGCTTTCAAGATGAACACAGAGATTGCATTAATTTTTGGGCGATAATAGATTACTCATTTAAAACCAGATAATAAAAATAACTGCATCTCAGTCGCTGACAAACGTTTCAAAGCAAACTTCACGTAAAAACTCTGGAAAGCTTTAACAACATTTTTGATTTGGTAGGGACACGAACTTAAAGCTTGATTGCAGAAGAAAACTGCATGACACATGAGCAAATTGGCTAAACTGAGACAAAAGAAGGAACTTGACCGGGGTACAACCTTCAATGAAGTCAACAATACAGCTGTTTCACAATAATGCGCCACCAAGAGTTTGCAACATGTTGACCCATGACTATGTGCGAAATTTGTCGACCCAAAGCGCTATTATGAATTGACCACATTGTCTCTTTTGGACACACCACAATGTTGGCATCTTGCTGAGAAAATCCTTTGTCTTCTGCTGGCACAAAGTGTACCAACAAGATAAGCAGTGATCACCAAAAGTTGCATCTTGCTATAGTCATTACATTCATAGTAATCTTAATATAAAGCACATGTTCCACATCACATGTACCTCTGTCAAGCGCCCTCTGTCAAGATTGCAATTTCAAAGTTAACATGGTGACAAGATCTACACAGAAACTAACTACAATTACCTAGAGCCTCTACCAGTCTCAGATATGAGACCAGAGGCAGTGGGAGAAGCTACAGGTTGTTGAGTAGAATCTACCACACTGTCTGACGAGCCTGTCATATGATGAATGGGAATGGTGAGAAATAACCACTCAAGAAACAATGATGTAACCGTTGCTATATGAGGAATGAAGAATCTATGGAAAGATATCAGTGGCTTGCAATGAACCTCCTTTTAATTGCTCTCTACGAGCAAGTTAGGAAGGTGCAGATTGCCAGCCAATAAAGCAGGCCACCTAAATATTCAACAAATTACACAGTAACAAAGCAGTAAATTTTACTCTTGATTAGAAATGGACACAATGTCTCAGGGAAAACAAAATTAAAAACTAACAGTGTTCACACTGGAGTGTCCACTTGTATTGAGTCAGTGTATTTTTTTTCAATAAGCAAGTACAAGAAAACAAATTCAACTTATTAACTTACATAAATTCATTACAGATGTTATCAAATGAGTTAGCAACATAGGTTTTTACTGCTCACTTCAAACTCATTGGATTTCTTTTGACAGATGAGGACCAATTGTCAAAACCATATGCAAACCTTGGCATGCAAGATGTGTGTCACGCAGCCCCTACCAGCCAAACCTTGCTATGCAGCTTTCTACAGTTATCTAATCAAGCTCAAAGCACATGAACATCATTCCTTTGCAAATGAAATCTGAGGGAAGGAAAGGATTTTCTCCTCAGCAATCTCTGCACTCAAACTTTGTCTGCAAAACTCAAGGTTAACAGCAATGACAGCATTAGATATGTTTCTTTAGCAATCATGCTCAGGGTGGTTTGCAATGAGGAAGCTTTCTTGGGAAATGTTCGTACCTACAACATTTTACTTCTCAGATTTCTGGACAGCTATTCGAATGTCAAATAATTCAGTATCTAGAACAAGTGTGACTTCTTAAAGTTAGCACGGCCAAAGGAACATAACGAAAACTGCAATTACTAAAAAACTGATCTTTTCTTAAAAATCAATGAATGACATGCCGCAGTTCACACCAACACTGCAAACAGCTAAAAGCTTCAACAATAACTACAAAAAAGGAAACAAAAAAATGACAAGGGAAAAAACACTACAAACCCAAATTTATCCTTAACCTTGAAACCAGTGCATAATATGCGGTGACACCAAGTAACCTGGATTGGTGTTAATCAGTGCTGTGTAAACTTGGTTAAGCAAACTACTAACCTACTAACCTGGTTAAACAGTCTACTAACCTGGTTTATCTTTATCATGGTTTAGTATTTTCTTAGTTACAAATGAGCTATAATGGGATCCCGCTACCGTTGCATGAAGGGAAAGTTCATATAAATACGGTGAACACACTTAATATTTTTCTTGAGAATAATTTCAAATATTTCAAACCAACTCCTCAATATGATTTGATTGATGATAATGATTAATTTCATCATTCAATCAATCAGCACTCAATCAAACCTTTGATCAAGCAGATTCACTGAACCTATCATCCAAGGTCAAGCTAAGTTAAGATCAATATATCAACGGAATCAATTACACTCATTCAATTTGGAAGTTGTCAAACATACTAAGATTGCAAAACCTGCATGTTACATCCCTGCTGAGGAAATTATGCAATACTTCACCACAACCAGAACCTGGAGATACAGCCAGCTAGGGCTCTTGGGTCTGCTTGGTGTGTTCTTCATATACACCTGTTCATCTTACAGTGTATTCTCTAGACTGAAGCAATTTATTTGTTATTCAACAAGTCCTACTGTAACAAATGACAGTAGCCACACTGGTCTTACCTTGTACACTCTGCTTTGAGGAAGGTCTCTCTTGACCAAGGAGACTTCCATACGAACGCCTAAAATATGCCAAGCAATGAAAATGAAGCAATACTTCCTGTTAAGGATTTCAGGCAGAGACAACAATTGCCAGCACTGTTAGATGTTTTGATTTCATTTTCATAATTAGATTTGCTAGATTTTAACAACTAACACTAAACCTGAACACACATGTACAAAGGGATCAGCCAACTCTATTCAAATGAGATCCAAAATTCACTAAATGTTAATAATAATAGCCACGTGAGAAAATATTTACCCATCATAAACGGCAAAAGTTGTAGCTGAGGGACTTCTACTGTCTCTGATTGATGCTCCTGTAGTTCAAACAAAATTGGATAAACACAGAGAATAAGGACTCCACACCGTGACATCTGACCACAAACTCATCAAAGTAACTTAACATAATGAGCAGGCATGTCATAACCATACCCATCAGAAAAATGACAAGGCTTGACAAGATAAAAATTATTGATTTGCCTGATATTTCTATTTCTCAGATGATATGATCTGTTACCCAGCCAAATATGACTCCAGTTTATACACTACCAACCTCTCTTCATAATATCTGGAGTACTCTGATGCCCCATTGAGCCTTCAGACTGTTCATCAAACGGAGAGGGATGTGTCTTGATTGGACTAGCTGAGCCTATTCTTGACCTCTTGCCTGTCTGGGGTCTGAGCAATAAAACAATAACACCACCAAATTCTCAGTCAGTTTATCCTATCAAGTTTACTACTATCCAACTTGATATCACTGTGATTTGAAGAGAAATCCCATTCTTGACATGATGTGACATGACCTACAACCTGACCTTTATGCAGACTTCATTGCCTGTCACATTTTAATGTGCTGTGCTACCTTAAATATACCCATTAAGGTATACAGGCTGTTGTTGGATTGTAAGCAAAATTACAATGCCTACGACCTCTGACCTGATGGCCATGTTTACCTTGTTTTGATGTGTTGTGCAGCTTGTCTTATGTACTCATTGAGGGGTCTCTGTTGCTGTTGTAGTGCATTCATTGTCACCATGTGATTATTAAAATTCCTATGTTGGAATGGTGACAGGTTTGCGTGAGGGACAACTTCTACGGTGGTTTCAGGCTCAGCTGGACAACGGTTCCAGTTATCAGCGGAAGCTAGTATCAAGCAGAAAAATTAAACAGTACAATTGAGTACAATTACTTCATGTTAAATTTATCCACTGGAAAAAGATTATCGATGATCATGGCATTTCTGGGCATTTTTATGCTGATGATACACTGTTGGCATGCTTTGAGTTTTTCTGATGCTTCATCATTGTCTGTTGTTACTGCCAAACTGGAAACAAGTCTCAATGATATTCGTCACTGGATGATAGAAAATAAGCTTAAACTCAATGATTTGAAAAGTGAATTTCTTGTATTGCGATCTCCACATCAGAAACATTATTCTCTAAATGATGTCTGCTTTAAGATCGGTAACACCAATATCTATCCTAGTGAAGTTGCCCGCAACCTTGGGGTTGTATTCGATTGTAATTCAACTTTTCATAGACACATTTCACAGGTGGTCTCCACAGGTTTTTTCTATTTGCAAAAGATCACTGCTGTTAAAAAATATTTGCCCAGCAAACTTCTTGTTATCCTTCCATGCCTTTATAGCCTCACGGTTGGATTTTGGCGACGCGTTATATTATGGTCTTCCTTTGTATGAGTTAAATCGTCTCCAGAAGCTTCGAACTCAGGCAACTAGATTGTTATTAACAGGAACAAAGAAGAACGAACATATTTCATCAATTCTTGACCGTCTACACTGGCTCCCTGTTCAGCAGCGGATTAAATCTAAACTTTTAATATTTGCTTTCCGAGCCGTTTGGGGCACTGGACCTGCTTATCTCAGTCTCCCACTTTAACAATTTAAACGACAAACTAGAGTTAATTCAGCTCCAATTCTTGAATGGAAACGTCCAAAGAAAGTCAGTGCCGGAAAGTCAACTTTGGAATGACTTGCCTGTGTCCTTAAAACAAATTACACTTTTCTCTGATTTAAAGCGAATCTTAAGATCTATCTTTTTAATATAGTATTAGAGATGTTTTGTTAGAGATTTATTGTGTACGGTATATTATGTGTAGCTGTAATGTTTTGCTCATTTTTATTGTAGTTTAACAATTTAGTTTTAACTCCTTCTCAACGGGAATTTCTTTCCGAAAGCCGACTCCAAGAATTCCAGCCTCGCTTGGCCACGAAGGCCACCTGCCAAACTGCAAATTCTCAGTTTGTGGCCTAGCGTACTCTGCACGCTTTGAATTACACAGTGAAAAGGCTCATTGTTTGGTGGCATGCAACTCTACTCACACTTCCACATTCCCGTTGCCTCTTTTCAAAGTGGGGACCATTGTGAAGCTGGTAATTATCATGCAAATTCGGTCTTTTCATTTCTGGGCTACACACAAAGACCAAATACCACATACACAAGAGCCAGGGTCTGCCTTCTTTCACCGAGTTCGCTCGAGCGTGGGCCGAGAATAATAGCTGAAAAGCGGGCCGAGGATCTCAATTTTTACGTCGTGTCTTAATGCGTCCCGGCCTGAAGGGGTTAAGCGACACTATAGAAATTATTATTTTTATTATTATTAATTGCTTCATAATGTTCGGTAGCAATAATCAGCCACCTTTAATCTGTTGGAGCGAGTACAGTCTCCTATGATGAACTAGGAAGCAAGATCTTTATCTTCACCAAGTACACATTGCAAGGTTATTTCATGCAGAGACAGCATCTTACACTTAGGACTTCACCTTACAAAATAAAACCGAATGATCGTAATATATCATGCATGCTAGTCAAATGACACAAAGTGTAATGAAATGAACCAGGAACTCTGAATATAATGGTACGTCAAGACATGTACAAGTTTTCATCCTACACAATCCTCACAATCAACAAAAATCCAGCCAGCTGATTGGCTACAACCTGATCAGTGTACATTCAAACCCTCATCAACGTCACCTTATCCCCTTACCAGTGAATTGTAATCCAGCCAGCTGATTGGCTACATACTGCTGTGCTAAAGCTTTCTCATGATGCGGGCAGAGCCCGTCCATGTGAGCCATGGGAACACCTGAGGCACTCAATGAAGCACTGCCTGCAGAATAGCGGAATGATGGAACATCTATTTGGTCACCATGAAGATGGAGATGAAGATGGTGAATGTGTAGTCACGGCAACAGAAATAAAAAGATGAAATCAAAACGTAGTGAGAGGAAAAACACAAAGAAACAAGTGCATACAATACTGAAAGTGAGAGGTCAAGACCACAATTCCAATTACTGCTTCAGGATTACAGCACGACAGCCAGTTTGAGTTCCTAAATGATGCACTTGAATGTGTTCAATAATTGAGAATTCAGATTCTCAGATGAATACTGCAAGTCCTTCAATAAAGCTACTCCCTACTGCTCCGCTGTCACTTATTACTCAGAGCAGTTGTGCCCTTCTGCGTACAAAATTATCACAAATTGAGAACTGCGTCAACCATCAAGAGGCTTGTACCATTTATCAAGTGGAACCAATCAAACATTGAATTTAACAGGTGTCTCATGCTACTGAATTCTGTGCAGTGAATATCTGTCCTTTAGAATCAGTTGAAGTGACAAGCCATCCAGACTTTGATTTGTAGGCAAATGAAATGAGGTCACAACAGAAGGCACGAAGTATAAATTCAGTACATTTGCACGAAGTTCAACGCTCTCAAGCACACTGAAATTCAACAGTTTAGAAACAGATATGATGGCTTGCATTCCCAAATATACTGAAATAATATCAAGGTGAAACAGACTGAATATGTGAATTATTCAACACATTGAAGAAGAAACACAATGTCATTGTTAAAGTGATTTGAAAAGATTACAAGTGAAGACAGAAAACCAAATGTCATGAGTGCTCAAGGTATAACTCAATCCAAAGTTGCAGTCATGCTGCACAGGGTTGTACAGACACAGTAAAATATCATCAATGTTATTGGATTCAACGTACCTTGACTTGGTTTCAACACACCACTCATGAGGTAGGCATTGGTCAAAGCTTCCAAGTATTCAGTCTACAGTCAAATGAAAATGACAGGTGTCATTATCTCTTTCATCGTTGTAAATTTTACTTCTTCAATCAATTATCTGAGCTAATAATTAACTGAAACTACCAATGAGAAAAATATCAACATTGTAAACTTGAAAATAAACACAAAAAAAATAAAATGAGAAATAAGGTAGAAAGTATATAAAACACAATCTAAAAGTGGGACCCATTTTCTCACACCATAAACTCCTGGTCTCACACACAAGTTGAAGGCTGATCACCTATCTCCAAGCATTGCAATGGAAACAAAAGATTGTGGGTGACTCCAACACATGAACCCACAGTGAAATGCATTGAGATCAGCAACAGTTTAACTATCACAATCAGACATGATCCATCTGACCTGGGCGTCTTTCAATCCTAACAGCCTCATGATATAAGCTTACACTTGGGCTATTCTATAAATCAGGGGTCCAAGTTTTTTCATGAAGAACACATTCACAAAATTTGTTTCAGGAGAACACATTCTTTAATTTCTGAGAGTGATTAATTACATGTAATGCAAGTTACCTGCCAACCAAATAGAAATAGTTTGCAATCAATTTCAGTGATATTTCCATGTCAAATTACACAGGTCAGGTGTAACTGGGACACAAAAATGTCACACTTTTGACCCAAATTTATACAATTACTCATTTTTATAAGCACAGTTTGTTTTGAGACCAGATAAAAAATTCCCGTCCATACAGTCTAGACTAGACAACAAACTCCCATTCATACCTTCTTAATGTTCTTCTCTTCACATCTTTCCTGAGCAAATACCGGCATCCCATCTCCTGTCTTGTTGACGACAGATCTTGTCTTACCAGCAGAGTGTAATGTGGAGCGATCCATATGACGATACTTCATCTTCTGATTATCCTAAATACCACAAAATAACAGAATTTGTTGATTCCTTTCTAAGGCAAAACTACTTACATGTACATTCACGACAAAGACAACATTGGTGTTCTTTCAAACATGAAATAACTATGAGGCTCGAACTGGACCAACAGAGGGCACAATTTTCTTCGCAAACAACTTCGCAACTAGGAAAGGCACGTGTTATGATCACATCGCCACCAACAAAATGAGCACTCTGGACATATATGGCTTTTTTTCAACCAATGATGGGGTTGTTTCCGCTTGAGGAAGATATGCCAAGCGTTAGGGGTCTGTTCACTCCTGGATTCAGAGGCAAGTCGGTAATCTTAAACATACATGTGCAAGTACTGGATGACCTTGTTCAACATCAGCCCAATACCCATAGAACTGTTAGACCAGCAGAGTACCCTGTCTCTATATTTCCTCACCTTCTTTGGTGTGGATGGCTTCTTCTCCTCTTCCTTCTCTTTGGTTTTCTCTAAGCTACTCCTCTTTTTGTCTCGCTCTTTTCGCGTCTTCAACTTCTTCTTTTTGTTTAGCTATTGGAGAAAAAAACAATGGATTTTCCTTAACAGCATTCTGTTTTCATAGTATTACTTTCCTTTCACATATCTGGACATTTCCCATTTTTAATCCCAAATGACTGTGTTTGACACTCCTTGAGAGTCTGTGAGTCTAGTTTCAAGGACTTGTTTTCATCTTAACAGAAAAAGAAAACACAGCAGTGTGTTCTAGCAAGGAAACTCACAAATTAAACTACTCTCTGGGTACAATACACCCAGGTATAAAAAGTTTAAAACTACACAATCGTTGAACTTTAAGAAGTTGGACTTAAGTACCTTTGGTGCAAGAGCAAGCAAATGGACAGGCAATCCATCATCCACTGAGCTGTCAGAGCCAGTCGTGCTGCATAAACACATAAAAACAAACCAATTCAATTATTAGAAGTCTGCTATAAATAAGAGGAAATCTTTGACCATGCCGATCTAGTCCTGATATTTCACTGTCAAGTAGCCAGACACTGTATCTACAGTCAGATCAGTTTAACCTGCCAGACATAATTCTTCTCATGATGACCACTTCTTGTCTGCCCACAGTTGGATCAGTCCAAGAGTTGACCTGTCAGAGA